>VYZM01005389.1:108240-147699 GCA_013398915.1 Dromas ardeola
CCGGCGGCCTCAGTGCCGCCTCCGAAACGCGTGAAATTAAACAAACCAGGCTCACAAGCGCGCTCCAGGTTTCGTGCGCATTGCTACCAGATTGGTTTTTTTCCAAACCATCAACTTTCGCTAGTAAATGTGCGGTATCTCTCATATTAACAGGTGGTTTTCAGGTTTACCTTGAAGAAGCATACTGGGGTTTGCCCGTTATTAAAGTACAGAGGGTTTAAATCCTCTCCAAATGTGTTTTAGCAGTGCTAACATTTGTAATCTCCCCAGGTCAAAAAGTTGTCAGCTAACCCTCGTTTGTGCAGGGTGCAGTAAAATTATCTTGGAGGAAATGCTTGCGCTTGCTGCGGGTCACCTTACTGTTTTAAGATACTAGAAACGTTTTTGGGGGGGGGGTGTTTCTTCTCTGTTTTAAGGATTGATGCACAAGCTCTGAAAAAGTTTCTGCGGTGATTAGATGCGTGTGATTTCCCTGTCTGTACTGACAGTATTAAGATATTCAGACGTACGTAATGGCAAATAACAAAATCTTGATGCCAAGTCATCAGTGATGTACATACATCACCCGTGCTTCAGAACAGATCTTGTCTTTTTTTCTGCACCAGGAAGCAGTACAGAAGATGGTCTGATGCGAGATGCGTTCCAGTTTGAAGTACTACAGACACAGCATGAAGAAATTAAACAGAAGGTTAGCAATATCTTCCACCCCCACCCCCAGATAGCACATCTTTTGTCAGTGCTAACTGAAAGGTGGGATAAGTTCAGTTCCAAGTATTTCATTCTAATCAAGTTGATCTTTGAAATCTGTGAATCTATTAAAAGCATCATACTGGAAACAGTTCCAGTAATACTAAGAGTGAGAGCAACATTTGGTCGTTTCAGATTAGTAAAGGCTAATTTGTCAGTTTTACTTGTTTCCTATCAAACTGATTCTCCTCTGTCCTGTCAGCAAAAGTTGGTTTGTGCAACTTAAAGATTTTAAGCTTTTAAGCTGTGTGATGTTACTCTACCTTCTGATGATCCCTTATGGAAAGCTACTAAGGGAAGAAATAGATGCGGAAAAGTAAGAAGGTAGAAATGCCTTTACTGTGGCCATCATTTCTTTGGCTGACAGCTTAGGAAGAATATAAGACCTGAGCAAGTTTATGATGGTATTTTACCAGAACAGTCTTTTAGCCTCTTGTAAAATTGCATGTGGGTACTTCCTGATCTAGAGATATTATACATGTATTTAATATTCTATAGTGTATTTTTTAAAATGCTTGTGTATTTGGTTCTGGGTACCTTTTAGCGTGAAAGAGGTCCGCAGCTTAACAACACATTGTGTCAGGAAATTTCTTCTTTGATTTTATTTTGAACTTTGCCCCTACTGATGTTCAGCAGATGGGCCCAGGCTGTTAGGAGAGGTAGTGAACAAGGAGTAACTTGTGCATAGCACTCACACCTCGGTGGACCTTGGTTTCCTCACAGTTGTGCGTTCTCCCAGACGGGAGGGTCCTACCCTATTTGCCTCTCTCTCATCACCCTTCCCTCTGTTCTCTGCATCTTTTCCAGTTCTACTATGTCCTTCTTCATTGGGAACGCTTCTACCCATACACCATGTTCAACATGGGGGTAAACTATAGTTTTACATAGTGGTGTAGAGGTGTCTTTCCGCTTTTTTCTCCATGCTTTTCTGAATAACTCATTCTGTTATCTCTCCAAAGTCTTGTCTCGGAGTGGTGATGGCTGTTCAGAGAGTATTTGTGAAGATACTGCCTGGGTGGTGGTAGCCTGTTTTAGGACAGCATGCTTGTTGGCTGCCGTGCTAGATGAAATATTGGAATCAAATTACCATTGTTATCATCCAAACAATGAGCAAATTATTGATGTGCGTGAGTAGAATGATTTTCAAAGAAAGAACATAATCACAGAGAAGAGGAAAGAGAAGAATGGTCTCTGGCAGATAGCAGGGTGATATATGAGGACGTGCCTTTGCTGTCATTTTATAATTCTGTTAGAGAAAACACTAGCTGAGCCTGATCTAATCAGAAAAAGATTAGAAGCAACGTTGCAGAATTTCTGACCTGAATTACAGGAGCATTTTTCTCCCCTGGAAGTATAAATATACCTGATTTTCAACCACATAGTGTTATAAATACCGACTTTTCGTTATATACGTCCTTTAACGGGATCCATCTGTTTGCAGCTGAAAGAAATGCAGGATGAAATTCTCACTAAAAATGGAGAAATTAAAATTTTGCGTGACTCAATGCAGCAGATGGAGTATGCTATGGAGGAACAGAAAAGATCGTACATGCTATTGGAACAGCAAAAATGTCAGACTTTAAGTGAAAAAGAAAAAGAGTTCTCCAAAAAGGTTTGTAAATATGTCGATTACCTGCAATCCCATGCAGAAGCTAGTTTTATGATGTAATGATGTCACAGACCATCTAGTCAAGAAAGAACATTTGTGTGACGTTTCCAACCGATGTATGCTTTTATTTTCTTACCTAGAAGAAAGCATTTGTAAGAACTTGCTGAGGGCTTTCTTTGTCCAAAATAAAAGAGTAAAATTCAGGTAGTAGAGGGTTTCGTTTACTTGTTGCTTTTTTTAAAGCAATCATTAAAATAGGAATGTATTTTAAAATGGGAAAAAGCAACAGAATGTGCTTTATGACTCTGATCAGATTGCTATTCCTGTTGCAGTCATCTTTCTGAAAGCCCTGAAGAGGACAGTGGCTGCTTTTGTCCTGTTTACTCTGCTGTTAACGGCCTCACTGTAGTCGTGCTCTGCGTGGCACTTGGTCTGTCTTAACAAGCCATATGCTTCTTGCCTGAAATTTTGACACTTGGTTCTAAGGTAGCATTAATTGGACTAGCATACATAAAAATGGAGATCTTATGCAGAGTTCACAGTAAGTAGATGGTAACCTTGAAACCTTATGGTAATTCTAGTTGCTTTGCAGTTATAACACCTCTAAATTATTCGGTAACAGTAAAACTGTCTTTCCTCTTTCAGTTACTGTCATTACAGTCAGAGTTGCAGTTCAAAGATGCAGAAATGAATGAATTAAGAACGCGACTTCAGAACTGTGAAAGAAATAAACATGTTACTCAGATGGTTTTAACACCAAGGTGGGAGTTTTGGAAAATGAATTTGTGTTCCTTTTAACAATATGCATGCTTATACTACTAAAGAGGTTTTCTTTTTTCATGTAACTCTTAGCTCCGCTGTCTTTAAAAAATACAACCAAAAAAGTCTGTTGACCTCTATAGATTTTGCTCAAAAAGAGCCTTCATTGTGTCTGTGACAGAAATGCAAAGAGTTTATATTGAAGTACGTTTAAAACATCGATGTAAATCGATCCTCATTTATTGTTTAATAAAATAATTACAAAATAAATATTGATTCATCTAAGTGTTTGATTTTTATTTTAGCCCTAAAAAGAATTTTGCAATACAAGTGAAGTCGGAAGGATGTTCTCCACAGCCTGGAAGAAGATCTTTTCCTACAAAGGAATCCTTCAACGCCGAAATGTCCAGTAGACCATTGTGTTCTCCAGGGAATTTGATTGCCTCGACTACTTTGATCAAAGAAGGTAAACCCATATACAACTTGCGACATTTTCAGCTGCATATGAACGTTCTGCCTTAGATAAGGATTTTTGTACCGTGTGACTGAACAGTTTCAGTAAGTTCACTGTAGAGAAAAACAAGTATTTGGTTTTTTTTGTTTTTGCTTAAATTTCTTTCCGTTTTATACCAATTGGCATTAAATAGCTATGACTGAAATTTGCATCAAGATCATTTTAATTCACACCTTGGTAATGCCTATATGCCAGATGCCAAGATGTCAGCGATGAAGTGGCCGTTGGCCCAAATGAAAAACTTTCATTTATTATGTGATGGATGAAAATATTCAAATTGTTAATCTGCCTTACTATTGAATAAAGAAGAACAGGAAATCATTTGCCTGTTTCTTGAATTGGTCTGCTAGTCAGCTAATGCATTTTTTGTATTCTTGTGGTTTTGGCTTTAAAGCTGACCTTTTGGGGGATTTTATTTTAAAGGGTACATACTTAGCCGTATCGAAAGAAGCAACTGCAACAGCAGACTCATTTCTTCTCTTCTGTATAGGGCAGTAATTCTCACTGAATCGTGTCTTGAAATTCATTGAGTAAGTCTTAGGAAATGAATATATGCCTGTATTTGAAGATTGCTGTAATATGAAACAAAAATGGTGTTGTTTTATAGTAGCTGACTGCCATGTTTCCAATAGGAAATAATAAATGGAAGAAATTTGGATATCATCAACTAATCCTTTCAGGAAGAGTCATGAAAAATCTGCGATGTTACTGTCAGTTACAGTATTCAATCTGAAACTGTACGGGCAGTATGAACTCCGTCAAAAAGAAAAATACAGTAGCCTTAATGCATTAGTATTGCTATTTTTTCAGCCTCCTGACTGTTCATTAGGGTAACAACACTCAATATGCCTGTTTGAAAAACACACTTGATTATTTCTCTTCTGAACCTTGCAAAGCTTTTCGCTTCAGTTTGGCTAGTAATTGTGACATATATATAGATGACTGAAAGATTATGAAATACTCAATTTCTGTTTATTTTTGTTAAGAATTTTATGTTAATTTTTAACATAGTCATGTAAATTTCTGCTAGTAGTGGGAATTCAACTTAAGGTATTATTTATTTCTAAAAGAAAAGTGGAGAGCAATAGCACTGAACAATTTGTGGAATATTTGACAGTAAAGGTGAAATTTTCGCTTTTCTAATTTATTTTGGTGAGCAATTCTACTTGCAGCGTAGCTCTTAACTGTTGTTTGACATACCTGAGTTACACAAAACATATTTTCTGGTCTGCTGTCTGTTTACTTACTATATAACAGCTATGGCTAAATGAATGTGTGTAAAGGATAGGTACAGATACATAAGCAATATAGTTTTCATATTATATTCATAATTACTCTTTGTTTTAGACAGTAAGATAACGCATCCTGAAGTTTTATCTGTGAAGCATGAAGCAATGGGGAAAAACAGTTTCTACAGCTCTGTACCTAAACGAAACGCACAAGGTAACTTAATTCTGTTAATACAGAAATAGTGAGCATTTCTGAGGAAGAGCTCACATGCCTTTACTAAGTGGTATCACGCTGAGGAGCCTGCTACATAAAATGCCGCTGCACAGAATAGTGGCGTTCATCTGGTCGCTTTTTGCTTTGAATATTGTGATTTTGCAGTAAAACATTTCAGGTTATATTGCTATCTTCTATCCTAACAACATCCTTATGTTGTTACTCTGTTTAAGACAAGAGTTTGCCTGGGTTTTGCTTTATGGTAGGATGTGGATCAAGAGGTATCTTATTACAAGGCTCGTTCTTTCATTATTAATATATTATGCTTTTTATTGTAAAATGATATAAAACCAGAAAATGTACTTTTTTTTTTTTCAAATGGAGGTAAAAACGATAAAGCAACATTGACAACAGTCAACACCAGGAAGTCTTCAGGGTAGTGCTTTATTTCCAGTTCAGAGTAGAACTGCATCACATAATTTTAATGTTGGGACGGGAACATGGAGGGCAAGTCATCAGGATAGTTGGGATATACGATCATTTGGCTCAAGCTATTTTCCTAATATGGGATTGTAATTAAAATATCTCTAAATGTAGTTTGGTTAGTATTTAAATCATATCTTAAATTCATTTTTCTGAAAGTCATTCTCTTGTAGAGAAATATTTGCAATGAAAAAATTTTGTTGAGGTTGAGAGCACGATAAATAAGGCTAATCTTTTGAAATATTAATTTGTTGTTGATGTTGCAGCTGATGGTAAAGCTACTCCGAAGACAACTATGTATCTGTTATTTCAGGTTCTATCTTACTAAATGCACTGATGAAGCAGCCCATTGTCCCTGGGTCATTACTAGGACTCTGCCATCTTCTTAGCAGTAACTCTGAGCCTCTACCTGGAGCTGTCTTGCAGCCTAACTATTTGGATACGTAAGTTCTGGTTTTTTTTGTTAAACTGTATCTGACATGTTCTTAGTATAGTGGCATTCTCTACACTAAGAAATCCTTATTCATGTAGGATAGCTCATTCCTTGTGTTAAATGTTGTTTTGCTCAGGCCATTTAATGCAAAATTTGGAATATCGTCCTGCATCTTTGATTATCGTAGATACTAAACAGTGGAACAACAATAAGAGATAAGCTAGGTTATTTCTATATTAGCGGAAGGCAGAGAAACATGTTTAGTAAAACCTAGGAGTGACTGTTAGCAGCTTCTGTTGTTAACCACTTAAGGACATAAAACTTGGATTCCAATGAGGGAAGCATATAAACATGATCATGACTTAAGTGGGAAGAAAATGTTGAAAATGTGATCACGTTGAAAATGTGAACAGTAGGCTTTATATCTTCAAAGCCTAAACTATGTTCAATTTGTAATGTACAATTTATGTGCAATTTTCCAAGATACATTTATAGTGACTGGTAAAGCATTATAAATACGAATACCATATATAAATTATAATAGGTTTTCACTTTAAAGAATTAGACTGTAGCTCCTGAAATACCTTTGGTTTTCTGATATGTTATTTTATTAGTAGGTCTTGTGTTTTGTGGGTTCATAGCAAGGCTCATGTCTCATTGCCCTTGCCGTTTATGCAAGTACACGTGGTGTGTTTGGCCTTTGTAGCTGCAGTTTGACTAGTTAATAGCTGAACTCTCCCTCTGTCATCTCTGGCCAAGAAAGTAATTTGTTGTTGTTGTAGTCCTTTAAAGGCTCCTACATACTACACATCAGTAATGTGCAGATACTCGTTCTTCCCAGAAGCGACCAAGTAACGTTAGGGGAAGATAAGAATATGTGATAGGTTGTCAAAAGCATGAAATCGGAAAGCCAATGTTTGAAATATAGTTTCAGAGACTGGCTTATGGTGAGCTGCTGAAGTTATTCAGCTGTAAGCTCTAACTACTTTCACGAGACCTAGGAATGCTTTGAAATTGCTCTTCCATGCAGGTATCAAGAAGTAGGATTTTTTTTTCCCCCAATTTATATTTTATTTTGGGAACAGACATTTCTTATTACTCCAGCCTTTCTATTATTTGATTCAGAATAGCCATAACTCAAATTTCAATTATGTTCTCTGCCTTTTCTTCTGAAGTATTTCCCTTCTTTTCATTTTATTTGGATAGGAAGTCCACACAACTACCCAGCAGCAGGACCGCTCAAGAAGAACCTGCTTCTCTTGTATCCCTGAGAGAAGCTCAAAAACTTGCAATAACAGGCTTGAACTTGATTGCTATGGATGAAGGATTATCTGAAGGAAGCCCAACAGAAAGCTGGAGAGAGTTCTTGCACCTCACACGCTGCAAGATCCGAGGCGCCGTGCATCTCCTGCCCTTGATAGAACACCATATTGGTGCATACTGTCAAGCGGTACAATTGGCAGACAAGTCAGTCGGTGGTTCTTATGGAAGCCATTCAGCCGTTTCTTCCAGAACCAACACAAATACGGTGTCAAGTAAGGAGGACTTCAGGTTGTCTCTTGAAGAAACTACAGTTATATCACTGGGTGTTCTTTATTATTTGTCGTTTTATAGCTGGGATGTTGTCCACACGTTGCTGTCTACTGAAGTGGAAAAAAGTTCTGCTGCTGAAGATGAACAGGTTACCAAGATGGACAAAAATGTGTTGTGTGATGATCAGTGCGATAATAAAGAAGATACCAGGACGCAAGGAGGGCTGCCTGTAGTGCCACAGGATGCTCCCAACAACAATCAAGCTCAACATTCTTTGTTTAAAAAGCTACTTCAGGTTTTAGCTTTTTCTGCTGCAAGAGGCTCCCAGACTGATAGTATACTGAACCAAAGCCTAAAAGTTTTGGTGAAATTAGCTGAAAATTCAACAATGGACTTGCTAATGAAGTGAGTCAGTAGTAGCTTTAAAGTTATTTCAGAATCTGTTGTTTAGCAGTTTTCGTTCTCTGTTGAAACTACTTTGTGCTCATGACAATTTAAGTTTTGATGTTTATGGGGGAATATCACATTTCTCAGATCTCATTTGAGAAGCAGTTGAGGATCTCTACTGCCTTTGCTGCTAATGCATGTGGTAGTCACCCCCGATCGGTCACAAGATTTGCTTTTGAAGTCTATATGAAGCAGATGCTGTTGCCTTATTGCATGGTTGTCCCTTGAAAGTGAGGAAACTTTTTAAGGCCATATGCAGTTGATCAGAATATCTATGAGATCATTTTGGGTTTTTTGAGATTGCTGTGAGATGCGTAAGGAACGAAAGCACAGCGTCTCATTCTGGTAGGTAAAAGGCCACTCTCAAAAGTAAGACATTTCATCTGCTAATGGTGTAATATACACAACCATAGGGTGAACTGCAGACGGACTGCCAAATGTAATAGAGTATGTTTTTCAGTATACTTTGTATTTATGACACCTAAGTTGAGATCAGGTATGTTCTGAATGGCTAAAAAGGCACAAATTACGATGATGTGTACAAGAAATAGTGTATTTTCAACTTGTCCATTTTCCATTTCTAAATCTGAGTTTTCTTTTGAAGTTTTCAGCACTTACTGAGTAGCCAGATCCTGCTTGGTTGCCTGTGTCAGGAGACTCCTTTGCCTGCTGTCCTTTTGACCGTCAGACTGTTGTCTATTATTGCTCAACACCACATGTTGGTTGCTCAACTTTGTTCTCATTCAGGTAAAAGACTGCGTAACACAGAGACCTGTTATCAGTTGAATGTTAGTTAGCGTGACTAAAAGTAATGGAAACAGGCCTTGCTCCAAGGTGTTAAAACCCCAAAAGACAAAAAGCCTGCTGTGTTATCTGAAAACTTGTTTTCTAGTGCAGTGTTTCAGTTATTGCTTGAAGAGTATTTTGTCTTGTGGTACCTGTCTACATACAGTGTTTTTGATACCCCTGTGGATTTTTAAATCTACTTTCCAGATTAATGTCTATTATATTATATATAATGTCTATTATATTAAGAGGAAAAAAGGGTATGGAAGTTTAATTTCTCTGCACATTGTAGAGTTTAGGGATTCCAGTATGCTACATGATAAATAGTCTTTGTCCAACTCCTTATGAACAAAGTAGGACGGTATTACCACAAACACATACATAAAGTTTAGGGATACTAGTTTCTTCAGCGCTGCTTAAGATGTCTGAAGTAAAGCAAGCAGTTGAGCCTGTATCATGAGTCCCAGGATAGCACTGTATGTATGCTCTGAAATGTTTTCTTGTGTGACAAAATTAATTTTTGTCATAAGCAATTGACTAGTTGGGAAAAGAACAAAGTTCTCTCCGTTTCAGACACCTGCCTCCTCCTTGCACTGTACATGTATGTTACATCAAGACCAGATAAATCAGCATCTGAAATGCTTTGGCTGCAGCTGGAACAAGAGGTAACCACAGCTGTTTGTTCATGTGCTTTTTCCTGCTGTTTCCACTTGGGGGAGTGGGAGGAGCAGGGCAATGCACAAATTGTCCAAAACCAAATTCTTTCTCCAGCTGAAATAGAACACTGGAAGTATTGGCTGGCAGAAAGCGATTACATTGATTTTTAAGAGTACCCGCTTGAAACAGAATCAGTATCTATTCTTAAAGATAACATCAGTCGTAACAGTCAGAGTTAAATCACTGAAAAAGCAAGAAAGATCCTAGGATGGCTGTAAATGTTCAACACTAAGCTTTATTTTGCTTTTAGATCGATAGAGGAGTAAAAGGAAGTGAGATCTATGGTTCATTTTGATTGTATTACTTACTTCTGAACTGTGTCTTATGAGTTATTACATATAAAAGGCAGCCTGTAGCGATTTAGGATTATATTAATTCTGTTCAGTGGAAATACTAGCTTGCTGTATAAGTCATGATTATAAATAGGAAGAACAGCTTTTGAATTTAGTTTGTATTGTTTGTACTGATAGTGGTGACTTGTTCAAGGTTCTACCATTTTGCTCCGCTTCTGCTCTCATTTGAAAGAATTTCGAACCATTTTCATTATCCCTCTACCTACATTGTTATATTAAGCGTAAACATGTTATTTGTATGCAGTGAATTAAGGCCCACTGCACCTCGTTAGCCTTTCTCATCAGAAAGTTGAAAAGGTTTCTGTGCAAGGCAAAATTCTATGTCTGTAAAGTTTTACAGGGAAAAAGCTTTAATAATTTTTTGGGGGTAAAAAAACATCAACCTTTAAGAAAAAACCAAGAGTGCTTGAAACTAGTAATGAAATACCATTTCTGCCTCCCTTTATTTGCAGCTTAATTGTTTGATAATTCTGCAGAACCCTAGTACTGATTATAATGCAATCTGCATGTTTTTGTAATAGACAGTTAGACTCCTGACAAGGTGTATGCGGTGTTCCAGTCCAGTGGTTTTATTACCCGGTTCAGACTGCCAGTGTAATCTCGAGGTACGTCACTACAGTGGCTTGAGTTTAATCTGCTGAGAACTTAAAGGTACTCAGTGCTGAAATATCTTTTTGCCCTTTTTTTAGCTACAATGAAACAGAAGTGTACTGTACTTAAAGGATGCCATCTTCTAGGAAGCTTGCTTTTGCTTGATAGAAAATATTCTGAAATTTTGAAGTTTGAGGAGATTAATCAGTAAAGTTCATAATGAAATAAGTTTTCCGCTACTATAGTTTTGTGTATTGAGGCACTTTTTTTCCTCCTGCAGGTGGTAAAGGCACTAATTATAATGTTACATAGACAGTGGATGAAGATTCGAAGATCTGAGAACAGCTCGTGTGCATATAAGGAACGAATTATTCAGTTTTTACGGGATGCTGTTTTACTCTTACACAGCCTATCTCAGAAAGATAAACTGTTTCATGAGCGCTGTTTGGAAGTTCTCCATCAATATGACCAAGCCATGCCAGGCATAAGAGCCATTCTCAAAAAGACTCAAAAATTGAGTGCCTGTGAAGGTAAACAGAGTCAAATGATAATACTGGCGTTTATCCATGCTGTAGAAATAAAAAGTCCACTTCTGTCCCTTTCCTCATTGAACAAGTACCACGTACCAAACACCGTTGCTCAGACTTCTGAAGGCAGTCCCTAGTTCTCATGCTTCTCAGTCTTCATTATACTCATTACCCTACTATTCTTAATAGTTTTATTTTGTTCTTCTCTCCTTAGAGATAGGCCCCTACTACCTGATCAACCAAATCCTTTACTCCAGCTGTCTTTAGCAGAGCAATCTGCACTACGTTACCTTAATTAAAAAAAAATTAAAAATCTTTATTCCAAGTCTTCAACTAGCATTACACCTTCTCTCTGCAATTGTTTGGCTTTTCTTTTTTCACTGCATCCTTAACATCTCTCTTCTTCTTTCTTCTACCCCCTCACCTTTCTCCATTACCCCAAAAGGTTCTCTAGCCCATGTCCCTGAGGACTTGTCCACTTCCTAGGGAGTGCTAATCTTGTGAAATTGCCTCTCCTCCTTGTACTTTGATGCCATTTCTTTGTTCACTCATGGCATTATTTACATGCATGTTGTAGAGCTGATGTGAAGATTGTGCTCTTCTGTCAGTGTGTGGTTTGCTACAAGTTACCAGGCAAGGCATCTGGTCTTACTCAGAGCCAGAGTGGTAACAGCCTTCATTGGTGGTGTATGTATTGCATCAGTAGGGCAGGTCATGCAAGCATGTCACTATTGGTTACAGTGACTTCTCTGGGGATGCTAAACAGCGTGCCATGTATCTGTTCTACGCTGATTGCTTAGTGTGTCCCAAGGCTTTCTAGAACTTTGACTAATGCCACGTCTAGTTATGCTTGGGAATGGACTAAAACCACGTAACAGCTTGCGATATTGGGCATGGTGGTGCACGCATGTGCTTGCAAACCTGTAACAAGGCTAACGCATTCAGGTTCTTCTTTAAAACACAAAATACTAGGCTGTTGTCCTAGTGGCTTTTCAAAATCAGTTAACAAAAATGACATTTTAATAATTAGTCAGAACTAGCTGTAAAATAACGAAGTGCCTTTACTGTTTCTCCACTAATATCTAAATTTAATTGACTGTCCAAGATAGTCTTCCCCTTTAATGCCTAAAAAGCCATTAAAGAAAAGAGGGGGAGAAGTTTGTATGATGAAATGCGTATCTAAAGACCCGTTTGCATTGAACCTTGAAAAAGGATGTTTGCTGTAGCCTTCTACAGTCAATACGTTTTAAAATGCAAAAAGATACCAGCTATAACCATATTATATGAAGTAGAAAATGACTCTCTGAAACATGATTTTGTTGTTGTTGTCATTGCAGAGCTGATTTTGGACGAATTGTATCCTTCTGAGCCAGAAGCAGAAGACCAAGGAATGGACTCCAGCTAGCTAACATCTAGCAAAGATCTCTGTCCTTCCTCATCTAAGTCATAATAATCATTGCCAGTGTAAATCTGAAATATAAATAATCTATTTTATTAAGTGATAATCTAAAGGTTGCACTCAAATGCAGCACACCTAAGACACAAAAAAATGTGATTATTTTACTTGAGCACCATCTAAATGTAGATGAAAGCAAAGAAATTTTGATGTAACAATTATACTGCAATGTACTGTTTTGCTGTGCAAAACAACTCAATGGCATATGGCTGGTGCCGTTTATGAATTTCATCCTTTATGAAACTGCTGTGAACGGAATGGAAATGTCACTATTGTGTACCCCATTTTACTGTGACTACAGCTGAATTTATGATGCTGAATGTGCTGAGATGTTTGGGATCACTGAGTTCATATGAATGTCTTTCGACCATGCTTGTTTCTTTTGCAGCTGTAACACCTTCTTGCTCGACTTCCAAAATTTTCATGTTGATAATAGTAAACAGTTTACTAATTTTAAAAACCTTTCTAGAAATAACTTATAGTTGTCAGTTCAGTTCTGAGCAAGAAATCCAAAGCCTTGTAATGATCACCTGAGTCCAGTCATTTTTCTCAATTTCATGGAGCTGCTGAGATGCCAAAACAACAAATACTAGATTTTTTTTTTTTCCCTAAGGTAACTTGTTAGAGTAAGATGGCAATGTTGAAGAGAGCATTCTTTCTTAGTAGGCAAGATAAGGATATTTAAAAGTTGCAGAATGACTGGGTTTATTTTTTTAGGCACCGCAGTGAAGATGAATGAGCATCTCATTCCTAAGATACAGCACTGAAGCTTGTAGGAAGAACTTTGCTGTACCCTTTCAAACATGTATGATTGTCACCTGTCATACTCAGCTGCAGGTATCAGCTGAACCTTAGACCCTAAAAAGGGAAGTGAGTGCTACTAAAAGAGCTTACAGGTTTGTATTTTTAAATAATTTGGAAAGCTTTTTTCATTTTTTGACACATACTTGATTCAGAACAAGCCTGGCTCCAGGGACCAGGAGGAGGCGGCGGCAGTACTACAGGGGGAAGGAAGCCCTTGGAAAATTGGGAAATACCCACAGAGGCTGTGTCCTGCCCTGGTGTGCCTGTCCTTGCTCCAGTGTGCTGAGCAAGCTCTTGACTTGATTTTTGATTTTGAAGAGAACTTTCCCAGAAACCGCTGTGCAGAAATAACCAGTGTAATAATCCAGCATCTCCTTAGGGCCAAAGCTTCACTCCTTCCGCAACATAGCCTAGGGCTAAATTGCCTCCTCTTCGAGCAACAGCTGGCAGAGCTCCACCAGTTCATGTCTGTACAACGCAAGCTGCCAACTGCTCCTCTCAGTAACAGGTTTCAAGTCCTTTGTAGCATCTGGACAACTGCCATTGTCCTGCTTAAATGCAGGAAGGAAGGACATGCGGGCACATGACAGCAAAGCCTTCCGCCTCCATGTATGCTGGCATGATAACTACCCTAGAACTGCCACCAGGGCACTAGACAAGACATGCTAGAGAAGTTTCAGCATGACATAAAACCATTTGACTTGTCCTCTTTAAAAACACAACACAGCATGAAACACAAAAAAACACAAACAAAACAGCACTTCCTGGGCTTTCAGGATTAGAGATAAGAGTTTGTGTCAGGTAAAAGCCCCTTCCTTACTCAAACCTAAAATAAACATTAAGATAATTCTTTAATATAAATAATTTTAGTAAGATAATATTTAATATTAAGATAATTCTTTAAAAATAGCCCTATGAGTATGAGCAGTGGTGAAGCAGTATCTGGCTGTTAAGTCAGTGGCAAATTTCGAGCTGTCCTAACAGCTAGTTAGGATAGTCCAGATAGTCCCAATATCCCAAAATGCAATGACCTGCCATTGCTTTTCAACTGCTCTAGGCTGTTCTCATCACCTAATTTCTCTATACGTAATTTGAGTTTATAGAGATAAGATGCATTAAACCCCTTCTTCGGGTGAATAGGCCAAATGAGCTGTTAAAACGAACTTGGACAAAAAACAGTTAAGGAATCCCAAATTGCTGAAGTGATCCAGTTACAAAAACTTGTTTAAAAAATTCCTGGCCTCATCTAAAGGGCATGTGGGTAAAAGGGAGAAGTGTATTACCGCTAAACTTTATATAAACACAAGTGTTATCAGTGGAAAAAAAATGCTAGGAAAATAACCCTAACTGTTCCCTCCTGGCACTGTATCCGCTCCCGTCCACCCACTCTAACAGACAACGCCCTAACTTGTACATCTACGCTCTGATTGTTTTCTTCCCGCTTTTGACTTTACAGTGGTATAGCCCAGGCTATATACAAATAAACCCTACACCTTCACTGATGGAAATGATAGTAACATCATGGCATTATGAAATTAAGCCATAGCTTTTAAAAATGAAGGCACTTTCTGTAACTGCGAAGTTGACTCTCCTAAGGAAAAATGAGGCTGTGCTCCTAAAGAGAAAATGCAGACATAGGTATAATTACACAACTGCCATAATTCATTGTACGTTAAGTCATTTACAGTGACCAATCTTTTGTCAGGATTATTGCAAAATTGTAAAAAGGGAAGAATTACTGAAGGTCAGTAAATTCTCTTAGGATTAAAGCGATCCAATTACGTATGCAACAGCTGATCATCCCCTGAAAAAAACTGAAGAATTATTAGAGATCATGGGGCTACTAGTTTACTATCTTCATGACATAAAAATAACAAACTCAGACTGTTCTCATTGGGCACTCCCTGAAGAATTCACAGCATAGCAGCTCTTTTTTCAAGGTCAGTTCGCATTTTCACCAATGTGTTAATAGACGAGCTGTGCCTCTGTATTAACTCAGAAAAAGAAATCGGCATCAAGCACAGTCACAGGACTGAATAATGAAGTACTGAGCAACAACAAAAACCACTAGTCATGTTCTTTACATGATGATCACATTCCTCAGTCAGCAGCACCCACCCATCTGTTTCCTTCCCCACGGGGATGGCAACTAGAGTTTCCCTTTTGCTGAAAGCCAAGCAAAGTGGAGCTGGCTTTTTCCTCCTCAAGGAACTGTACCGAGAAGACAGGACTAAAGCCAGGCAGGAGCTGGATGAAGAAAGCAATCCCCTCTACCAGCTTACCCATTACTCAGGCAACTTCCTGCAAAAAGGAGGATGACAGCCTTGCTGACTTGTATTTTAAGATCTACTGACACTGCCCCCTGAAGAGCCGCAGCGCAGGAGGAGGTAACATTGCATTGCTAAGCACCTTCCTGTGCTGATTCAAGGACCTGACGTACCACACGGATTCAAACACACTGCCATTTGTTTCTACTAAAGCTACTTACAGAGATACAGTACGTAATGCTTTGTTGAGTAAAATATTTAGGGAATTTGCACAGGTAACACCTTATTTTCTACAACTTGCAGAATCATTGACTAGTTGACATTGGAAGGGACCTCTGTGGATCATCTAGTCCAGCCCCAACCAAAGCAAACTTCCCCAGACAAGACAAACAACTCAAAACATTTTTATAAACCAAGCTGTAATAGGTCAAGATGGCAAATTCAAAATACCTCATCACATAGCATGCAACATCTGACCCGAGTTGGTTTTATTCATATTAATTTCACTAGTGTGAACTACTGCTTAGAAAGTTTAGCCTGTGCTAGACTATTAGCACAGTAAGTTCATTTAACCATTGAATACTGTTTTTATGTTACAGTCAGTAATGTTAATTATGGTCAAATGCAGCAGTTCCAATCTGCCTGTGTATTATCTGCTGTGAAGGTAATAACAGGCAAACTTGCGTTTACAGTGTAAATTGTTAAAAATAAAAACTGCGCATCACTGATTATTTAGCAGACTGATAAGAAAAGGTGGGTCTGTGAGCTTTATAAAGACCTACAAACCCACTGTGGCTGAAGTTTATCAAAATGCTTCCAAGACTGAGGGCCAACGTGTTCAGTACTAAAGTTTAACTGCAAATAGCTAGCAGCGTGCTGAGCACTTTGTCCCTGCAGCAGGTACGTATGGTTCACCTTAAAAGTTTTAGTCCTAAAGCTTGTAAGCGAAATAGTGCTCTGAATAGCTGCTCAAGTGGTAACCTGCATTTGAACATATTTAGGGGAAACAGCTAGGTTTTTTTCATATTGGTTATTATATTCCAACCACATGACTGCAGTCTCCTCACAGAGGTAACACAGAACAGTAATTTTTTTTTTGTCTATGCATTAGTCATATTGTAGGTTGGTATTCTGAGAATGTAGCTGAACAATTTGTTTTGCTGAAGACCTCCTTTACAGCACAGCTGTGCTGCGATACCTGTCCAGCAGTCTGCAAAGA
Source organism: Dromas ardeola (assembly GCA_013398915.1). Classification (NCBI taxonomy): domain Eukaryota; kingdom Metazoa; phylum Chordata; class Aves; order Charadriiformes; family Dromadidae; genus Dromas; species Dromas ardeola. The sequence goes on from VYZM01005389.1 coordinate 124,929, forward strand.
AGATTCTACAGGATTCCAGGGCCAAAGCAACATCGGCGAGTGAGCCACAAAATGCAACTGCAGGAGCAATAAATGTTAGAAGGAGAAGACTCCAGTAACTGATTTAAAAGTTATTTTGACTGCAGTAAGGGAAATAGGATATCAGAGGCTAATTTATACATATCTTGAACTGTTCTTCACTCCAGTGAAACAAAAAGTGAAACATCCACCCAACTTGTCAGCCTGCAGGAGAAGAGGGACAGCACTGAGACAGAAATGGCATCGCTTCCGAACCCACAAAGCACACTGCAGCCCCAGGGGAAATAGAGAGGGCCCAGGCCTCATCGTGCCAGGCAGAACCTCTTTGCTATCCAGTATTGACAAAAGTAGTTAGTTTTGTCTCAAACCCAAAGAAGTCACTTTGCAACAGAAGGACATCCTTTATAATATGGCTAACTCGCCCTTAGTGGAGACTGCCATAAAAAGGCGAAGCAGAGGAGACTACTCCATCACAGAATCACAGGATGGTAGGGTTGGAAGGGCCCCCTGGAGATCATCTAGTCCAACCCCCTGCCAGAGCAGGGTCACCCAGAGCAGGTTGCACAGGAACGCACCCAGGCGGGTTTGGAATGTCTCCAGAGATGGAGACTCCACCACCTCCCTGGGCAGCCTGTGCCAGTGCTCTGCCACCCTCAAAGTAAAGAAGTTCCTTCTCATGTTCAGGTGGAACTTCCTATGCTCAAGTTTGTGCCCATTACCTCTTGTCCTGGTGCCGGGCAACACTGAAAAGAGCCTGGCCCCATCCTCCTGACACCCACCCTTTAAGTATTTATAAGTGTTGATAAGGTCCCCTCTCAGTCGTCTTTTTTCCAGACAGAAACAACCCAAATCTCTCAGCCTTTCTTCATAGGGTAGGTGTTCCAGTCCCCTAATCATCTTCATAGCCCTAATACAGATGCCTGAGCTCTTGAAAGGATAAAGGAACTTTTCTTCAGCTTTATCTCACCTCTAACAGGTTTAACTCGGGTACTTTTTTTACCTCCTATATGGCTTACTTCAAAGCTGTAAACGCGACCAAGTTGCTGTGATGCAGGCTATACTAACAAGTACACAAAGTCAAATAGTAACCAGAGGGAAAAAAAAATAGGCACCAAACCACTGGATAAAGCAAACCTGGCAAGTTATCATACATGTCTAGATATGATACCAAGTTTCCATACTTGAAAAAAAAAAAAAAGGAGATAATTGCTTGTTTGGAAATAATTGCTATAGCTTTTTCCTTCTTCGTGTCCAGCTCCTCCGTGCAACCTTGCCATGGGTTTTAAGATGCATGCCAAGTTTTTTTCTGGAAAAATTCACACTACCATAAACAACTGCTGATTAAATATTAAAAAAACATAACCAACAGTATTCCTCACCTAATCCCAGGCTCTCAACTTTTTAGTTCAGCAGTTTGCTCTCCTATATGACATTCTGCAACAATTTTAGAGGGTGAAGGTACCTTTGAAGCCCTGTGTCCTCGTTAAAGAAAATCTGACGGTTTTAAACAAAATGCTAGCTCCTGTTCCTCAGACCTGTGTGCAGAGAGGCGGGAAGGCACACAGCTTTTCTCTCAACAGGAGGCTGCTCCGCTTGTCACTTCTCAAATTCAGCCATATTGCACAGAGGCACCTGCTAAGAAGTCATGGGAAAAGAAAAACAGATGAACTAAAACGTAGTGGCAACAAAACCATCAGAAGTAACTCTGCAATTTCCTGGTGTAATTTCTAGCCCAAACATTAACTGTATTTGTTTTCTAGATTTAGTTTTTTTAGGAGCATACATTTTGTCTGCTGTCCTCAGTTAACTAATATAAAGTCTGTTGAGAAAATGTGAACTAGAACTGGAAGTGAAATGATCTACATTTCACCTGCGACACATTATCAGCCTGCAACAGAAACTCCAACAAATTCAAGTAACATTCCAAAACTACCCGATTATTCCATGATAAACAACTCCTTCAGAATGAGTTTGGGGTTTTTTTTGTGGGCTTTGGTTTCTTTTGTGTTTTGTGTGTGTCGTCCCGTGCTCCAAGCTGCCAGTTCAAGGTAACGATTATTATATACTAAAACACCCTCAACCAATTCAGTACTAGTATGTGTCTTTAAAAATCATTCTTGGTCTGCTCAAAAAAAATATTTTCAAGTGTAAGACTAACGCCTCAGGGGCATGAATACAACCTTTCGAAAGCTTTTTTTTTTTTTAAACTATTTAAAGTACACCAAAAAAAAAATCAGTTTTCACACAGAGCAGAAAGCACCACTTAACCACACGCTGAATTGGTCAAGTTGATCAAAGAGGCATGATATTCAACACACAAGTCAAAATACATGTTGAGAAGATATTAAACTTTAATCAAATTACAGACCTCTTTGAAGTCTACCATCTTGTCTACACTAGAGTTGTTCCAATTTCTTGGGATTTGTTACCTAGTGCATTCAAACTTCATGCATTTAATTTACTCCTTAGGCTAGACAAGGCCTTAGAAGCGATCCTTTTAGATTAGCTCTGAAGCATACTGCCAGAGTATCATCAGGAGCTTATATTGTCCTTGCTTTATGTTGTGACCTGTAATTTTGATTAGGCTTCAGTCTCCACTACCAAAAGTGCTATTCGTGATACAAGGTGAACTAAAGTACACTTGGTAACACTAGCGGTCAAACACAATGAAGTCATACGTACATTTGCAGGTCCACTCCTACATAATACTTAAATTGAGGCTAAGAAAACAAAATTGATAGAATATACTTCAAACACTGCATTTATTACAAAGGTGCATAGAGTTTATGCCATTTCTTTTGAATACTTACATGTAAACTACCAACAACATACAAAGCTAGGTTACAGTATGTAATAAAATCAACAATAATTATCTAGTAAATTCAGTACAACATAATATTCTACTGTGTTGAATTTCACGGAACATTTCTGAAACAAAGGCACTTACAGAATTACAAAAATGAACATATACTCTTTCAACACTTTATATTTTAATTCCATTCCGCCTCCCCTGCGGCACTGCGGGTAACTAGTTCGACGTGAAGGTAACAGCAACTTGGACTGACACATCAGCTTAAACTAAAAGTTTATGGATCAACTTCTCCATCTTTTCTGTAATCATCCCATTCTCTTAACTATACAAAACCAAGTTTCAATGGGTACATGGTGACAACTGAATAAAATTTGGTCCTACCCCTTATTGTTAATGATGGTTAATACACTAACAATAAGAAAAGATCTGATTAAGTGCTCCAATTATGAAGTGAGGTAAGTGGACCCTTTTTTCTTCTTTCAACAAGTTTTGTAACTGAAGCAGTAATACTACTAAAGTAGTTCCTTGTATATTAATGATTCATCTCTTCACTTGTATATAGTTATTAGCATATGTTCACTGAAGGAAAGGTGTACATTTTCAGGCTCCTTAACCCTATCCCTCATCTCCTCCCACCATACACTGATGTTCAGGGCAATTTATTTGGTCTGTACCTCTACACCAAAACTTCAGATTTGGGGACCTCTGTTATTGTTGCCACTTCTACTTTCCTACTATCTTTTCCTTAGGGCTGATGGCAGATGACTGAGCCAACTTCTCATGAAATTGCAGATTTTTCTTTCGTAACCAAAACATAACCCTACTAAGGCTGCCAGGAGCCATACACTTTGTATCACCAGATGGAGGAAAGGAAGAGTGGTGCAGAGGAACAACCTCATGAACCCCACAGTAGGACACCTGTGCTCCGAGAGCTGCACGGCAGCGGTACTCACCGGCTGCATCTCGCTGGCCAGACTCCATCCTGGCAGATGGCTAACAAAGGTGCTGGAATAGTCTCTGCCCTCCTTCTATACGAATAAACGCAGAGGGGTAGGACCTATAGCAAGGGAATTATTTCTGCAGTTATTCAGTGCCCTCTCACACATAAAATTCCAGATTTCTAGGGAAACACTTCAGTGTCCATACAGGAGACACTGTCCATTTTCGGTTGTTCTCACATAACTCCTGACAGTGTGATGAAGCGTTGTCCAATTTCTGGGCTTACAAGGTAGGAAAGAGGAGGAACACACAGATACAGGGTGTGCGTGCTCTGTAAGTGCCTCTTGGCACCATTTCATGCGATTAACTTCAACGCTCTTGGAAAGATGTAACAGAAGGGCATAGGTTGCCATGAATCCCAATGCTAAAAACTTTCTACAAGTTTCTTCTGAAATGCCCTGAAGACTTTATTGAAAAAAATATTGGAACAACCCAGAAATAGACTCAAAAATCAGGAAGAGAAATAAGTCTGCCTTTGACAGCAGCAGTTTCCATCGATCATATGAGGTAAAACAATGCCATCATCAATGTTTTTCAAACAGTAATATACCCTAAATATAATCACATGACAAATGGCTTAATGGCCTCTCTAGAAGAGCAAATCAGTGTATGAGATATGTCAAAATTATTTTGCTAATTATGTCACAGCGATACATACCACAGACTAGATAGCTCTACTGAGGAATAACAAATTGTATTTCAATGTTAGAAAAGATAAAATTGTAGAGGATACTAAAAAAAAAAATATAATTGTGATTCGTTTAATCAATAGAAGATGTATGGAGCCAAAAACCTTGCAAACACCAGTAACAGTCATGAGGATGTCTCAAGAGGTTTCATGACTGCAAGCACTGCCTTCTGGAATATACATTACCTTGCTGTGACCAAATCCTACCGCTCCTTTCCCTGACTTCTCGTTCTCTGCTCAGCTTTATGGGAATGTTGAAGACAAAAGGCAGGTTTAACCTCTACAGGGTGTTGGGCTGGGATTTCTTATCCCCACCCCTATATATTATTCTTCAAATGCAGACTGAGTTTATAAAGATCTGTCATCCCTAGGTTCCTGCCGCCTACAGTTCCCACTAGAGACAGACAGTGACAAACTCTTAAGCATTTTAAACCCCCAATCTACTTGACACCTCATCTCTGTTGTTAAATAAATTCCTTCCCTATGATGAGGCAGGACTGAACGCTGGCAGGTACTTCTGTGTAACACATGATTAAGGTGCTAATTTTCCTTCCAAACATATCAACAAGACATGACTTAAGTAAGCTTGTCCAATAACACCTGGACAACAAGTAGTTGTCCAATAATTTTTATGAAGCATTCTCAGGCTTTCAGCTTTTGATCTATTTGTTCTACTAAGTGGCAGACAGTTTGGTTTTGTTTTTAGTTTCTAGCTATAAATGAAAGTGGCCTGAGAAAACACCCAATGACAGCACAGTTTTTAAGCCTTAAAACTGGGGAAGAAAATAAAGAAATTATCAACTCATACTATTTAGCACTGAAAAATGCAACTTGTCCAAACATAATTAAACGTGGTTTGCTATCCTCTACTAAAGGCAAATGCGCTTCAAAAAAGGAAAATTCCCTTTTGAATGGTAAGTGAAATGTATTACATTGTAGCTTACCTAGAGCAATAATAGTAGCTTTAAAACAGGCAGAACATACATAACATATATCAGGTAGTTTCTTGGAAATTAAGTTTTTGTGTTTTAATACTGTGCAAAAGATTGCTACAGCTTTGGGTGTTTGATAATGCTCATATTAGACCATTTCAAAATTATTGCACAGCAGATGTTATTGTGGTTCTTATTTTTGAAGTATTCCTTCTTCATGCTTTTCTCATTGTATATAGAAAAAAAATATCTCTTTTTGGATTTGCTTGAGGTATACATTAACTTCTGCAAGAAAAATACTCCTTCCTCATACTCAAAGCATTTAAAAAGAAGATAATGAATTAACTTTCATTTTACTTGGACAAAAGATTGCTGTCTCCCAGAAAAATATACTATACTTGCACAGTGTAAACAGCACAAATTATACTTCAAAAAGTTTTGTATGCAGAAGGACAGTAGAAGATCTTTTCAATAGGCGGGCTTCTGAGGATCCACATAAGCAGGGTTGTAAGGTGGCTGGCTGACTGGGTAAGGTGCTCCAGCACCAGCTGCAAAAGCAAAACAGAAGAAAAAACAGATTTGTACAGTTTACATTCTGAATTCTACACCTATCCTGGCAACTTCTGTTTTGAGCACATAGTTAAGAGGTTCCACTTGTCTAAGCATCCTAACTGGACTCGAGATCAGTTTGTGCCAAAACATAATGCATCCACATTCCGTAAGTAAGATCACAAACACCTCTGTTCTTGCGGGGTTTTTTTTGATGCTTGAGTGTGCATGTGTATTATGGAAGCCACAAGCACATGGTTAGGGAGAACATAGCTTAAAAAAAAGGAACGGATCTGCTCCAAACAAACAGCCAGTGGAAGCCAGAGATGAACAGACACCAGAATATACCTGATGGCATGTCAAGAAGTGAAAATAAACCACTGGGCAAGAGGACTAGAGAGAGCATCTTAGGATTCCTTCAGGGAGAATTCTTTCCTGGTAAGTGTCACAGAGTTAATTAAAAAATTAAAATAAAAGAGAAAAAAGTATCCCACCACTACCAAGCACATTGAAGAGGCTGACATATATACTAGATGTACATCACTCGGAAGATACCCTTATTTTCTAGTATTCTGAGACAAGCTGCTCTCAAGTGGCTTCTTCATTTTCAGATCTGTCAAATAGCATAAGTTAGGTTCAAACAACGCAGCATCTGATCAGATCCCTGAACGTACAAGTGTGGTTATCTTTTGCTGATCTTGTAAAGTGAGTGGGTTTGGCTCCTGTGTGACAGAGCAGGCATTCTCTCCCTTGCATGCGGACTAATTAAGAGACTGCCCCTTGGTTGATAAGAGAAATAAAGGAAATAAAGGAAAGAGCTCTCATTTTGAGGCATTTCTCAGCTGGCAATATTTTTCCCATAAAAAAAAAAGTATTTTAAGAAGTAACAAACCAGCAACAGTTTGAGAAACCAGAGAGCAGGAGAAGCAAAATGACCAGTTCATTGGCTCCCTTGCATGATAAAGATGAAACCAAAGAACTTTGGGGTAATCCCATAAAACCCACAGCTTCTTCAGAGATAACAATAGAAAAATAGAGTCAACCGGGCCTGCAAGTCAGTGTTTTTACAGGTGGGCCTGGTTTGCACATTGTTAATGTACAATTTCTATCTGATTTGCAAATGCTTAAGATCACGAACAGCCATTTTATATTTGAGTTGTTACAAGAGTGTTAATTTCTAAGGGCATTATCTACTATCCACGGCTATACTTTGCTTGTTACTTAGAAGGATGAACAGCGCGGTTTATAACTGGGTTTGAAGATCCTAGGACAGATAACAGTCTAGTTTTGGCCTCTCTGAAGAGCCAGGAGCCAATTGTTCAGAGAACAGCTATTACCATGAGAAGTGGGAATTAGTAACAACAGCAACAAAGGTGCAAACAACGCTGTGAAGGAAGGAAAGCAGAAGAAAAAACTATTCTGATAATTCTGACTGCTAGTCATCAGCAAACTTATCTGAAGTCGATCAGAGGCTTGTTATTCTATAAACATAGCGATGAACCACTAGAAAAAGCCATCCATGTATAGATTAAAACATTTAGCAAATATTGTATTAGAAAGGGTATGTAGAAACACTCAACTACCATACATATGTTAATTGGACTTTGATTTTAATATGAGATTTCAAATGAATTAGTAAAACATTCTACTAGATCCACTGACAGTCCCACATACCACCAAACTTTGCCAACACAGGTCCAGCTACATCTCCTCTTGCAATGCTTAACATAGAAATGGTGATAGGGGAAACTTCAGTAATGGTCAATTACAGCATCCACCATCACTTGAACTTTACATAATTTGTTTACATTTACATTAACATAGTCATAGAAAATAAAAAATGTAAATAATGCAAGATTGGCTCCAACACAACCGTCTCTTTAGCTATTTAAGAGATGAAAAAACAATCAGCATTGCCTTACCTGCCACCGTTTCATGATAAGCTGGGGGTCCTGATGGCTGCATGGGGTAAGGGGGAGGATACTGTACAGGATACGGTGCTACTGGCATTCCCGGTTGTGGCTGGATAGCCACAGGCTGATATCCTTGATATGGGGCTACTGGGTAGTTGGGTGGCACACCTTGTTGTTGGGGATAGGGAGAGTGAACCACTGTAGTGGAAGCAGTGGTGGTCACAACAGCTGCAAACAAGAAAAAAGGAACACGGTTAGTGCTGGTGGTTCTAGGAGATCACCTGGGACAGCCAACAACAGTAGAGTAAAAAACATTCTCTCTTGATCAGTTTCTTCAAAATCTGTGTAATTTTGTTTTCAAAGGTCCACGAAAGATTTAGAAATGTAGGCCTCAAAATATCCTTCCATTGATCTCAGTGGTAATGAGAGCCTTCACGTACTGGGAAAGCAGCCAACTTAACTCCTTGTTTCTCAACCACAGAGAACAAAGAATTTTTTTCTTGGACTCTTCAGGAACCAGGAACTCAGTCCTGGCAGCCAAGTTATCTATCATTTGGTATGAGACTGGAAAACCTGCTAATTTTTAAATGCGATCTGCTTTTAATGATTAAGGTGATAAAGATCTCCTTTATTAGGTAAGGAGCTTCCTACCATGATTGCCCAAATGAGTTTCCTTTTGTATATTGTTTACACACTAATGCATCCATGTGTTAGCACATCTTTCTCCAAATAACGGAAAGGCAAATATACGTTAAGTCATCGATTTTTGTAGGAGCTGACATTGCATTATTGGTTCATATCTTTTACTGGAATAAGGGAATATTAACACTTTCTAATAAACTGCAATAATTTGTTTTCGAAATTTCCTTCTTCTTTATGCTACAATTATAGGCTTTGCTTGAGATTGCACTGTTGCAGTCCTGGGCCTTTGGTGTATTTTTCAGGTATACTTTTAAGAGACTGGGAAAAATTTGTAATTTCCTTCTACCCCCTGCTTATCTAAACAAAAAAAGCAACAAACAAAAGGCAAAACAAACAAAAAAAATCCACACTACAACCCTAAAAATCCCCAAATGCACACATGGCAGGTGGAGAGGGGAAAGAGAATTTCTAAATGCTTAGAAATTATTCCAAAACATCTCTCTGCGTCTTCACATTCTAAAGCAGCTTAAATAATTGTTTTTAACATTTAGGTATTGCAACTTCTGTAGCAGAGAGGTAAGGCAAGATTACTTCCCCTTTTATAGGAACACAATTTTCCCAGGGGGATGGGGAAGGAAAGTCTTGTTCAAAGATGTGAAAAAGAAAATAAATATACAGGTACTTACGCCGTGGTCTTCGACATGCTTTATACAAACAGCAACATGAACAGGTGAGGCATAGAATAATAGTGATTACAATCACTGCACAAACAGTAACTCCAATCGCAACAAGGGTTCCAAAACTGCAAGAAAGATACCACCAGAAGTAGTAAGAGTCTTTCATACAAATTTATTACTCTCTAACCTAACCTAACGTACTGTACCAAACGCATTGCTCCTCCTCCAATCTGTTGCTTTTACTAGTTCATGCATTTGAATAAGAAATTGGAAAAATTGGCCAGTGGAAGCTGACCAATCCCTATCATAGAGCACGCTCCCTGTACGTGGAAAGGACCCCACAGGAGTGTTTGCTCCCTCTCATTTTAGTGTGACTGTGATTCTTGATGTTTTAGTGCAAGTGTGTGTCCCTTTATGTATTCCAAAAGGTTACCGTGATAAGGTTGCAAAATCACTAGCTTGATGACTTAATTTTCCGAGCATTACTTGACTGCTCTGAACACACAGGCAGGCATGTCTGAAATGAAGCACTCCAGACTTCGCGGTGACAGCAAGTTTATCGCACATTCGTAAGACCTCCCAGGCCCAATCTTGGGACAATCTTGGTACCAAGCAGACCTCTCCACCCTGCAGATTCTTGGCAGGTTCCTTGGCATTTGTAAATAGTTGTTTTAGAAGTCACATTTCACATGGTTTGGAAAATCTGAAATTCTGTCAACTTTACTGCAACAGCAAGTGTGTTATGCTGCATTATTGGAGACAGAAACACTGCCTAAACCACCAAAACCTAGTATGGAAAGGCCAAAGATTACACCAGCTTTATCTCTGTGATGAGTACCAAATGATGGAGGCAGATGTAAAGCTTCCAGAAACAACTGTTTATAAGTTGTGTTTACCACACAGGGAAGAAAAAGTAACACTGTAACGCATTAAATGCCCAGTGACAATTCACTTAAGTGTTAATTCACATGACCTGTTTCCTGCTTTCTGAAATCAATAAAGCCCTTCTTCCGCAGAAGCCAAAGTCTCCAGCATTCTTATTTCTTAAAAAATGCACCATGTATCAGTTTTGGGAAACAATTGCAGGAAGTCAGTTTTAATGAACAACAGGCTCTAAAATAACGAGTAGAGAGCTGGTTTTATATCCATCCTGTTTTTGCTTCTTCATAGATTTTGGCTACAGAACTCTAGGTTTTTTCCCTGCTCAGTTTCCTCTTAACGGCTTTAAACAAAATGACGCACCTCCAGAACCTCCAGCAATTTTTGCTTGGCTACCAAACAGCCATCAAATGTGAAAATTGTTTTTGGGTATCAACAACACTGGAAGGTTAAATAAATGACAAAAAAAATGCAAAATGCTCTATCCCTAGCCCAAATTTGGAAGACTTCACCTCAGTCTTCCAGAGCAACTTAACCCTCAGTAAGCTGGACGCTGAACATAAGCATTGACAAATAAAACAGGTTTAATTTAAAATGCATCCCACCCCCACCCCCACCCCCAAGAGAGGTTCTATCAATTTTACTCTGTTTCTGCAACAGCTAGAAGAAAAAAGCTTGGGTCAAATCTCTTTCAAGAATCTGAGCAACAATTTCATCTTACTGTAACTGTATCTAACTTGCGCACTGATTTTGCGAAGTACTAAATATAACACTATGGATTTACGCCTCAAGTTCTAAATCTAATACTGTGGATTGCCTACAGGGTCACTGCAACTACGCATTTCCATGGGAAACAGGAAGCAGGAGCTGCTGCAGCCTCCCGAAGTCACAGAAGCCGTGTCAGAAATGCTGCCAGGAAAGCAAACCGATGATCGCAACACAGCTGCAAAATGTAAAGATGGACGCATGCATGCTTTGTCACGTTCATTTGCACCTTTACAGAATGTTTTCCCCGTGCTGACTTGCACACTCAAGTGCTTTCATAACCATGGCGCTTTTAAGTGCTCCCCCCCATCCTCCTCACAAGCATTAGTTTCACTTCAGCACAGTTAAGTTCACAGCAAGCTCACCTCCATCCAAAAATCACATTTCTTTCAAGCCTGGTACAAAAAGGAAGACACAAATGCAATTTCAGGGAGGATGAGGGGTGGGGTGGGAAGAGAGAAGAAAAAAGGGAGATAAACATGCACAATGATACCACATCCTGAAACACAGGCTGCCTCCTGTCCTTGAGGCGAACAGCAAACATACATCAAGTTAGAACACAAGCTGAATACTTGCGTATGTGGAAATGCATTAGATTTAAGAGCAACCTGTGGATTTAGATTAGTTACACAGGGCGCTTACTAGATACTCATTATATAAATTCATATATACACTGGAGAAGAAAAAGAGAGAAGTCTGCGCAATGGATTAATACATTAGACTTGACCATCTTGATCGCAATGTTCATGAGAAACCGCATGAATGCCTGGGACAAACTACAAACACCTCTAGAAATGGCATGACAACAAACATTAACCGCAATTACTGTTACTTGTGGAGTCCCATCAGCATTTTCCTTCCTCTTGTTCCCACTTCTGTATCAACCCTGAGAAAGCTCTCTCACTGGGGAAGTTAACATTTCCATTACACACAATTATTACCAAACAGAATTAGCAGGGACAACAAAGAAAAAGAGTCTTCTAGGTTCTTGCTTGGGTTTTTTCCCCCCAGTAAAGAAGGAAAAAGGTTTTTTGCTAGTGACCTACGCCAAGGAAAGAAATTCTTGTGTCAAGGAAAGAGATTAGGCCTGACAAAGACAACTAGAATTCTTCACTTCTACAGACAATGAACCTCTTTGAACTTTAGCAAAGGCTGGGCAAAATCAAAGAAAGATAAGAAATGGAGAAAACAGATGAAGTGGAGAAACACCTACTCAACATAAATAAACTACTACAGCAGGAAACTGGCAGAGCGCCCATATCTTTCATGACCAAATTCAGTTCTGATACAACAAGAGAGAAAACAGCACAACCCCATCTGCAGCCAAGATGGCCACCAACAGCTAAACATTGGGCAGTTTGAAGCATGGGCTCCACTTGCTTATTTGTAATCAAGTTTTCTGCTCACTGAAGCACATATCTCATTGCCTATTTACTATCTCTAATAAGGAAAGTGACAAAAGCAAAGCTCAGGGAATAAAACCCCACCATATCCTTATTTTCACCAAGTTGTTAGAAACACCATGTGCATCTTCATCATTTGTCTGTGTCTCTGCTAAAATGACACAACCACAGCTTGATGATGCTTTTGCACAGATCTTTTAAAGAGCTAAATGGAGACACATATTTGAAGTATAGGTGTGTCAGGCGTATACACTTTAAAGTGCGGTTCTGTGTGTGTGTGTGTAAACACTGTGATTCAGTTCTACCCACTGAAGTACCATGTCATTACTACAGACCAAAATTACAAGCCTTCAGAAACAGCCCAGTGAGTGAAACAACAGACAGGAGTTAGTTCTACCCAGAGTTTTCTAAGGAGTGTACACAAGTGGATTACTGCAGGCATTTTTATCACCCAATTTACAGCAGAAGCGTAATTTTCCTGCCAGTGCTTGGACTCACGCAGAACTAATGACTTGAAAGAGCAGAAGGTAGCGTGACACTTACGAAAACAAAACAGTATGCGCTATCAACTTGCAATGTGCTGCATCAACACCCTCTTTCAACAGCAGAACTCTTTAAAAATACTGTTTTTCTAACAATTTCTACTGATAATCAAAACTAGCAATACTCCTTTGGAATATTTGAATGGTCAGGCACTACCTTACTGTAATAATGCCTGTCTGTCCTTTTCCTGCACAAGGAGTACTGCCCTGAGCACTTTTTTCCTGAACATTCAGTAATATCCCACTAGGAAAACTACTGAAAAAATCCCACTAGGAAAACTACTGAAAAAATCCCACTAGGAAAACTACTGAAAAAATCCCACTAGGAAAACTACTGAAAAAATCACACTAGGAAAACTACTGAAAAAAGTACAGGAAGGCTCCCAGTAATAAATGATGTTCCTTAAGTGAGGCCAGAATAGTGCTCAGCATACTTTACTCAGAGAATTGTCTCGGCTTCAGGAGATAAGATATTCCAGATATTGTATAAAGACTGTCTTGCAGTATGCTAACTCCAGAAAGCCTACACTCCTTTCTTAAACAAAACAATTGCGTCATTTAATTGCTTTCACTTGATGAATCTGTTTAAAAGGACTCTGAAAATATGTGGAAAAAATATATTCACATTCAATGATGATAACTAAATGATAACTAAATGATAACTAAATGATAACTAAATGATAACTAAATGATAACTAAATGATAACTAAATGATAACTAAATGATAACTAAATGATAACTAAATGATAACTAAATGATAACTAAATGATAACTAAATGATAACTAAATGCTCACTAAATGATAACTAAATGATAACTAAATGATAACTAAATGATAACTAAATGATAACTAAATGATAACTAAATGATAACTAAATGATAACTAAATGATAACTAAATGATAACTAAATGATAACTAAATGATAACTAAATGATAACTAAATGATAACTAAATGATAACTAAATGATAACTAAATGATAACTAAATGATAACTAAATGATAACTAAATGATAACTACCAACTGTTAGTATTATACATAAATCATAGAATTGTATCAGAACAGTTAGAGTTGGAAGGGACCTTAAAGATCATCTCGTTCCAGACCCCTGCCCTGGGCAGGGACACCTCCCAGTAGACCAGGCTGCCCAAAGCCCCATCCAGACGGGTCTTGAACACCTCCAGGGATGGGGCATCCACAGCTTCTCTGGGCAACCTGGGCCAGTGCCTCACCACCCTCACAGGAAAGAATTTCTTCCTGATATCTAATCTAGATCTTCCCTCTTTCAGTTTAAAACTGTTACCCCTCGTCTTATTGCTACATTCCCTGATCAAGAGTCCCTCCCCATCTTTCCTGTAGGTCCCCTTCAGGTACTGGAAGGCTGCCATAAGGTCTCCCCGGAGCCTTCTCTTCTCCAGCCTGAACAACCCCAACTCTCTCAGCCTGTCCTCACAGCAGAGGTGCACCAGCCCTCTGATCATCTTCATGGCCCTGCTCTGGACCAGTTCCAACAGGTCCACGTCCTTCTGATGTTGGGGGCTCCAAAGCCGCATGCAGTACTCCATGTAGGGTCCCACCAGAGCGAAATAGAGGGGCAGAATCACCTCCCTTGCCCTGCTGGCCATACTACTTTTGATGCAGCCCAGGATGTGGTTGGCTTTCTGGGCTGCGAGCACACATTGCTGGCTCATGTTGAGCTGCTCATTAGCCAACACCCCCCAGTCCTCCCTCAGGGCTGCTCTCAATCTATTCTCTGCCCAGCCTGGATTTGTGCTTGGGATTGTCCCAACCCATGTGCAGGACCTTGCATGTGAAAATGAAAAAGAACAGACATGAGGGACTGTAGCTTAAAGATTCTTCCACTGAATGGTTAATGAAGGAAAAAAAAAAATCAAACAAAGACCAAACAAGAAAGCCACACCTTACCCCCTGCACTCTGCAAACAAACGTGAGAGTGCAGAAGTTAGGGTGGGCACAGAACCAGATCAGAACACTCTGCTGGCATCACAGTTTGAACACGGGTTTCTAGACTCACATATTATATATACACCATAGTCTCCAAATAAAGCACACACCGTTATAAACAGCTTGAGCTCATTCACTGCCATTTCCTGATTCTTTCTCTTCACATAAACACTAACTTTTGCCAATAATTTAATAGAAAACAAAATTAAGAGCAAACCCAAACCTAATAGCCGTTTTACTGCAGCAATCATAAGTTGCAGCTTCTCATAAAATCCATGGGAAAGTAAATATGAAGAGACGACTCCCTGCCCTTTCCTACCACCACCTCTCTCCTTCCTTGCCCCACTCCTGTTCTACCCCTATTCTCTCACCTTGGGAAAGCACTAAATTGCATATGTAGTGAGCATACCTCACAGACTTACTTTACCTTTAAAGTTCACTAATTATTGAAAACATGTATCAGTTCACATAAAGGGAGTTATGTGATTATTGCCTGTTTTACCCCTTTTGGTACTGAATGAGATGCAATGGACATATTAAAGTGTGATAATAAAACCAAAGATCTAAGTAGTACGATTTGCAGAAGTTAATTCTCAAGGCAGTTATTGTTCATATCAGAGATCTCAATCTTAAACACTGTCAAGTGGAAAAGAAAATGTAAAATTCTTTGAGTGCATTTAAGGCCTTTTAAAATATCCAGGTTTCAATTCCAGTAATATATTTTTAAACCTCCTTAATAGTTTGAATCACTTAAGTTGGAAACATTTTGTAAGTATTGCTGTAAACGAAGGTTTTGTATACATATGCATTCATGACAATGGGACGCACTGCAACTTTTATCTTTAAAAAAGAAAAAATACCCAAATGAACAAGACCACTTAGTTCTGAAAAATTAGTTTAAGCAGCCTATTTATTTTGCAAGTTTTAATCTATTCCAAGATTTGTTCCATGCTACAAGAAACATGTTGGCAGGGTCCTTTTCAAAACCATGGCTGCTTTTAAAAACAAACATTTACAAATACTGAGTTATGGCTGTAACACAGGGTGGTCTGGAAAGACTTCAGAAGATAATTTAGGCCATTTCTAAAAGTCTAAAAAAAATTGACTATAGACATATCATTCCTTACTGCTCCAGAAAAGGACAGAGTTCCCAGAAACATGTCAGAATGGTAAACATCTAGACTTGCCCTGACTCAGGTATAAGGCATGACCAAACAAGTCCCCAGACTAAGATGCTTTCCTAAGTCCAACATTTTAGTCACAGCCATACAATGCCACATACCACCTCGAAAGCTTAGCAGGAAAATAAAGAATAAATATTTTTTTTTTTTAAAGAAAAAGCAGTAGGACTTCCGATGAGTCTTTCAGAGGGATTAGTTTTTACAACTTTACAAACAACAGACTTCCTCAGTTTAGTATTTTAGCATGAAGATTCAAAACATAAGAACCACTTTGCTAGAGACTCTTTTAACATCTACTATTACAAAAAAAATAAATTGTGAGGTTAATACTCACAGGAAAACATCAGCATGATTTTAAACACTTGATAACCAGCCTATTTTAGCACAGCTAAATCATTAACTCCCACTGAAAGCCACTAAAACTTTCCATAGTTCTTTCTGGGTACCCCCAAAAAGAAGGAAAGTTTGCAGCAGAAGCCCCAAAACAATCACTGGGACACCTCTGCTTACCTGCAGTCTAAACAACCCTGAGCTACATCCCCGAAGTCAGGACAAACCTACATAGCTGAGACCAGCCCCCTGGCCCTTCACATCAGCCAAACCAGCTCTGGCATGAGAACCAAGACAAAAGCAACAACAACAATGCCGTGGTGAGCCAAGAAGCCCTGCAACTGCAAAAGTGTTGTAGAAAAAGAATGCAAGAGTCTTTTGAGAAAAAGTTTGCTAAATATGTACTGAATGGGGCCTTTTTCTATTTGGTCAAACAGGAAGCTGATGTGGGCTACTTTAAGCCCAAAATAATAAACTTTAATCTAATACACAAACACCTACTGGAAGTAAGTTAATTACTACTTTTTTAAAGAGACACTACCTTCTCAATTTTTTAAGTAACACGTAGCAGGTTTAGCACAAGTTCTTAAACAGCCTATATGAGAAAGTGGCAGGGAGGGAACTTCCTGGAGTTTGTGGTTTTACTCAGGCATCCAACACCCGGATCCAACAGGTTATTATGGAAGATGTATACAAGCATCTCTTCTTGGTTTATAAACAGTTCACTTGCACCAAATACGTCTATTTACATAAATTCCTTTGTAACACATACTAAAAATACAATTTTCCAGGGAAGTTTCCCAGGAAATCCACTATTGTACACTTTGTAGACATTTGAGAATAACTGCTATAGGTAACTGGCATATTAAAAATATACATGCAACAAGACGGGGAAAAGTCAGAGCTGCCTTCAGAGGGACTAAAGTCTTTCACCAACAGTGCAAGAATTAACACGTCAGCTACACGCAAGTCACAAGACAATTTCAGACAAGTCCATTTGACACTCAGGATAAAAACTGTTCTTAAAGACAATACAAAGCACTTGCTTCTACAGATGAAAAATAATTTTAAAGTGTCCCTTTAGTGACAAAAAGAGAATGTAGATAGATTACAGGCAGAGATATTTAAGGCAATGTCAGTCAGTTCCCCTCCTAAAGCTGGAGTGCCAGTTCAATGATACAGGATGTTACCCCCTGCCCTGACTAAAATTTGGGACCAACATAAAGGCAATGGGAAGGATTTTTCTGAAATGGTTAACTGAATTAATAGAACAAGTTTAACTGAAAAAAAAAAAAAAAGAGTACCACAGAAAGCTTCCCCCACATAAACAACTGCACTACTATTAATTTGCTACTGCCAGTACCATAATAATTCTAGAAAGCAGATTTAAGCAACTAATTAGAAACTAACTTGGCTAAAGAGTTAAAGTTTTAAATAAAATTTAAGAAAAAGGATTTTTTTCTGGCAAATTGCAGCATGGTGCAATCTGAATGAAACTTGCTTAACCCACTGGAACTGCAATCACAGGAAGTTTAGACTAAGTTACACCCACCACCTTTGCTCACCATATAACCCAGCTCTTATACGAAACACACCTTTTCTCTACCCACATTACCCATATGTCATCACATACATTAAAGTTAGAAACGCTGTGTTCAGGCAGGAGCAAAGTCTAAATTAGGTAAATCAACTATCCTATACTACTATGAACTGACATGCTGCCTCACTCCCCCTCTCTTCAGGAAAAGCATTACTCATCCAGCACAATGAGGATCATCAAGGGAAATTTAACACTGCACAAATAAGAACAGACCCCTGCAGCAGAGGTCACGTCTGGCCAACCACTACTTGTCCTTTTAAACAGCATTCATCATTAACAAGACCTTCATCAAAAAAGTCACAAAAGTGACTTTGACAACTGGTTCCCTCCATAACTTAAAATACAGGTTTTCAAATTTACACCCCAATGGAACTGAGAGCTCTGGAGATCACGCTAGCAAACACAGAGAGGACTAACACATTAAAAATGAATGGTAGAAAATATTTTTAATAAAAATAGACTCGTGAAAAGACCAATCGTGGCACAATTGCAAATTTTCTGAATTTAATAATTTGTTAATTTCATGGAAGATACTACAACTGTAATTTTAAAAAGCTAGGCTATTTAAGGACATTCTCCTCCTCCCATAGCAATACATCTATTGTCCTCCTCCCATAATACATCTACAACACAATCTGTCAAAAATACATCTGGCTACACCTCTGGCCATGGCTGTTGCATGGAACCATACGAAACAGGAGAGTTGGAGCTAGCTTTGGAATCCATGTGCTCAAACTTTCATAGATACTACTAAATAACAATCCTGGTCTGTTAACCACATTTTCAAGGAAGGATTCTCTGTTTCTTAGGCTACAGGACCCTTGTATGTTAAAACTTTACTGTTTTCAGAGTTACACTGCGTAGAAACACAGCAAAACCCACAGAGTTAGAAGAGGGAACACTCTACCCTAGTAAGTACATACCGTCAATGAAGTACACACCCACAGAAAAATGAACTCCTGAATGCAATCCAAGTGATTAATCTCACTGTGTCTTTGCATGTTTAGGCCAGGTTGTCTTGGTTTTTGCCATGAAACAGCCTTCAGTAGTTAGAGCACGCTGACCCAGCCATGCACATCTGCCTCTTGAGTCAGGACAGCATTTTTCAATCTCTCCTTCCATCTTGGTTGCAGAGTAAATGAAACTGCATGACCATTAAGCCCACTGCCTGCAGCAGTCAGCTGAGGAATCATTCATGGTAGCTGACAGCGCAGCTGTGAATTACAAGTGGCTTCTTCACCGAGAGTACACTGAACGTAAACCCAAATGCTCTATAATGCAAGTTACAATTACAAATTGTGCAAGCTTATATTTACTTCTCAGGCTAGTAAAAAGCATAGAACATATTTTTTAAATAACTTCAAATCCAAATCTCAATTGTTTCCAGACAAGAAGCTTACATTCCTTGGTCAGATTAGCCTGTGTCTGAATGCAAGCCTTACAGAATGGGCTCTGTATGCAGTTTAACTCATTTATTACAGAAAATATTGAGGACTGGTACCGGAAAAAAAAAATCCCCTGTTCATTAACTAGAGACTGCTTACATTTTTAGAAGTTCTTTTCCAACGAATCATCTTCCTAATTTATTTTCTTATCATTGGCAACCTATTATAGATGCTGGAGCATCCAAATACATGGTAAAGTGTGAAATGAAGTCCCTGACAGTGATGGGGAGAAGGAGGAGAAATAGGATACAGATCAGCATCACAGTATTTTTGACCTTGTCTATGAAGAAAGCATATGCTTGAAACCATCTAAATTGAGAGACAGCAAATTAGGGTAATCTCATCTTCCACAGTTAGAAATGTACTGGTTTTGCCAAGTTATGCACGCAGCAGACTATTGCAGATGCTGCATTTCCGCCAAAGGTAGGCAGAACGACATGGATTTTCTCCATTGCACAAAAGGACAACCAAGTCACAAGAAAACACAAACCCCGAATGAGCACATCCTCAGTCTAACAAGGCTGTCCTGTCTCTGCCAGCTGAGGCTTCCCAGGAAGACTCTCATTCTGCCTCCCTCTTCTCATCACATAAGGAAGAACTGCCTTTTCTCAAGCATTACTGAATCTGTTACACAGCCTGCTCTAACTTCAAGGCAGAAGTTAATTCAGAAACAGAGTCCAATTAACTGTGTACAAAGACAACTTGAAGTTTTGTTTCCGCTTAGAAAGACTGACATCAGTTGCCTGAACTACATTATTTTCTTCTGTAACTCAGATACAGATGTTCTGAATTGACCCACCTCCTTAAACACTCAAATACTTCACAATTAGTTGAACTGTGGATGTGAGTCATCTAATCTCCTTTTCCAGTAAGGGTCACTATTGGAAAATTGGCATACCAAGGCTGAATAACCATGTTACCAATGCAAATTATGACAACTGCGGTTCCAGTGAATCACTGCTCTGCTTTTTGCACAGCTTCTTTCTACGTACTGCAGAACAAAAAGAGAAAAAAACAACTAAATTAACATTACTACTCACAACCCATCTTCAAAACCAGAGCACAGCAGGGGAAAATTCAGTAATCCAATTAAAAGGAAAAAAAGTGAAACACCTCCCAGCAGTAAATCCTTGCCACAATGCATTCACTGGCAGAAACTGTAGAGCTAGCACTAGCAGAAGAAATTGTAGAAATTGTGTATGGTCATCTTATGTGCAAGAAAATAAAGGCTGGCAAATTTAACGAGTTTAGTGGTATGAAACCAATGCCTACACTCTGACCCAAAAGCTCTGAATGATCTTTTATGGGTTGATCAACAATGGAAAAAGCCTGAATCTGAGTTAACACTGACTTTTCTACTTTTTCTAAAATGCTTACATTTGCTTCTAAATGCAGTGTTCTGGGAAGCAGAATGCTCTCAAGTACTTGAAAGTAAATTATTAAGACACTCCAAAGAAATGTCATTTATTGTCTTTAAAACATCCAAAAGAAGATTGTAAGACATGAACTGCTTGCACTGTGAACTGCACTCAATAGGGTTGCCCAAAGTCCCTTGCACCCCCTGCCTCAACAGCACTTGATACACAATATTAAATACTGAAAGATATTAACATTAAGGGATACTAATAAAAAGAAACCTACTAAAAAACCTGGTGCTTTGCTTGCACCTCTCCAGAAGACCTCAGAATAAACACAGCAAAAAAAGCAAAAGCACAGGCAAACTGAAAACTCCTCAACTAGACAAGAGCAGGAAGAACATACACATCACCCCTAATCCTTCCCTAACACTGTCCACAGAATTACAGCATAATTGTGTCAGTAGAGGAGACACCCCAGCTCACTCAGCCCAGCGGCAAGCCCACACAAAGTTTGTGACAAGCCCTCAGAGAGGTGAAATTCTCTTAAAGAGCCAGGATTTATGAGCAATGTGCCAGACTGGTAACTTGAACTAGGAATAATCTCGATGCAAGAATGAGGAACTAAGTGCTTTCTGACCCTTCATGCCAGGAAACCATCATCTCTTCCTTTCGAAGGGCAGTGTCAAAGGTAGCATTTGCAACTCAAGAGAAAGAAGAGGGCACTAAAGAAGCTGTTCTTTGTTGGCTCTCCTCCTGTGTAAAGACTGTTTAAACTGACTGTTTAAAGACTATGCTCATCTTGCTGGAGACATAAAGAAATATCTCAACTGACATGAGCCCTCCTCTCCACACAGTAAAGTATTAAATAAACATAGTCATCAAGAAACAATGTAAAATTAATCTTTTAAAAGAAATTAGCATGAAGCGAGAGGGTGGAGTACACCTTGCAGGCAGAAACCAGGGACAACTCTTCCAGAAGGAATACAGTTTACCACTTGGTTAAAACAAAACAAACAACAAAACAACAAACAAAACTAAAACCAACACATACCACACAAAAACCTGGACAAAGTCTGTAATGAAACAGAAATCTACTCGGTGTCCCACTGACTGCAGTCACATGAAGTCCTACTCACTTTCACTCCTAGTGTTGAAACACCCTAAAGTCAGGCACCCAAAGTCATTAGCCACTTTGGAAAGTTCTGGGCATGTGATTTTTCCTCTGGAGTCACATCCGAGTGGCTTTTCAAGGGTGATACTTCTGTGAATAATTACCACCTTTCTATTAAAATTGTCTAACTAGAAAGTAAGTTTGATGTTAAGTCTAGGCCTTTGCACAAGGCATTAATTTTTCAAAGCTGTAATGTAACTGAAAGGAGAAAGAGAAGTCACTAATGACCCATTTTCTCAGGGTGAGACATCAATGATTCTCTTTTTAGACATTCCATAGCTGAAAACAAAGATAAATAACCCAACTTAGTTGCCATTTCCTAAATGTTTTCTGTCCTTTACAAATGCACCCTTGTGAACTGTGGGCCTTGGTTACAAGACCTTAAATAATTTTGCATGTTTTTTTGGTTTTGTTTGTTTCTTGAAAGAATATAGTCTTTCATTTTCTGTGCTTTTTTTATAACTATGCGTGCTACCATGGAAAAAATACATTTAATGCATTCTTTATATTTAACCTTTATAAGTCTAGCAGATTCAAGATCTCTGCAGCCCCGAAGATGGGAAATGGAAGGGGTTTTTTTTCCATATCTTGCGACTAAAAACGCATCAAGAGCGAACGCAAGACAGCAAGATGAGCCTCACGCCTGCTGTACTTGAACCTCGCACTTGGAGATAGGTTGAGAGCTCCCTCAGCCCAGCAGAGAGGAAGGGGCGCCCCCCCCCCCGGAACACATGTCACATCACCCCTTTCCTTGTGGGAGACCACTGGGTCAAAAGAGACGGGGTATCCCAGACGTTCCCTTACGCCCCCTCACACCTACGCCTCCGGCGAGGCTGCCGTCCCACCGCCTGCAGGATGCGGAAAGACGCTCCCGTAGGTGAGACAAAGCGGGCTGCTCACCTCC
>VYZM01005390.1:3689-31069 GCA_013398915.1 Dromas ardeola
CAGGGCAGCCATGAAGAGCCAGGGGGGCTGCAGTGCAGGACTGGGGGGGACAGATGCTCTACAGGGCTGGGGGGATGCTGCGCAAGGTCTGGCAGGGGTGTCCATGCCCAGCCCGCCCCCCCTGCTCAGCTGGGGGGGGCCCAGTGCTGTGGGCTCTGCCCAGCCAAGGAGCCGTGGGCTGGGGTCTCACCGTGGGGTGCTCTCGATGCCTTCCCCGGGCACTGGCTCTGCTGGGGCCATGCGGCAGATTTTCCTCTGTCAAACCCACCCCGCGCCCGGGGCCTGGCGGCGGCACCCGCGTTCCCCGGGCTTCATGCCGTACGGACAGTGTCGGCGCTGGGAGCCTGTGTGCTGGCTGTCCTGCACAGCGCCGGCGCTGCACGTGCCGTCAGCATCACTTGCTGCTGGCAAACGGCCTGAACACCGAGCGCCGTTCATCGCCTTCCCTGCGATGGTGGTGCAGTGCATGTGGAAAAGCACAGGACTGCAAATTCCCATTATTAATAATAATTTCTTGGGCTGCTGGCTCACTGGACAGAGGTGTAGACGCTGAATTAATCTCTCTGTTGTGAAGGCTTTTGCCTTTCAAAAAAATGACTTGGTTGAGGAAGAGCAAAGTCTTCTTAACACCACTGGGATACCCTTGGATGTGAGTTCAACCCTCCTCCCGCTGCAGGGAAAGTGCGATGATCACATTTCTCTCCCTGGGTCCCTTCCTATCTCCCAGATCGCATGGACTCACATGGCGCTGGTGGGGAGGGCGTCCTGCCCACAGTTCATCTTGAGCTTCTCACCCACCAACACCCCCAAGTCCTTCTTGGTAGGGCTGCTCTCCATCCATTCTCCACCCAGCCTGGGTTTGTGCTTGGGATTGCCATGACCCACCTGCAGGACCTTGCACTTGGCCTGGTTGAACCTCATGAGGTTCACACTGACCCACCTCTCCGGCCTGTCCAGGTCCCTCTGGATGGCATCCCTTCCCTCTGGCGTGTCAACTGTTCCACACAGCTTGGTGTCATTGGAAAACTTGCTGAAATCGCCAGCGCAGCCCTGGCCCCAGCTCTGTGGGGAGAGCACAGCGGGCATGACACCAGCACGGCAGCACATCAGACCCCCACGAACACAAGGGTTTGGGAGAGGCATCACGTGTTGTCGTTTGGAGTGCATTCAATCAATAGGTTTCACTTCCTTATATTAATCATTTCTTTTCTGACCAAAAGCTAGAAAATGCTTAAGATTTAATAAGGACAAAATATGAATCCTAAGATAGGAAGTAATTACTATTAACAGCATCATTGTGAGCGCTGAGCTATCCCTCACCAAAGCTTGAGTTCCATAGCAGCAGACAGGCACTGACACCTTCAAAAGCATCGGGGATTTACCAGCCATTTAGACGATACCAGCACCTGAAACCTCCGACCACAGCTCATTGCTTTTTGCAGACGGATCCTCCTTGGTCTTTGTTACGATATCTGGCAATATAAAGGTTTGAATCCATTTGTATGGACAAAGCATTCCTTACACACTGTTCATTTTAGCAACCCCCTTCCCGTTGTCATTGCCCAAACTGATCCCAGTAAAATGGCAAAACTGTCTCTCTGCAATGAGGATGTCACGTCCTGGCATCCTCCTCTCCTCCACGGGGCTGGGCAAGTGCCACGCTCGCCCTCTGCGCTGGCAACCTCACCCACGCTGCAGGCTTAGCCCGGAGTCCTCCAAAGCTTGGATGGTCCAACACGATCCAGCAGGTCCTTTGACCACTGCATCCCAGTTCAAGGGTTTGTGAAATGCTCCCTGGTGCATGGCAGGACAGACACAGAATCATGGAATGGGTTGGGTTGGAAGGGACCTTCAAAGGACATCTATTCCAACCCCCTGCCATGAGCAAGGACACCTCCCACCAGCCCAGGTTGCTCCAAGCCCCGTCCAACCTGGCCTTGAACCCCTCCAGGGACGGGGCAGCCACAGCTTCTCTGGGCAACCTGGGCCAGGGGCTCACCACCCTCAGTGTAAAAAATTTCTTCCTTAGATCTAGTCTGAATCTCCCCTCTGTTACTTATAGCCATTACCCCTCATCCTATCGCAACAGGCCCTGCCCACATGAGGGCCTTCTGAGCAGCGGCTGAGGGAGCTGGGGGTTTTCAGCCTGGAGAGAAGGAGGCTGAGGGGAGACCTTCTCGCTCTCTACAGCTCCCTGAAAGGAGGGGGTAGCCAGGGGGGGTCGGGCTCTTCTCCCAAGGAACAGGTCATGGGACAAGAGGAAACGGCCTCAAGTTGCACCAGGGCAGGTTTAGGATGGATATGAGGAGAAATTTCTTCACGGAAAGGGCTGTCAAGCCTTGGACCAGGCTGCCCAGGGCAGTGGTGGAGTCGCCATCCCTGGAGGGATTTAAAAGCCGGGCAGACGTGGTGCTGAGGGATGTGGGTTAGTGGTGGGTTTGTCAGTGTTGGGTTGATGGTTGGACTCGATGATCTGAAAGGTCCTTTCCAACCAAGACCATTCTGTGATTCTATGATTCTAAATAATTTGTCACCAGCAGAAGCTGTCCCCAAGGCAGAAGGAAATCCTGTGAAAAAGCAGTGCATTTCCATATTGCTGGACACTCTCAGTGGTGCTACAGGATGTGGTGGGACACAGTCGCAGAGCCAGAATCCTAGGAACAGCGCGGGCTGGGGATAGGAGACACGGTGGCGGGGCAGGCTGGAGGTAGGAGATGCTCACTCCTCTGCCCTGCAGACCCAGAGGGCTGTCTCTCATGCTTCTCTGCGGCTTGCGGGGATTCTCCTTCTCTGCCTGGACCCTCATCCCTGCCCTGGAGAGCCCTTAACGACGAGAATTGGTGATCCTTGGCCTTGTTCCCCGCAGAGCCCAGGCACGAGGGGGTGGAGACCACACGCGTCACTGTTTCACCAATCTCTTTGGTTTTCACACCATATTGATGGGTTTTAGCACGGGGGTACAGCCATATACATGTGTGGCAGGGATGCTGTGACCACCAAACCGGTAGGTGAAGAAGGAGAAAACGCCGGCTTTTCTACAATGTGTGGAACACCGAAATGATGCCGTGGTGGGAGCGCGGGTGCTGATCGCCCAGAGACGGGCATCTGGGTGGGCTGGGAGACCCTGAGGATCCACCTGCAAGAGACAGCGATAATCCCCTCTGGCACATTGACCCGCAGCATCGAGTTCTCCGCTCGCACAGGCCAGCCCAGGGAGACCCAATGCGGGAATGAGGGATGATGTGGCTCCTCTGAAGCGGGAAAGCGACAGGGAGGACGATGCAGAGGCTTCTGGCAAAGCTGCCAGCTCCGTCTCCGTGGGACTGAGCAGGTCAATAACGTCCTGTGTCTCTGGAGATTGCAGATGGCAATGTCCCGGTCAAATGCTGTGGGCAGCAGAATTGCTGACTCAGCAGCAAAAGTAAAACGAACAAGATGCACCTGGGCAAGGCCAGTGCCAAGACATGTCACTAACCCTCACCCAGAAAACGGCTAATGTCCTGGGCACCGTGGAGGCGAGGCCAGTAACAGCAACTCTGCTGCTGCTAACACAGAAAGGAAAAGGTACATCGGCTTGGGGAGACTTCACTATCCTGATATGACAAAGAAAAATATGAAGTTGCATAGAAGTGCACAGAAGTGCAGTAATATACATGGAAAAGAAGGCGAGAAAAGTCCAGAGAGGAGACCTCTCCATGCCTGGGAGTCCAACAAGGATGAATGTTCCTGGTCTGAAGCCAGCGTGACTGGCAGCTGCCACAGGGGTCTTTGATATTCTATTTAAAAACACCTAAAAAATAAAGTACAGGATAAGAGAAACCACACATCCCGGCAGAGCTCAGCAGTGCTCACTGGGGTGAGCTCCTCTCCACTGGACCCAACGCGAATTTTGGTGTTCACACCAGAAGCCCACCATGATGTGCAGCATCAGGAGAGACTGTGCAGAGCTGGACCCTGGGCTGATTGCGTACGGCGGCTTTTCTGCCTCTCTGTCCCCATGTTGATGAGGGACGGGGAAGCTGGAACCTGCTGAATTCGATCCAGGTCACTGGTTTCTGGTGGAGAAGACCAGAAACCTGAGTCTTCCTGTCTGTCCAAGCGGATTAACTCCAAGAGAAGTGGTGTTGGTGAGGAGTTGGCTGCATGGGCAGTTCTCAACGGCTTTCTCCATCCCCGAAGATGAGAGTTGGCCGGCACCAAGGCTTCATGCCGCGGGGAGGTTCAGAGCAGAGACGAGCCTGGAGCACCCCCAGAAGCTGTGGGCAGGCTATCGCCCAACCATCCCCATCCCAGAGCATCGCCAGGGACCGAACCCAGCCAGAAGAGCGGGAGCAAAGGCAAAGCGACCATATTCCAACCTCCGGAGAGGAAGGAGCAGATGCCTCTGGGCTTCCTGTGAGGTCGGGAGGGGAGGAGACACCGTAATGCCCACTCAGGTTGGGCAGGGGGAAAGAGCCCAGCCTGCAGCTTGGATGTCGGCGCTGCAGCAGCGACGTTTGGGGCAGCAAACACAAATGGGAAGGGGCCTTTTAGCCTGTCCTTAGGCAGAGCCTGCGTGGGTGCAGGTGACCCTCTCACAGAGCGGAGATCATCCCCTGTTCAAGCCCTGCTGGTGAAATCCAAGGATTCCCCACAGCCTAAATCTCACAGATCCCCCTGTGCCTCTGCATGCCTCGCTCTGCAGGATCTGGAGGTCTCTGGCTGTGGGGTAGGGGTTCCGTCCTGCTGAGCTGGGGGCTGAAACCATGGCTCACCACAGCCGGTCCCCTTCCAGACCAGGCTGGGAGTGAGCCTTGGGACCAGCTCACTGATGGGGACATTTTCACCTGGCCATGTCCACCCCTCAGCCATGTCCTTCATCTCCTGAAATCTGCAATTAGCCAAGTCTGATGCAGGATATGCCCCGTCCACCCCAGGAGGTGGCACCTGCCTGAAACATGTGCCTGCACCTTCCCATTGCTAGAAGGTGCAACATGAGGTCTCCGTCCTGGTGCCACATCCACCAGACCCCAACACCCAACCCCGTGCTGTTGCAGAGCACAGCAGTGTCTCACTTGCCTCATGGATTCACAGGATCTCCCCGATTTTGGGGGAGATGGCACAGAGCCCATCGTGCCGTGGCGATGAAGAGCAGCCCCAGTGCAAAGGGCTGAATGCACGGACTCACCAGCCCTTTCCTGGCCCAGAACCGAGGAGCTGCTGGGGGTGACTGTGGAGGAGGCTTCGCAGTGGCCATGTCTTAGACCTCAGCGCATCTACGCTGCAAGTCCTGGGAGGATGCTTAGGGCCAAGGAGAGCTGCAGGGCTCTGGTCTTCTGGTGCTTCCACATTACAGAATCACAGAATCACAGAATCACAGACTGGTCAGGGTTGGAAGGGACCTCTGGAGACCATCCAGTCCAACCCCCTGCCAGAGCAGGGTCACCCAGAGCAGGTTGCACAGGAACGCATCCAGGCGGGTTTGGGATGTCTCCAGAGACAGAGACTCCACCACCTCTCTGGGCAGCCTGGGCCAGGGCTCTGCCACCCTCAAAGGAAAGAAGTTCCTCTTCATGTTGAGATGGAACTTCCTATGCTCAAGTTTGTGCCCATTACCCGTCATTCAGGAGATTAAATGTAAATCTGCCAATTAACAACATAGGTGGTGGAAGCAAATCCGTTTTCCCAAATGAGCTGGGGGGGGCGGGTGGAGTGCAGAGAGGAGAAAACCAGTGCAAACTATAAATAATAATTTTGGAGTAGTAACTGCTTCCCGCGCGGAGGAAAGGCAGCATCCTGCAGGCGGGAGCTGGCAGAATTTAGCGGGTCAGGCAGAGCGCAGCAGCAATGAGACATTTTGCTTTGCTTTCATCACGTCAGAAATAGCTGCTTGTCTCGGAGCTGTATCTGTCCTTCTCCATCCATCACGCGTAACAGCCGAGCAGCCCATCCGGGGCGAGGTGGGAGGGTCAGCAAACCCTGTGAACTTCTCACAAATCTGATGCCAGCTGGTATTTTTCATTATGCGATGCTCGTGGTTGCATTAATATGCAAGCTGTAGGAGTGTTTAGCTCCTTGTGGCTGCCGAGAAAAATGCTTTTTCTTTGCCCTCCCATTTTTCATCTTGAGCGTGTGTTTGGCTTGTGTTTCAAGCTGAGTTTTCCTTTTTGCCAGGATGTTCTGGGATGCAGGTTTTTTGGTTCCTGGCTCACGCAGAGCCTCTCCCCTTGGCCCGACGGATGGGTCCCTCTTGCCCTGGAGCAAAGCGGTGCCCAGGCGCAGACGTGGGGTCGGACGATGGGCTGCAGACCCAGGTGCTGGGACGGATGCCCAGGGAGCCAGCTCCCCCTCCCCTGGGTACGGTGCCTGCCTGCAGCATAGTTCAAGGGGAGAAGCACCACTGCTGCAAGAAGGAGAGCCATTATCTGCCCAGCTCCTGCGCTAACAGCAACACCAAAGCTCCACCACTGCAGCCAGCTGCCCTCACACCTCCTGGGCAGGCAGAGCTCGATGGACCATCCCTCCACCACCTCCCCTTCCCTGACACACCACAAACCAGCAAGGACCTGTATGGAGTTTGGACTCTGGAGTGAAATCAAGCCTCAGGCATCCGCAACGACCTAGATGTAGTCCCAGAGTTAATATCTTCATAGAATCACAGAATGGTTTCAATTGGAGGTACCTTACAGATCATCTAGTTCCAACCCCCCTGCCCTGGGCAGAGACACCTCCCACTAGACCAGGTTGCTCAAAACCCCTTCCAACCTGGCCTTGGTCCATCTTGCTCTTGGTCCTCAACAACCCTCTGAGAAAATAGCCCTGCTGCTAACAGGCCGACTTCAGTAGACTCATCACATCTGCCAGCATGCTCACAACCTGCTTGACTATGTCCCAGAAAAGGAGCCACCCCCTCCCAGCAGACACCACAGATGGGACTGGGAGCCCAGTCATTCATTTTGGTCAAATGAGTCAAACCAGACTCTCCCAGAGCAGAGGCCAACATGCAAGAGGTCAAGGCACCACGACGGGGGTGACGGTGGGGGCTGAACACCGCAGTGATGGCAGGAGAGGACCATCGAGGGCAGAGGAACACCCCTTACCTGCACTGCTGGGCTTTGTGCGTGCAAGGGACGGGGATGCTTCAGGAACCTGCGCAAGGCAGGTCCATCTCCCCACAGAGGGAAGTCCCATTGCTTCGTTGCCTGCTGGCGTTCACCACTCAGCAGGTGCATCGCCACAGGGGAACCACCAGCATCCAGTCCCAGCTGGTGTCCAGTACCATTCCCGGAGCTCACTTGGGAGAGTCGGGAGTATCCAAAGACTTTGCTCCTGAGGAACCAGATCTTCTGGCCATTGACATCTTCCCTGGAATGGGTGCGGCTCGAATTAATCAATGTGCAGATTAAATGGAGAAAGGACTTTTCAGTCCCCCAGATGCTCCTTCCTCAGCACAAGAGAGACACGGAGCTGTTGGAGCGGGGCCAGAGGAGGCCCCGGAGATGCTGGGAGGGCTGGAGCCCCTCTGCTGGGAGGACAGGCTGAGAGAGCTGGGGGGGTTCAGCCTGGAGAAGAGAAGGCTCCAGGGAGACCTTGGAGCCCCTGCCAGTCCCTCAAGGGGCTCCAGGAAAGCTGGGGAGGGACTCTGGATCAGGGAGGGGAGCCGTGGGACGAAGGGGAAGGATTTGACCCTGCAAGAGGGGAGACTGAGCTGAGATGTGAGGCAGAAATTCTTGGCTGTGAGGGGGGCGAGCCCCTGGCCCAGGTTGCCCAGAGAAGCTGTGGCTGCCCCATCCCTGGAGGGGTTCAAGGCCAGGTTGGACGGGGCTTGGAGCAACCTGGGCTGGTGGGAGGTGTCCCTGCCCAGGGCAGGGGGTGGCACTGGGTGGCCTTTAAGGTCCCTTCCAACCCAACCGTTCTATGATTCCCACACACCCCCAAGATGAGATGTGATTCAGTCCAGCTTCTGGAAGAACGGTACCCAGCCTCATTGAAAGAGGGGTCCAGGCGAATGCCTCCCAGTGCTCTGCAACGCTGATGTCTGAAAGCACCATCCAAGGCCCATGAAATCTCCATGTGCTGCATTCCTGCCCATAAGAAGGGAGGACCCAGCAGCTCCTCCTGGACCTTCCTTCACAGCATCTCCAGGGTTGGTTTGCAGAGGGAAGCTGGGGTACAGAACAAAGGTTTGATTTCTTCTGCCTTCACATACTTCTAATTTCCAGCCTTCCAGGGGCACCTCAATACAGTGCTGAGGGGCTGAAAATGCCCATACGCACAGCCACAGTGCGTTGAGTGTGGTAAGAAAGTCCCATAGGGAAAGCCTAACGGCACGCAGCCTCATGTGAAGCGCTGTCTCAGATTATGCTGAATTAACTACTGCAAATATTTTCACAGCACACATAAAATGGCAAAGAATTACGTATAATTACATGCACACGACTCGCACTAAAAGTGAAAGCCCTTCTTATCTGCCAGATGCAGCTGAAGGGCAGCGACTTCCCGGAAGTCAGATAGAACAGCAATTCCACTGCTGAAACCCCCTCAGCCTGTTTCTGGAGGCACCCAAGCTCCTGGCTGGACCCTGCGGAGGCGGGAGCTCCCTGCCTGACGTGTGTCCCCGGGACGTGGGCACAGCAGGGGCTGTGGATGCCGAAGCAGGAGCCAGGGCAGTAAAATATGCTGCTGGCACGGGATGATGCTGCAGGCGTGGAGGGCTTCGAGCTGCGTTCAACCCAGCAGGAGGATCCACATGTAGAAGGGTCTCCCTCCCACATTTTTTCCCCCTGTACTGGGCACTGGTGAGGCCCCACCTCGAGGGCTGTGTCCAGGTTTGGGCCCCTCACCACAAAAAAGACCTTGAGGGGCTGGAGCGTGTCCAGAGGAGGGCAAGGGAGCTGGTGAGGGGTCTGGAGCACGAGTCTGGTGAGGAGCGGCTGAGGGAGCTGGGGGTGTTCAGCCTGGAGAAAAGGAGGCTGAGGGGAGACCTTCTCGCTCTCTGCAACTCCCTGAAAGGAGGGGGTAGCCAGGGGGGGTCGGGCTCTTCTCCCAAGGAACAGGCCATGGGACAAGAAGAAACGGCCTCAAGTTGCACCAGGGGAGGTTCAGGATGGATATCAGGAAACATTTTTACACCGAAAGGGTTGTCCAGCATTGGACCAGGCTGCCCAGGGCAGTGGTGGAGTCGCCATCCCTGGAGGGATTTAAAAGCCGGGCAGACGTGGTGCTGAGGGACATGGGGTAGTGGTGGGTTTGTCAGTGTTGGGTTGATGGTTGGACTCGGTGATCTGAAAGGTCCCTTCCAACCCAGACCATTCTATTATTCTATGAGGTTCCCCAAAACAGAGCCCCGAGCCGGCCATGAGGAGGGGGTTCCTAAGTCAGTGGCATCGCAGGCGGCTGCACCCACCAGGCAGAGCATCACGGGTCACGTGGCATGGCCCTGCGCCGGGGGTGCGGATGGGCAGGAGCCGTTGGGCGCTGTGGCTGCAAAATGGCTGATTCACCCACAAATGAAGAAAACCACCCAGGTGAGACAGGCAGGGACGGGGCTACGGGACTCAACCTGAAGATGCTCCATGCCCCAGGCACCGCAGCAGCTCAGGGCAAAGGTTAACATGGGATCAGGGCAGCTTTGCCCCATTGTGACAAGGAGAACCTGCCGGGGGTCCCGGAGAAGCGACAGGTGTGTGGCATCCATGGGGACGGAGATCCCAGTGAGCTGCCCCCCTCGATGGGGGGCTGGCATGGGGCAGGGCTCTCCGGGGGCTTGACGGACGGGGAGAATGGACATAGAAGCCCTCATCGGCTTTATGGGCAGGGGCTGACCTACCCCAGAGAAGCACATATGGCATCCATAGGTTCCCCCGCAGGGACCAGGCTGGTTTTCCCTGTGCCGATGAGGCTGCAGGTCCTGGCTGGGCTCCAGGATCCCCCTGTGCCACCCGCTCACAGCAGCGCTGGGGGCTTGTGGACCTTCCCGCCAAGGCATATTTGTTAAAAAGTCCATCCTCATTTCTGCCTGAGGAAACCAGAAACCTCAGCTCGATGCCGAGCATATGCAGAGCAGCCAGTAGAGACAGACAAGCCTTTTTTAATTACGACTTGCAAGCTGAATATCTTCGCCGCTCCCCGCTGTGCGACACAGCCCCCCCACGCCGCCCGCGGAGCAGAGGTAATTTTCCCAGCACATCTGCATTTTGAGAAGATGTTCTCACGTGCCGTACTCCTCGGCGCGGGAGGGCACTTGCTGGCGGTCCTCATAGCATCCTCCCCGGCACAGCAGAGGCCACAGTGGTGGGGCTGAGGACATCAGAGCTGTAATTCTGTGTTTAAAGAGTGTTTGTCTTCCATGTCCTTTAAACACCTCAGCTACCCTCCCGCTAGCTATTGTTTGCTGGAACATAGAATCACAGCATGGTTTGGGTGGGAAAGGACCTTAAAGGCCACCCAGTGCCACCCCCTGCCCTGGGAAGGGACACCTCCCACCAGCCCAGGTTGCTCCAAGCCCCGTCCAACCTGGCCTTGAACCCCTCCAGGGATGGGGCAGCCACAGCTTCTCTGGGCAACCTGGGCCAGGGACTCACCCCCCTCACAGCCAAGAATTTCTGCCTCACATCTCAGCTCAGTCTCTCCTCTTGCAGTGTCAAACCCTTCGCCCTCGTCCCACGGCTCCCCTCCCTGACCCAGAGTCCCTCCCCAGCTTTCCTGGAGCCCCTCGAGGGACTGGAAGGGGCTCCAAGGTCTCCCTGGAGCCTTCTCTTCTCCAGGCTGAACCCCCACAGCTCTCTCAGCCTGTCCTCCCAGCAGAGGGGCTCCAGCCCTCCCAGCATCTCCGGGGCCTCCTCTGGCCCCGCTCAATATTTTGCCAATGGCTCCTCTTTGCAGATTTAGCCCCCAGCATCTCCAGCCCCCTGTGACACCCTTGCACCTCCCTCCCAGCACACCCATCAGCCCGCTCCGCTCACCCCCCTTCTGCCATCCCCCCACCTGGCTGTGCCTGAGGTTCCTGGGGTCCCGTCTGCCCCATTCAAGACCAAAATGCTCATTTCTTTGCAGGTTGTGCTGGCCCATCCATTACTCCATGTGTGATCCCATAAGGATCCTGTGAAAGCACCAGTCCCTGCCCTCCCTCTCCCAAAGCAGGAGACGAATCGTCCACGCAAGGCTGGAAATGTGCAGCCAGATGGTGCAAGACAAACAGGCTGGAAAAATTATGGGAAAAAAAGGGAGTGAGGGAGATTTTCGCTGACCGTGGGTGATGTCACACCATGGTTTGCCACCAAACCCAGTTCTGTGCAGGAGTAGGGGATGAATCCCACCAGCCTGGGGGGCTCTGACTGCCACCCTGGCACATCCCAGCCTCAGACGCCACCCCTCCATCCATCCGGGCTGTGCACCTGTCACAGGCGTATGGCACCATCCCGGCCACCTTTCCTCTGGGTATGTCCCAAAGTGAGATTTCTCCCCATGGCACGGCAAATTCAGATCTCCCCGCCCCCCTGATGCTGCTGGGCTCTGAGGTCTGAAATCACAGAATCACAGAATCACAGAATGGTGGGAGTGGGAAGGGACCTCTGGAGACCACCCAGTCCAACCCCCTGCCAGAGCAGGGTCACCCAGAGCAGGTTGCACAGGAACGCGTCCAGGCGGGTTTGGGATGTCTCCAGAGACGGAGACTCCACCACCTCTCTGGGCAGCCTGGGCCAGTGTTCTGCCACCCTCACAGGAAAGAAGTTCCTCCTCATGTTTAGGTGTAACTTCCTACACTCAAGTTTGTGCCCATTACCTCTTGTCCTGTCCCCGGGCACCACTGAAAAGAGCCTGGCCCCATCCTCTGCCACCCACACTTTAAGTATTTATAAGTGTTGATAAGATCCACCTTCAGTTGTCTTTTTTCCAGACCAAAAAGACCCAAATCCCTCAGCCTTTCTTCATAATCATCTTGGTAGCCCTATGCAGCACAAGAAGCAAGGGTCTCCTTCCTTCCCAGGCACTCGCTCAGCCCTGCGTATCTTCCCAACTGCCTTTCACATGCTATTACTTAATTTAAAATGTAATTCTGGCTGCAGGTTGGCTTTTTCTCCTCTTGCCTTTTGTAAATGCTGTTCTAAAACTCTGACTCAGAATGTTATTAGTCGCACACACATCCCGGTGCACCCACATCCCTGCGTCGCCCCATGGCCCGGCCGAGGCAGCAGCTCATCCCAACGGCTTTCCCCGTGGATCTCCAGCCCGGCATACGGAGCCCGTGGCCGGGAGCAATGGCGGGTCCCTGCGGCAGCTCCGGCTGGAAGAACTGCTCTCCCTTCCCGGGTGCCGCTGCGGGTTCCAAACCTCCACCGCCAACGCTGGCACCAGCCCCGTGAGCGCAGGCACTGCCGGGCCGTGCTCTACGTACGCATTTGCAATACCCGAGACTTTTCATCAGCCAATTGTTTATTCCAACACAACATTAGCTTGTTTTTCGTTTCAAATGGCATTTTTTTCAGTTTGTTCTAAGAGTTAAAAATGCCACTGGTTTTAGGTGCTTTTGCTGTAATTATTTCTGGTGCTGGCTGTAAGCACCACTTGTTTTCCTTCTCATTGGACCTTGTTTGCACTTCTTTAAAGAGCTTAATCACAGCACATTATTATTCTGGGGTTTGTTTTTGTTTTTGCGTTTTGCATTCTCTTCTCTTATCTGATTTTTCCCTCCCAACACTCACTGTTCTTTTCCACTTCATTATCCCTGCTAATTTACAGCCTGCGCAGCCGAGGGGGGCGCAGAGGAGGAACCGTCCGGGGAACTGCCGCGGGATCCCGCACAGCAGTGAAATTGCAGCTGGAGCTCGATCTGCGTCTCTGTCATGCGTGTGAAGGAGAGCGGCCCCAAATTCATGTGCGAATTTACCCGTCCAGCCCGGGGGTTTGTCCCTCCCGGGTTCCCCATCCTTCTGCACAGCTCCGTGACATCCCCATGGGGATGTCCGGGGGGGATGGAGGGTGCTGCGTGCGCCATGGCCAGGGACACCATCCCATGCTGTCCCCGTGAGGACGCGGGGACAACCCTGCATCCTCAGGGAGGAGGCACCAGCCCCGCTGCCAACGCTCGCACCGAGGCAACGAGGGACCAGACCCCTCCTGCCCAGCGCGGGGTAAGGATTTCCACATCCCATCGATGGCTGGATGTGGCCCCCAGCCACAGCACAGGGCTTGCACAGACTCTCCTCCGGGTACCCCTGGACCAGCATCGCTCGGCTCCAGGGAGCCCAGGGACGCTGGGGCTCTTACGGAGGGGCACGGGGATGGGACACGAGGCAGCGAGCCGCAGCAGGAGGAATTCCCACCATATATTGGGGAAAATATTTTCGTCATGAGGGTGGTCAAGCAGCAACCCCTGCAACTGGTGTAATCCCAGACCTGGGCTGCGCTTCCCAGTAGGAATGTGGCTCTTACCAGTGAGCCCTGGAAACCTGCAGAGAGCCGACCGTCGCTGTGGCATGCTGCGAATGGAGAGCCTGGACCGCGAATTTGCCACCACAGTCCCCACTGGCCACGCTGCAGCATGGTGAGCGCATGGGCTGTGGCAGCACAGGCAGCACCGAGAGCTGGAGCAGCATCACACATTGGCCACCTTCGTGCCCTGCCCTCGGGGTCCACCTCTGGCAGAATATGGGGCCAGAAAGACCCGTGGCCTGAGCCAACATGCTCCATCTTATGGTCTGATAATCTGAAGTGGACGAGCCCGCAGGGCACCATGGTGGCTGCTTTGCAGCTCCCAGGGGGTCCCACCTGCGCCTCTCCCCTGTCAGCTGCAGGACGGGGTTGGATGTTGTGGGTGGATGGAAAAACTCCTCTGGGACCTGGCCCTGCGCTGTCTTGAGCACTCCCCAAGAGATGATGGCTATTGTTCCAAGAGATGATGGATATTGTCCCCAGGAGATGATGGATATTGCTCCCGGGTGATGATGGATATTGTCCCCTGTCTGCCTTGGGAAGCATTTAGCAATTCCCACGATGGGACCTGAAGTGCTTTCATGCTGCATGTCCCCAACACATTTGGCCTCCACCCGACCTGGCAGCAGCCCACCGGCAGAAGGCAGAGCCTCCGTGGGTGCCCCCAGCTCCCTGCGAAGGGCAGGGATGGGGATGGGATGGGAATGGGATGGGGATAGGGATGGGAAGGGATGGGATGGGATGGGGATGGGGATGGGAATGGGGATAGGGACGATGCCAGGGAGGGCGTCCTGGCCCCGGTGCCCACACGCACATGCTCCCTCTCGTCAGCAGAGACTCCAGGACTTTTAACAACTCAGTATTCTGCAAAGCTGAAATTATCATCATTTACATGATGCTTGAGATTTCTTATAGCCAGTACAGTTTAATCATGCAATAATCAGGCTTTTAAGCCTCATAATCCAGTAAGTGCTGAGGTTGTTATCTCCTAATTACCTCAGAAAATTTTGATTAGTCCAGAAGTATTATCTACAATCCCTTCGCAGGGGAAGCCTTGTCTCCGTCAGGGATGGACGTGGGACGACAAGGGTGGAGGGCAGTTGCTGCAGATCCTCTGCCCGCCGCTGAGCCCTGCCTGAGCAGCGATGGCCCTGCGACAGCCCGCGCTGTCCGTCTGTCCGTCCTGCTCTCGGGAAAGAGGGAAGGAGCAGGTAAAACGCAATTCAAGGCTGTGGCCAGAGAGCCTGACGGTTCACAGGTTGTTTGGTGGCATTCGCTCTCTGTAGGATTTGCATCGAGAGCTGAATAATGAACCATAGAGATGGCTGGTTTTACTCCTCTCTTTATGAGAAGAGAAGCTCCAGGTTGTGGTAGGGTTGTCCAGATGCATCACCCGCCCCGCACTCCATGTGTGTAAATAGCAGCAGCCCCGTGGGATGGTTTCCACAAATAAATGATGGGAGCAGTGATGACAATCCCAGCTCCCAACGGGCAGGAGGGAGAGCCCTGGGAGTCCTGTCGGGCAACAAGTTGCCCACGGGCCAGCCACGTGCCCTTGTGGCCAACACGGCCAATGGCATCCTGGGGTGCATAAAGAAGAGCGGGGCAAGCAGGTGGAGGGAGGTCATCGTCCCCCTCTGCTCTGCCCTGGGGAGGCCACAGCGGGAGCACTGGGTCCAGTTCTGGGCTCCCCGGTTCCAGAAGGACAGGGAACTGCTGGAGAGAGTCCAGCGGAGGCTCCGGAGATGCGGAGGGGCTGGAGCATCTCTGTGCTGAGGAAAGGCTGAGAGCCCTGGGGCTGTTCAGCTGGAGAAGAGCAGGCTGAGAGGGGATCTCATCGATGCTCAGCAAGAGCTAAAGGGCGGGGGGCGAGAGGATGGGGCCAGACTCTTCTCCGTGGTGCCCAGGGATAGGACAAGGGGCAACGGGGAAAACTGGAACACGGGAAATTCTGTGCAAACATGAGGAAAAACTTCTTTCGTGTGAGGGTGGCAGAGCCCTGGCACAGGCTGCCCAGGGAGGTGGTGGAGTCTCCGTCTCCATTGATATCAAAACTCGCCTGGACGCGTTCCTGTGCCACCTGCTCTGGGTGACCCTGGCAGGGGGTTGGACTGGATGGTCTCCAGAGGTCCCTTCCCACCCCTACAATTCTAGGATTCTGGGATTCTGTGAAGAGGAGGAATCAGCCCAAGTAAGTCTAGAAACTTCCCAGTGCACCTGAGCCTTGATGAGGTGACCAATGGTCTCACTCCATGCCAGTGCCTCGATGCTTTTTAGTTGTCTCATTTTAAGCATCTTGATAGGAAAATTTTCACCTATGAAAACATACTTTGGGGGCGAATCCTGTATGAAAAAGTACGCCTGCTGATGTTGGCTGGGCACTTGCAAAATGAATGCCTGTGTTTTGCTGCAGTTCCCCCAGCCAAGACCCGCCATCATGTCCCGCACATCCCCGGAGCAGTGGCACAGGTCTCTGCCCAACGGGCACGCACATGGAGAAACTGGCACTGTCTGCCCCATCACCTGGAAGGGGGAGAAAGGCAGCCCCTGCAGACTTCAGATGAGCCGTAAATGCAGAATGAGGGACATGAGAGGAGAGCTTCACACTGAATGAAGTGTGGGACAACACCGGTGCTGGCAGAAGAAATGGCTACGGGTTGGAGCGACAGCATGGAAACTGAGTGTCCTTGAGTGAAGGGCTGGAAATGGTCAAAAATAAACCAGTGTCCCTTAACAGAGATGTAGAGAAGGGAACCAAACCAGTAATATGTGTGCGTCAGCAGTGTTGCTATCAGGCTGAGAAACAAGATGAGAGCTGCAACGTCTGGCCTTAATTGAGAGCACCGGTGTAATAAGTCTCCTAGAAACACGACAAAAGAGACATCCATGAGGACACCAATACCAAGAAATCTACCGAAAGAGGAAGGAGCTCATGCTGGCAGTGCAGTGCACCACCACATCTAGGAGATCTTCAGATTAAATTGAGTTAGCAAATTAAATTCCTCCACAAATAATGAAATACGCATGGGCTGATATTCAAACCTGATGAGTTTAGTGCTAATTCTGCAGCAGCAGCTGCCCAGCCCCGGAGGGACGGGGAGCACCGGGCAGACCTCACACGTGGACAAGGCTGTAGGCACACTCGGTGTCCCACAGAGCATCTCAAAACTGGAAATACAACATGGATTTGTCCACCAGGAGCTGCTGGAGGAATGAGCAAACCCAGCAGCACCCGTGAGGAGCTCGATTCTCCATCCCAGGAGAAGGAAATCCTCACCGGCCGTCTGGAGACGACACAAGGACACGGTGCTGGAAGACTGTGGACAAGGCAAACCTCCAACTCAGACAGCCAAAGGAAGGACACAGGAGCCAGACCACCTAAACACAGGGGTGGGATGGACAAAAATGCTGCAGGCACCTCCGAGAGGAGAAAA
Source organism: Dromas ardeola (assembly GCA_013398915.1). NCBI lineage: Eukaryota > Metazoa > Chordata > Aves > Charadriiformes > Dromadidae > Dromas > Dromas ardeola. The sequence continues at coordinate 20,537 of VYZM01005390.1, forward strand.
CAGGTGCAAACTCTGGTGGGTGATGCAAGGCAGGCTGAAAGCCACTTGGACAAGTGATTAACACAGGGGGTCCAAACCAGCCTTTGCCCCATCGAGAGCATGGAACGTGGCAGAGAGCTCGCGGGACCAAGGGGAGGTCCTGGCCAAAGGGGGCCCTTGGAGCAGATGGGGCCTTTGAAGATGGATGAATTATTTGCATTTATCACTGATAGAATAGAATCATAGAACCATTTAGGTTGGAAAAGACCTTCAAGATGATCAAGTCCAACTGTTAACCTAGCACTGCCAAGTCAACCACTAACCCATGTCCCTAAGCACCACATCTACACATCTCTCAAATGACAGGTCATTCCTTCCCCAGGAGAAATCAGTAGAGTCCCCGGCAGACCCTCCGTGGGTCAGGCAGCCCACCACCACAGAGCACACCCCAGCAGGAATAGCTCCTCCAGCCCATTCAACAGCCTGCGCCTGGCATGGAAAGGCTTGTTCCTCTTCTCTCTTCTCTTCAAAAGCGCGCCCACCACCAAAAGCATCCTGGTGGGTCTCACCAACTTTAGGAGGCCCTTGGGCAGCACCTTCATCATGGGTCTTTATCACGACCTCATCTTGAGGGTCTTCTTCACGACTGTCCTGATGAAGGTGAAAGCCCCACGAGCACAGCACCATAACGTGTGACAGGGTCCCAGCCCCAGCAGCCCCGAAATGCAGGAGAAAATCCCCAGGACAGCATCACCTAAATTCAGCAGGCCTTCTCCTTCCGTCATGTTCACCACTTACATCTGAATGAGGGGAAGGCTCACCTGAACCCAGCATGCTTGCTGTGTCACATTTCATAGAATCATAGAATCACAGAATGGTTTGGGTGGGAAAGAACCTTAAAGGCCACCCAGTGCCACCCCTGCCCTGGGCAGGGACACCTCCCACCAGCCCAGGTTGCTCCAAGCCCCGTCCAACCTGGCCTTGAACCCCTCCAGGGATGGGGCAGCCACAGCTTCTCTGGGCAACCTGGGCCAGGGGCTCACCCCCCTCACAGCCAAGAATTTCTGCCTCACATCTCAGCTCAGTCTCCCCTCTTGCAGTGTCAAACCCTTCCCCCTCGTCCCACGGCTCCCCTCCCTGATCCAGAGTCCCTCCCCAGCTTTCCTGGAGCCCCTTGAGGGACTGGCAGGGGCTCCGCGGGCTCCCCGGACCCTTCTCTTCTCCAGGCTGAACCCCCCCAGCTCTCTCAGCCTGTCCTCCCAGCAGAGGGGCTCCAGCCCTCCCAGCATCTCCAGGGCCTCCTCTGGACCCATTCCAACAGGTCAATGTCCTTCTTGTGCGCATTTCAGTGTTGGATTCCACCCAACAGTGTCCAACTCATTCATGAAACTCCATCACTTACACTCCTGTCATTTTTGCCTGGATATATGTTTTATTGTGTCATCAGCAAAACAGTTTTGTCACTTCTGCTCTCTAATTAACACCATTCTGCTACCAGCAATATTTTCTTGGTAAGAGGCAGGAACTGTATCTAATGGATTTAAACTGCTCAATAACATCATTTTGAGCTTTTCTGCTGCTGTTTTTCAACACTCGTATTTAACCTGCTCTTTGAGGAAAGACATTGCAGCAGACACCAGGAGAAGCACACCCATCCCTTGTAGAGGGCCCTTGTAGAGGAGGTCAATGCCACAAACCAACAATTCATTCAAAACCATCGGCAGCACCTTTCAGGTGGAAGCTGTGTGCTGATAACCCCAACAGAAGAGTAATTTTCATGATAAAAAAATGCATCTATCATTGCATCGCCACAAGAAAGCGTACTTTTAGCAACTTATTAATTAATTCTTAGGCTTTTTAAATGTGTTTGGTGCATTGTTCCTTTCAGAGAAGAGAAAAGAGCAAAACCATCGTAGATCAATGACGCAGGCGGGAGGCTGAGTCAAACTGGACGATGAAATGCCCAGTTTGTCACCCCAAAGTCTGCACGGGCTCCTGGAGAGAGCCAGGTGCTGCCAGCTCTGCCCAGAGCTTGCTCTCAAACACTGATATCAGACTCCTCATGTTTTAATGCTTTTTCCATGAAATGTTTCCCATGAATTTTCTCTATTTCACACCATTCAAGGAAGGGGAGGAAACTTTACCTGGGCAGAAGCATCACTTGAAGTTTGGCCATTTCTTTGGAGCGGTACCATTAAAGAAATTGCCTTGGGCAATTTGTATTTATATACATATATAAAATGTATTTTTATATATATATAAAAATTTGTATTTATATTATTCAGCCTGCAAGTACACCTCCCCAGATTTACACCAAATGAGAAATGAACACCCACATTCAAATTCTTCCAGAATTGGACACTTCCTCCGTTCTCTTGCTGTTCTCTTGCATTCCCTGCCAGGGTGACAACATTTAAGCCAGGATCCTGCTTACCAAAAATTATGACTGACGACTCACAGTAATTTAGACTCTAGACTCCGCATAAATACCAAGAGGATGCAGAAGAGGGAGCTCACACATTTGCAAATCAGAAGTAATTGCAGCAATCCAGCAGAGCTGTCCTGGCACAACATGCCTGCCGTGTCCGACCGGCACCATCCCTCCCTGGGAATTCCTCCCCAAACCCAAGGAATTCCCACCACCCCTCGCCAGGATGGGGCTGGGATGGCGCGGAGCAGCTGGGTCTCACCAGCACCTCTGGCTCTGCAGACCCAACCTTCATCTGCTCGGCACTAAACTGGAGATTCTTCCCGTGTTGGCTACGGTTATGGTCGCCTCCGAAGACTAAAGCGAGCGATGACGGTGCTCCATGCAGACTGTGGCTTTCCTCCCCAAACCATGTAGGGGCTGGGGTTGGGGTTGACACCAGACGAGCCAAGCCCATCATGGTGGGGATGCCAGTGGGTGCTGGCCAGGAGAGCACCGGCACAGGGAGCAGTTCCGTGGCCAATGCCACTTCCAGGGCAGCAGACGGAGTTGGGGCGCAGGCAGCCGGAACGGGATCGCACAGATACGGGAGCTTTGCCTGGGACATCCTGGTACAGCAGAGCCGAGACAGCATCTGTGCACGGCCCCCAGGCACTGCTCCAGCACGAGCCATACTTTTCCCTCTCCTGTGAGATCCAGGTTTCCAGGTTCATCTGCGCAGTCGTATCGCCCTGAAACCACGGAAACCCTCCCACCACCCCGAGAGGCAGCGAAGGACCAGCAGGAGATGGGAAGGACCACGACACAACCTAGCAGGAAAGTCATAGAATCATCAAGGTTGGAAGGGACCTTTCAGATCATTGAGTCCAACCATCAACCCAACACTGACAAACCCACCACTACCCCATGGCCCTCAGCACCACGTCTGCCCGGCTTTTAAATCCCTCCAGGGATGGCGACTCCACCACTGCCCTGGGCAGCCTGGTCCATTGCTTGACAGCCCTTTCCGTGAAGACATTTTTCCTAATATCCATCCTAAACCTCCCCCTGGCACAACTTGAAGCCAGTTCCTCTTGTCCTACCTTGTCACTTCACCATTATGCTGCACATCCCAAAGTCTTTGAAAAGCAGCCTTGCTAAAATCATTTGGGTCTGACGCAGGGAGTGCGAGCAAAAGAGAAAAAAGTCACTGGGTTGGTTTGGCAAAAGCGCAGGTCCCCGAGATAGATGAGACAGAGCTTCACTGGTGGTTTGTGGCTCTTTATTTCTCTCAGCCTCGTTTTTCTGTGTGTGTACATTTGGTGCCGGGGGCGGGAGAGCCGGCAAAAGCACTTGGGCTGAGGTTAATAATTCAGCATCCTGCTGGGGGACATCATCCCAGCGCTGCTTCTGACAAACACTGACCTTCAGAAACTTGGATGCAGAAGATGAGGGGTTGGCCAAACATGTCCTGAAGCAGTGGCAATAATGAAATGACGGCTCGCATGGTTGTTTCTCCAGCCTGCTGCCCATGGCAATTGCAGGGAGCTCTCGCCATCTGCCCCCCCAGCCCCGGACAGACAAATCCCAGTGATTCCAGAGCCCAAAATCCCCATCTTGGCCATGGACCCTCCCAGGCAGAGACACCGGGTGGAGGGGACAGTGCGAGGGGATGCCATGTCGGTGCTGAGCCTGCCGTGATTTGTTGCAGAGACAGAGGCAACCGAAGCCGGTGGGAATTTTTCGGCGATGGGAGCAGCGGGGGGAGCACACGCGAGGACGAAGGTGTGCGACACTTAAAGATGGAGCTGAGGAAGTTGCTAAAGGTGCTCTGAGATGGCGACAGCGGGGCACCATATCCCCGGCTGCAATCACAGCAATCTGCTCTGTCTGAAGAGGTTATTAAATCACACCCGCTGCCAAAGGAAATATCTTTCATTACTCTGCAGTTTAATACTCTGATTTGTTGGGTGTTGGTTTTTTTCTTTTACCCTTCAGCTGTGGTTTATATTTCTGTTCTGGTACATGCTCTTTTTTTAAAGCCTGATAAAATATCAGTGTATGCACAAGCCCAGTACGTTAACTGACCCTTCAGCTGATAAAACACCTCCCTCGTTAGGTATGGGCCCCAGTGCAGGAGAGACACGGAGCTGTTGGAGCGGGGCCAGAGGAGGCCCCGGAGACGCTGGGAGGGCTGGAGCCCCTCTGCTGGGCGGACAGGCTGAGAGAGCTGGGGGGGTTCAGCCTGGAGAAGAGAAGGCCCCGGGGAGACCTTGGAGCCCCTGCCAGTCCCTCCAGGGGCTCCAGGAAAGCTGGGGAGGGACTCTGGGTCAGGGAGGGGAGCCGTGGGACGAGGGGGAAGGGTCTGACACTGCCAGAGGGGAGACTGAGCTGAGATGTGAGGCAGAAATTCTTGGCTGTGAGGGGGGGGAGCCCCTGGCCCAGGTTGCCCAGAGAAGCCGTGGCTGCCCCATCCCTGGAGGGGTTCAAGGCCAGGTTGGACGGGGCTTGGAGCAACCTGGGCTGGTGGGAGGTGTCCCTGCCCAGGGCAGGGGGTGGCTCTGGGTGGGCTTTCGGGTCCCTTCCAACCCAAACCCTTCCATGATGACTCTATGATTCTCAGAAGTGAGGGAAGAGGTAAAAGGACAAACAGCCCCGATCCCAGAAAGGGTTTTGTCCCTTGGCCTCCGACGCTGCAGTTTCTGTGAACTTTGTGCAGGAGCAAAAAATAATCAGGAGTCTTGTCACGGCTCTGAAATGTGGGGACACCCGTCTCCATCCCCGGGGCGGCCGGGGAGGCAGCGCAGGAGGAGGGAACCCCAGCTCCCGCAGACCTGTTTTTTCCCTGAAAATCGCCAAATTGCAGCATGCCTGGGCACGGCAGCTTGTTGTCTCTCATCGGAAGGGCTTAGGGAAGGGATTAGGAGGGAAGGCTTTTAAACACAAGCTGTTCACTACGCCGGTGCTGGCGGGCAATCGCTCAGCAGGAATGTCACAGGGAGCAGAAGTTCCCAGCAGGGCTCAGAGATGGGTCAGGCCACCCGACATCTTAGACGTCCTTACTCTCTGATAAAAGTTATTATTTGGTTGTTAGAAACAGGCTTTGGGGGATAATTCACAAGACCGGCACAGTAGCCCGATAAATCTTCTTAAGGAAAGCACAGGAGTGAAGGAGAAGGACTAATTGCTCTGGGGAATAAAGGCTTTGGTTAATCTCCCAAAAAGAAAATAATTAGGGCATTATGGCGTGGGAGGGGACTGAGGCTCCCAAGCAGCCCGTGGGCCGCTGCTGGCCCTGGGGCTTCGGGCACCAGCTCCACATCCACGCGGTTAGGAAAGGATGGGGAGAAAATGCCCAGAAACGGGTGTCAGGCCAGGAGAGCAGGAGATGCAGGACCTCCTGAGGGTTCCCTGGACATAAATTGTAGCCCAGGGAGCAACCATGAAATGTGGTCCCCGACTCTCTGCCAGGAGGATGGAGACCCGCGGGATAAATATCGGGAAGGGAGAAGCAGACGGATAAAGCAAGCGCTGCCATCGCGGCTATCGGGACAGTGCATCGGGAGCTGGGACTGTTTAGTTTGAGGAAGAGGAGGCTGAGGGGAGACCTCATCACTCTCCACAACTACTTGAAAGGACATCGTAGAGAGGTCGGTGCTGGTCTCTTCTCACAGGTAATTAGTGGTAGAACAAGAGGGAATGGCTTCAAGCTGCAACAGGGGAGGTTCAGACTGGACATTAGGAAAAAATTCTTCCCAGAAGGAGTGGTCAGACACTGGAATAGGCTGCCCAGGGAGGTGGTGGAGTCACCATCCCTGAAGGTGTTTGAGAGCCGTTTAGATGTGGTGTTGGGGGATATGGTGTAGGGGAGACCTTTGTAGAGTGAGGTTGATGGCTGGACTTGATGATCCCAACAGTCTTTTCCAACCTGAGTGATTCTATGATTCTATGATCTCATCTCATCTCAGTAAGACTTCAACGGACACTGCTGGCCGGTCCCACCGCCACCCTCCCGCCTGACACTGGTGCAGCCTGTGGTGACCACCCTGGTAATCCCGGTCCCCCGGCCCCCCGCCGCATGGGGGTCCTGTGGCAAGGGGGGGGGTCTCCTGGGGCCCCGGTGCCACCAGAGCAGCCCCACTGCAGGGGGCTGAGATGGGTTCCCTGGGGAGAGGATGCCCTCAAACATGAGAAGGGGAACGCGGAGGATGGTGGGGGGTCCTTTATCAATAATATCCTTCAGAGAACAGTTGCACAAAGCAGTTTGGGCACTGCCCGCCCGGGCCGGACGGGCGTAGGTAAAGGTGTCCCCCGGCCACAACGGTGGAATCGGTGCTTACCTTCCAGCGGACCACAAAGCAGCATTGGAAGGCCAAATTAGGGCAATTTCAAGTGTTTTGAGGTGAAGTCTGGGCCAACGCAAACCAGTTTCAGCAAGCAGGCAAGTGCTCTTTCACGTAAATAATAATAAAAGTGTTTTTTTCACAAAGCACCCCCGAGCTCTTCCCTACAGCTGTGTCACTTCCAGGGAACTTCTGAGGGAACAGCCTGCGAGAGGTAACCTTTTACTCCATAAGCGGTGGAGAAACATCTTTTATCCAAAGCCACAGAAGCAGCACAAAGCCACTGGGCCAGCCCTCGCTGCTGGCCCGTGGTTCGGGCGACAACAGTCCATCCGACGAGCGGCTGCCGTCCCCAGGTGACTCCTGCCCAGCTGCACTGTCCGGGACCTTATGAAACCTTGTGGAACTGTATGAAATTCAATAAGGGCAAGTGTAGGGTGCTGCACCTGGGGAGGAATAACCCCCTGCACCAGGACAGGTTGGGGGCTGACCTGCTGGAGAGCAGCTCGGTGGAAAGAGACCTGGGAGTCCTGGTGGGCAACAGGATGGCCATGAGCCAGCAATGTGCCCTTGTGGCCAAGAAGGCCAATGGCATCCTGGGGGGCATCAAGAAGAGTGTGGCCAGCAGGTGGAGGGAGGTCATCCTCCCCCTCTACTCTGCCTTGGTGAGGCCACACCTGGAGTACTGTGTCCAGTTCTGGGCTCCCTGGTTCCAGAAGGACAGGGAACTGCTGGAGAGGGTGCAGCATAGGGCTACCAAGATGATGAGGGGACTGGAACACCTCTCTGATGAAGAAAGGCTGAGGGATTTGGGTCTCTTCAGTCTGGAAAAAAGACGACTGAGGGGGGATCTTACCAACACTTACAAATACTTAAAGGGTGGGTGTCAGGAGGATGGGGCCAGGCTCTTCTCAGTGGTGCCCGGGGACAGGACAAGGTGTAATGGGCACAAAATTGAGCACAGGAAGTTCCACCTAAACATGAGGAGGAACTTCTTTCCTGTGAGGGTGGCAGAGCCCTGGCCCAGGCTGCCCAGAGAGGTGGTGGAGTCTCCGTCTCTGGAGACATCCCAAACCCGCCTGGACGCGTTCCTGTGTGACCTGCTCTGAGTGACCCTGCTCTGGCAGGGGGTTGGACTGGATGGTCTCCAGAGGCCCCTTCCAACCCTACCATTCTGTGATTCTGTGACTGCTATGTTCATTTCTCCTTTCTCCTTTGGCTTAATCCCATCTCTCAGCAAAGCTAGATGGATCCAAGAGATGGTCCAGCATCTGATCTACTAAATCCTCAGGCTGAACCCCGCAGCCCCCAACTGCCCAGACTGCCTGGGCTGCCCAGATCTACTGAGCTCCGGGGCCAAACACCATGGGCTGCTCTGCAGGCATCTCCTTCCTGGTGGAGGAGCAGCTGGGAGGTGGTCGGAGTGGTTGGGGAGGTGTCAGAGCGGCTGGGGAAGTGATTGGAGCGGCTGGGGAGGCAGTAGAAGATGCTGAGGAGGTGGTCAGATCGGTTGGGGAGGTGTCAGAGTGGCTGGGAACATGGTTGGAGTGGCTGGGAGGTGTCAGAATGGCTGGGGAGGTGTCAGAGTGACTGGGGAGGTTGTTGAAGTGGCTGGGGAGGCAGTGGGAGAAGCTGGGGAAGTAGTCGGAGTGGCTGGGGAGGTCTTCAGAGCAGCTGGAGAGGCAGCACCGAGGCCGGAGTGGTGCAAGACCTCCCGTGCTCCCACCACTCACTGCAGCCACCTCTCCCATCCTGGCCACTGAGCCACCTCGCAGAGCCGTTCCCGTGCCCCCGTGCCCATCTGCAGCCGGTGCCAGGAGGCTCTGTGTGTCCCACCTCCATCCCACCGCCTCGCAGCCGCTGGGCTCCTGGCTGGGTGGTGGAGAAGGGGGAAAGGGCTTTAGGAGTGGCCCGCGGGTCAGCTCCTTGGCAGACAGCTCTGAAGTGGGCACGCAGGATGAGACCTCGGTCCTTGGCAGGGCGGAAACAAGGTTTGGCAGTTCCAAAATAACCTTTGCTGAGGAGAACTGCAAAGTTCACAGACGCACAGAGTGGCTGAGGCTGGCAGGGACCTCTGGGGTCCATCTGGTCCAAGCCCAGCACAACGTCCCAGCGGTGCCTGAGCAGCCCGAGGATGGAGACACCACGACCTCTCTGGGCAACCCAAGCTGTAACCCAGTGGGCAACCAAAGCTGACCAGTTGTCATCAAAATATTAAGGTGTCCTGTCAGTATAGTTCTCCTTCATCTTCCAAAGCTCACCCAGACCCATGGGCGAGCACTCGGTACAGCACATCCAGGCTTGCAGCAGTGCTACGATGGTTTGTGTAGCAGTGGGAGAAATGTCTATTCGGGGGGAAAAAAATACATCAAAGGCTACTGCGATGGGTTCCCATGAACAGTGGTAAAATCATTGAGAAGTCAGACTACCTCCAGCTCCACACCTGCTTGGTCATGACAAATCCCAACGTCTTCTCTGAGGATCTATCGCTCCCTCTATTTCATGGCTTACAATTACTTGGTGAGAAAGAGAGAAGCACTGTATTTTAGGCTCTTCAAGCAGAACATAATCCTATGTAAAACTACGAGACAGAAGCCAAGTTATGTATTGGAAAGAGTGAACGTCTGGGCCTTCTTTACAACAGAAGAATTTCCCTTCACGTTTATATTCTGTGCTTATCCACGGCACCCTCACCCCTGACTTCAGCCATCGAGTCTGCCTGGGGCCTCTTTGCAGACACGCATTAAGGAAAAACAATAAATGTGCAACACGATGTTTCTGTAGCATTTGGTACCTGGGTACAAGGTAAATCCAAATAACTTTTGAGCAAAGCTGTATTTATGAATTTGAAATCGGATTATTGGGTTGTTGACATAAACAGCAGCAGCACTTCTTTTTTAAGATCTTCAAGAAATTTCCAGGGAGATGCAATTTCTTCCTCTAAAGACCTCCAGACAGTCCTTAATTTCCCAAACCATCCAGATAAATGTCCCTTTCCCTGTGTGCGGATCATCCAGCAGAGATAAAGACCATGGAGCTGCAGCACCTCGGGCGATGCTCTGCAGTTCCCGTTGCTGGTCCAGAGCCACGGCAAGTTTTTCCGAAGCCCATCAATGGGAAACCGAGTGGAATATTTTGCTTGGGGGGGCACGCTGAAACGAGGTCTCACTAAGCAGACAAATTGAAAGCGAGCCGCAGCTGGTGGACCCTGAGAGCGGCTGGTGGGAGTCAAGCGCTGGAACGCGAAGGGCTGCGGGCAACCACGGCTCGGCTCCTGGTTCTGCTGGATGAAGGTCCGGAGGAGACCTGCACCGTGCGGCGGGGTTTAACGCGGGATCAGAGCGGGATTCAGAGACCTCTCCCCAGCCCTGCCCGAGCACCAGGGGATGTCCGTGAGACACAGTCCCCAGCCATGTCCCAGGACCCCCCCAGGGCTGCCCGGGCTGGGCTCAGCTGATGCTCCCAGGCCAGCAGCCTCCAAGCCACCCCTTCCCAACCCACACCTGAAATCCTGGGAAAGCACATCCTCTCGCTTTCCTTTTTCCCCACAGTCAGTGGTCCTCTGCTCCCAAACCCCACCAGTGCTGGCGGATGGGGCAGCTCGTCAAAGGGGAAAGAGGGGCACATCTCCATCAGTGACAGGGACAGTGGGAGCGAGGGCACCCTCAGCAAGTTTGGGGATGACACCACGCTGTATGGAGCGGTGACATGCCTGAGGGACGGGATGCCATCCAGAGGGACAGGGACAGGCTGGAGAGGTGGGTGCGTGTAAACCTTATGAGGTTCAACCAGGCCAAGTGCAGG
>VYZM01005396.1:0-28151 GCA_013398915.1 Dromas ardeola
GTGAGTGCTGAATAGAAAGAGTGAGACATTTCAGTACTAGAAAGAAACAAGATTTAAGGCATGCTTTTTTATATTGCATTTTGTATTGGCTGCGTCACACAGCTTCTTGTTAAAAATGAAAATCCATTATGAAAAGTTTAATGTTTCATACATTATAAAGGAAGTCCACCTATCTATTTCAGGGAAGATTACTTTCTTGAGTTACAAGTAGATCTTCATTTTATCTAGTCTCAGGAGTTGTTATATTGAAAACTTTAGTTTTTATTATCAAGCCTTCCATATATCGTGTGCTTTTTTGATGTCATCTGCAACGGCATCACCATTTTGGGTCTCATCATGGGTAAGGTCTATAGTGCTTGGTGACATGCCTGAGTCATTCCTTATAGGAAAGTTCTTTCAAGCCAATTTCCTAATTAGGAAGCTCTTCCTGTTCCCTCCACCTCTAGTGCTGCACAACAGCCTGATTAACAGTCACCCGCTCAATTGGTTCACATTTTGAAGGACGTTTTAAGAAATTGCATTTTGTGTACTTTTAGCTATGTACGAAGAAGACTGGACTGGTCTGATCAGTGCACAAGAACAGTCCTCAACATGGGGGAGCTGCAGAGAGCACTCCAGATCTCACTGCATCAGATTAACAAGTTTGAATGTCATCTAGGACTTTTGAAAATATATACACGTTTGCCAAACTCTACACACGTGGAAGATGATACTGAAACCTCTTGCACTGATATAAATAGTTAAAGAGGTGGGTCACCATTATGCACTTTTCAGTGTATCTTCCTAAAGTTCTAAGCCTTCTGTTCATACGGCCAGCAAAATGAGCCAGCATTTGTACTGGTTTTGGCTGGGATACAGTTAGTTTTCTTCATAGTAGCTAGTATGGGGCTATGTTTGGGATTTGTGGTGATAATAATCACAGCACAATCACTGCAGATAATACAGAGATGTTTTAGCTATTACTGAGCAGTGCTTACACAGCATCAAGGTCTTTTGTGTTTCTCACTGTCGCAGTTTAGGCCGGGTTGGCCAATGACAAGACAACAGATGTTCTCCCCCACCTCTCGTTCCAAGGAGAGGAAGAAGACAGATAAAGAGACTTACAAGTTCAGAAAAAACTAAACTACTTTAATGAAATATTAATAATAAAATAAAAAAGGAAATAATGAAATAGATAAAATATATACAAAAACATATCAAGCTCCCAGGGAGATGTCACTGGCAGGCACTGGGAAAGTTCCAGGCTGGACTCAGTGACAAATGGGAACTAGAGTCCAGAACATACTGACTGGGATCAAAGGTAGACAAACTGACAAGGTCCTCCTCAGACAACAGTCACTGAAGAAGAAGAGCCCTTCATTAAGAGCCCAGCCCTTTGATCCCTCAGCCTTTTCTACTGACCATGGCACAGGGATGGAATTCCCAATTGGTCAGTTTGGGTCACCTGACCTGTCCACGCCTCCCCACAGGTGCAACCCCACCCATGGGGTAAACAACCAAGTCATCTGACCCTGGTTGCCACAGCAACAAGTGTAAGCAAGAGCCTCTCCCACTGAATAGAAAGTTGGCTCTGCTCCATCCCAAACCAGGCCGCTCACACCACCCTACCAGAGAGTAGGCTGGGAGTACACGAGAAGCTTGGCAGGACACACAGCTGGGGCAGCTGACTCTAACTGACCAAAGGGAAGTTCCATACCATACCATATCACATCATGCTTAGCAATATAAAGCTGGGGAAAAAAGAAGGAAGAAGGGATGCTTGGAGTGATGGCATTTTTCTTCCCAAGTAGCTGTTACGTGTGATGGAGCCCTGCTTTCCTGGAGATGGCTGAACACCTGCCTGCCAATGGGAAATAGTGAATGAATTCTTTGTTTTGCTTTGCTTGTGCACGTGACTTTTGCTTTACCTATTAAACTGTCTTTATTTCATCCTACAAGTTTTCTCCATTTTACCCTTACGATTCTCTCCCCATCCTGCTGTGCGGTGCAGTGAGCGAGCAACTGTGTGGTGTTTAGTTGCCAGCTGGGGTTAACCCACAACAGTGTGATATCAGGGAACTCCCACTGCTTGTGTGAGTTCCTTGTAAAATGAAGTGCAAAGAAACATGGACCAGGGATATTCCAAGTATATTTAGCTTCTGTATTGCTCCAGCCTATCAAAGCAGTATAAATAAAAGACAGTGTTGCCGTACATTTCTAAGAGCTCTTCATGCCATTTAGATTGTATTTACACAAAGCAAGAACTTAGCATTATGAATTAAATCATTGAAATATTGCATGTTAATGCACTTAATCTCACAGCAAAGTCATGCTATATGCCCTGTAGCAGCCTCAAGAAATAAAATGTGGGCTAAATTGATTACATTACAGAACTGAATTGTGCTTAAACTAAATCATAAAATACAGGCTCTGACAATCAAGCAGAATACTAAAGTCCAACAAAAGAAATGTGAAGCATGGACATAAGTCTACCTCCATCTCAGAGTGCCATACATGTGTTGTATAAAGCACACGGAGTCAAATTCTAACTTGGTGTAAATTGGTATAATTCCTAGAACTGAAAGGATCTATGCCGACTCAGACCACTCAATATTACCCTCATGTATAAAATAATAAGTTCACTTACTATAAGGAGACCATTGAAATACTTGGACCTCATAAAAGATAAGAAAAAAAAAAAGTAAAATACACTTTCAAGGAAATTAACAAGCCCTGACAAGGGAAGTAAGAATGGAATTAAAAGTTGAACACAAAAGAAGAAAGAAAACAAGCAAACAAACAAAACCACAAAACCAGAGGGAGGTTTAAATGATCTATTTCAAGACTCCAAAAGGTTAAGTGGGGGAGGGCAAGTATTTTACTCCGGCTAGTAGATTTTAATGTATTAATTAAGGATCTGTAAAAGGTCATGCTGGGTTGACAGCCTGCTGATGACACATTTAATTAGTTGAGTCTAATCTGTAGTGAGATTATGATGAATTCTAAAGCCACAGAACATTGGCACAGGAAGTCTTATAACTTCAAAGAAAGGCAGATTGGACAGAAGCTATTGAGCTACTCAAGCAAACCTGGGGGACCCTCTGTAACTGTAAGCCCTCTGATAATATCCTGAAGTAATTGAGAAAAAGTCAACAAAAAAAAGGATGAATAATGCTTTGCAAAGAAATAAGTGCAATCAACTAACCACAAAGAAAAGGCTGAAAATCAAAGTGCATTGAAAATGTTTTCTCCAGCATCCTAAGGCAGCATAGTTCATTCCAATGTTCCCCAGTGCACTGTTTCAGTAAGTGATATATATTAGAACAGGCGGTTCCTGGCTATATTTTAAGACCATATCTGTGACCATTCCTATCCCCATCCTAGGTATTGACTTCTCCACGTCCAAAATTGCTCTTCTGAGCTGCTTGTTGAGTGCTGTTTTACAGAGGTTATAACACTATAGGAGAGGATGATGCGTAGACTTTAATTTATAGTTAATAAGCAAAGGCATAGTTTGGTATGTTATGGTGCTATTGATTTTAAAAAATATCAGGTTTCAGTGGGTCGGGATGCTAACTGGATGTTTCACTGACAGTGTTATCACTGTAGTTCTCCCTACAGATCTATTCTCTATAGCTACATATTAGGACTTTTTAAAATGTCTGAATAAGTCGATTGATTGTATTTCTATTACCCCTTCACTCTTTAGCATGTATCAATATTTAGACCAGGTAAATATAACAGGTAAGTATTAACTGTCCCAGACAGCAGCCTACTTCAAGAGACACTGAAACATCAGATATTCTGCAGTCTGCAGCTGTAGCAGCATCCAGGCAGATTCTGAAATCAACAATTTGACACAGACATGAATTGCTCCCACATTTTTGATCCAGATGTTGCTCAACTTTAGCTGTTGACTTTCAAATTAAATGAATGAGGGCTTGTATGTTCTCTTTCAGTTTTGATTTTTTTTGAAACTTTTTCCTTTTCCCTTTCTAAAAAAATAAAAACAACCAAAGAGATGTTTTAGAAAATTGGGGCAGGGGATGCGGCTTTGCAGGTTTATTGTTTTGATTTGTTCTTTTAATGTATTCTGGGTTGAAACCATATATGCCAAGCTTTAGCTTGGAGCAAATTTTTTGTAATGGTTGAGTTATAAACTCACACAGAAAGGGTTATAATAGAAACACTGACAGGCATTTAACTATAACAGTAGTAGCAGGGTTGTTATAATAATTGGATTTGGGGTGGAATGCACAGCTAAATTTACAGATTCTTTGTGCCTTGGGGAGCCATTCATTTCTGTCTGAAACAGCTAAGGCAAAACTTAACATCAGCATAGGAAAAAGACACTAAAAAATGAATGGCTCCATCTCTATTAGCTCCAATAAAATAATCGTTACTTGATAGATTTAGTGATGCATGAAATATTGGAGCCTTCATCTGGGAATGATTACCAAAAAAAATTGATTTATATTGACTGTCTTCATTTGTTGCTTTAAGTGAAAATGTGAAAGGTGATATCTGACACAAGTATTTTTTCATTGAATGGTTCACTGGAGTGTTAAATTAAACAAAAATACGCAGATAAAACTGAAGAAATAAAGGTGGAAGCAATTAAGAACTTATCCTGCAGATCTTTCTTCTGAGGGTCCTATGGTTTAATTCCATTAAAAATCCCCCACCTTCTCTTTCTTTGGTGTGGTTTTTTTTTGTTCTACCAAGTTTGTCAGCTCTTGATAGTATCTTATTGTTCATGCAAGTGAATGAAATTGCTTCATTCTGTCAGAGAGATAAATAAGATGAAGTCATCAACAAATTACACCCAGTAGCAGTATCAATATTACCTGTGGTAACGTAGAAACCTTGCAGAAGGGCCTTCACATCTCAAGACATTTTTTAGTGTTATACCCTTGTCAAGCCTGTAGTGCCTGTACATATCCTGTTGTCTCTTAAATATACTCATTATGCTGCCTCATCAATATCTCTCCTTTAGCTGATAAAGTATAATTTGTATTTGAAGTAGAAAGACATGCCAGGTTAGATCTGAAATCCAGCTCAGTGGACTTAATTGCTCCAGACATCTAGGCAGCTTGCACTATGATTTCTATCAAAAACAAACCATCAGTTGACAGGTGAGGATACGATTTTTTTGAAAATCCATACTTAACATGACCAAGGTGATGGTGTTTATTTATCAGTTAGACCCAACAGCAGTGCTTCTTTAAAGATATAGTCAAGCATCTTTAAAAACTGAAGTAGAATTTATATTTAAGGATGCCTGCATCAGAAACTATTTGTAAAGACTTTGCATTTTTTAAGTGTGTTTGAGGAGAAAGATTTTAATGACTTTCAATGACTTGCATGAGATCTCTCTCCCTGGACTGGGTTGGCAGCTTGGATTCCTTTCAGCAGATCAGCAGGCGTTATTCTTCCTTGGTGGCCTGTATGGTAAAATGAAAGCACTGGTATGTAGCATAACCACCTTGCTTTACTATTCAGAAAAATGCTTTCAATGATAATTGAAAATTGCTGGTATGTACATATATGGGCCTATTTCAGCTCCACTCTGAGCTTCCAAGAGCACAGCACTCAACAGAGTCTGGATCACACTCTTCCTTTTTATCTTCTTTGTCCAACAGAAGAGGAGAAATCCCTTCACTCTGTCCAGTAAATTTGGTACTGTGCATGTGCTGACTGCCTACACCGCTGCTGCCCATCATACTCCCAAAGACAGATGTGACACTGAGCAAGGGGCTACCTTCCTCTCTTGGGCAAGGAGTTGGAGCACGGACAGAAGAGAAGCTTCCCTGGCGTTGTTTTCACCTCTCTGCGTACTTTTTATAAGTAACAATTCCAGTATAGTTAGTTTAATTGTTGTGAATTAAAATTTTACTCCTGATAAATCATGAAGGAATAAGCTGCCATTTGCAGTGCTTTCAGAAGTAAACTAAAAAGTTTGGCTTTGGAGTTACTTCTAAGCTCAGCTGTAAAGGTGCCTGTTGGAGCAGCATACTCTGTCCTTGTTCTCTAAAGCAGTCTCTGTGTTTGAAAAGTTTTTTTCCTTGTATCCTAAGGATATATTTAGTCTAATGACTGTATCTGTTAGCATCCCCACAATGCTCTTTATAAGTGAGAACTGTCTTGTATCTTGGGACTGAATCGCTGCAGCTGATGCACAGTAATTCATTAGACAAACGTTGCTACAGGAAACCTAACTAGAGAATTTGTTATATGGCACTCTCCAATAGCAAACTGCTGACATAGGTAGTTAACCAGAGACATACCTGAAATTATGTTTATGGCCTACTTAAATGCTAAATGCAAGCAAAAAGAAATAGAGAATTGCCAAGAGTTGAATTAAGTCTGACTGTTGATTTAATAGGAAACTGAAAATAGAAATAAATGGAAAAAACTTACTGATAATTCTTTCTTTTTTAATATTTTTCAATGCATTTTTTACTTTCATCTACTTTTCCAGGTTAAGTATTCTACAAAGCAATGAAATCTTCTGTTAGAAAGTTTTCATAGAGTCATAGAATCATAGAATCATAGGGTTGGAAGGGACCTCTGGAGATCATCTAGTCCAACCCCCCTGCCAGAGCAGGGCCACCTAGAGCAGGTTACACAGGAACGCGTCCAGGCGGGTTTTGAATGTCTCCAGAGAAGGAGACTCCCCCACCTCTCTGGTCAGCCTGTTCCAGTGCTCTGCCACCCTCAAAGTAAAGAAGTTCCTCCTCATGTTGAGATGGAACTTCCTATACTCAAGTTTGTACCCATTACCTCTTGTCCTGTTGCCGGGCACCATTGGAAAGAGCCTGGCCCCATCCTCCTGACACCCACCCTTTAAGTATTTGTACACATTAATTAGGTCACCCCTCAGCCGTCTCTTTTCCAGACTAAACAGACCCAATTCCCTTGCAATTCAGACTTGCAATAGTGGAATATTTTTGTACATTTAATCTCTTACATTTTTCTAATGTTCTCAGTATTTACCATGACTCACTTTCCTGTCTCATCTGTGTAACAGTGTCTTAATCTCTGATGTTTCTGTGATTTTGATTCTTGGTTCTCATTTATCCATAGGGTTAACTCTTTTTGCAGCTGCTTTCACTGTTCTCAGAAATTATAATGAGAGTCAGGAGTAGGTAGACACTTTTTATTACCTTTTTTTTCGTTTCATTGGGGATTTTTTGGTTTGTTTTTCCAAAACAGTAATACTCAAATCCTCATCTATAGCACTGTGAACCATTAACCTGGTCTTCTCAACTAGGATCCTGCAGCAAGACCAGTTTTAAGAGGAATGTGTTAGTCTACAAGAAGACTGATCAATTTTCTGCAATAGTTTATCTGCCATCATTTAACTTGTCCAAAACACTTCTATTCTAGAGCAAATTCATAGTGGTTCCTTGCCTTTTTGTATGGCACCTTTCAGTTTTTTTCAGAATTAAATTCTCCATAGAGGGACAAAACATGGAATAGTCATTGCAAAATACTTACTCCAAAATAATAGGTAATGTTCCTGCATATTCTGCATTTTCTTAGCCTTCTTTACCTAAATGCAGATTACACTGCGTGGAACATTCTGAAGGAGAGAAAGAGGAAGTTTTAGAGAGATGGGGTATTTACTCGTTAATTGTTTCTGTCCCATATTGTTCATTTGTTTGTTTGATGGAGAGGTAAGCTCTACACCATACAGTTTAATGATATAATTAGTAAAAAGTGGCATTGTCTCAAACCTTCTCATTGGCTAACTGGGTGTTCTTTGCTTAGTTTGTCCTTCTAGCAGGTTTTCAATTTATGAAATAAGCAGTACTGTAATCGGGTATCTTTTACCTACAGTATCTTCTGCTGGTAGTAAATGTTCCCACTCAGATTTGAAGATGTAAAATGTCATTTTTATTTTCTTTTTTTTTTAAATCTTTAACTAATGTCATATCTGATTGTTTACCAGGTTTTTAATATCAGCTTCTCTTCCATCCATAAGATCTTTGAATATGTCTTGGTTATGAAGATGCATTTTCTCTTATAAACAATTTTTTCAGTGTTGCCTTTGTTAAGGCACTTTAAGATTCCTTTCACTCCCACTAAATTGTGTTGTTTCTGATTGCATTCTATTCACAATTTACCTTCACTTCCAAATCACGATGTCTTGAATTTTAATGCTGTGACACTATCACTTCCTAGGAACACATTTACTAGCATGAGAACTTCAAATTTCTTAGGATTGCTGAAATTTTCATGTAAGTAAGGTATATAAGAACATGCAAACTGTTGTGTATGTTAAACTGAAGGCCTGTAAAGTCCAGCAATTGAGAGGAGATATCAATAATAAGACTATAAGCATGTACAGCCACCCTTTCCACTATGTATTTACATTGTAAATTCTGCAGAAGAGGTATCTTTTTAGAGAGTAAGTTTTACAAGTGAAAAAAGGAAGGGTTCATTCCTGAGTATAACCTTGAGTATACACATAGTACTCATACTGAGCACTTAACTTAGATGCCTGCACTTCTTCTATAATAATGGAGGAAGAAAGTCCCCTTCAGAGAGGGATTATGTCTTAAATTGTCTCTAGATCAGTCACGAAGAGAGCACTTCAGGGATGATGGGATACCTTCTAACGATGAGATTCCTAAATCAGACACCTCTGCTAAGTGCTTAAAATACAAAAGGACAGGTAGCTCTTTCCTTGGATGATTAGATAATCATCATGGTAGGAGTCCAGAGAGTCTATGGTGCTCATAGCTAGCCAAGAGCCCAAGATTCCGAAAATTCAGTTTCCTCTGTGCTTTATTTCTGAAGGGAAAGAGAGCAAACTTCCTGCAGAATACGCAACTGAAATTCTCAGGGCAAAGCCCCTGTGGATTGGGTTTACCTGTCCGCAGAATACACATGCTGGAGGAGCTCTATAAGAAACTGTTTTGTGTGTTCAGCTCCTCACAGAAAGAAAGCTCATTTAAAAAGGAGAAAAGAGTACAGGAAGAGAGGAAAAAAAATGAAGAATTGTAATTCTGATGTGTGCCGAATGTCTGGGTTGCTTGGATTAGAATTTATAGTTTTTATTAATCTGCATAATATTGGAATGTAAGATGATTCAAGTTCTTTTAAACCCTCAGAGTAATTTTTTTTATTGTTCTCGTAACATAGCCTTTTTACACAATATTTTTTTCTGAATGTCATCTTTAACATGAAATTTAATGATTCAGTATAAAAGAGTACTCTCAGGAAGCCAGTTTATTTCTTGTGTCTGGGCATGTGGATCTGATTAGAACAAAGATAAATGGTCTCATTTTATTAGAGGAACTTGTCATTAATAACACTAGGTATGTCATGTACATTATAACAGGTTCAGTGCATTTGGTCCTTTTGACATTTCATGAAGCAATGGTAATGAAATTTGTGAGCTGCTCCACAGCTTTGTGTAAAAGAAAACAACACTTCAGATTATTTACAAAAGTTTATTTAAAAATGTTAGATAATATAATATTTATTTTTTATATATTATATGTTTATATATATTACATTTTTATATATATAAAATATATTTTTGGGAGATGTTTCAAATTCCATTAAGGAACTGAGAAGAAGCTTTCTTAAAACTATATAACACTTCATATAATAGTATAATTTCTGCGATTAGTCCATACTAAAAATTTTATTGCTATACAATAAAGAGAATCATTGCAATTATCAGTAGGTATGTAATAATTAGTAATCTGGACTTTGTGAAGGTAAGATCATATATTTTGCTCTAGACTGTTTTTACATTTTCTCTTTATATAAAATCAGTCATGTTCATATTTCTTAATTTGTAGCTGCTCGGAGGTTTAAGCTTTGTTTTTTGTGTTGTTTTTTTTTTTTGAGCTAAGTTCTCACCTTTGGTAAAATACAGTATCAATAATTTAAATCGTAATTGTAGTCGTAGTAGTAGTAGTAGTAGCAGCAGCAAAAGTAGTCCTTTACCTTCCCCTTTCTTTGAAAAATAGCACAGAAATTTGTTCTTGTAACATTAGACTAAGCTACCAACTGGTTTACATTTATAAATATTGTGCAGATAGTGAAAGAATGAGGAAAAGAATCTCTTTAACATAAATTTAGGAGGTAGTAGTCTATTTTTTTACATAGTTCTCTAGCTAACTGAATGATGATACTGGAAAACATCCTATAGCACTTATCTATAGGATAAGGAACATAATACCAACCTATCAATCATGACTGCTATAATGATTTGTTATTTAATATCTTTAAATTTCTGTTAAAGTGTTAAATGTTAGTGAAGCATTTTCTGACTTACAACAGAGCTTGCCAGCTCATTCCATAAAACAAATGTGACAAGGTATTGTCATGGCAATGGCTGCATCATCACAGATTGTGAATTCATTGTACTTCCACTGCCACATCAACCAAATGAGAATAATTGGCTAGCAGGAGACAAAAACTTTGCTTAACTCTTAACAGCAAAAAAAAGCTATTAACAAAATGCAGAAACAGAAATACATACATTGGGGAAAGTAGCTATATTTCAGTTAAATTATGATGTGTGGATTTGGAAAGTTTTCTCAGTCAGAAAATCTCCACTTAATAGACTGAAGAGCAGTAAGGGTTTGCAGAAATGTCTCTAATGGGAACTGATATTTGAAAGCAAAGGCTAGTGGGACTGATTACTTTTCTCATTAGGCAGCATCTCTAACTAAATAAATCAGATGTTGCCATATAACATTTCACAAAATCTGTCAAACTGAAGGATATAATCTGGAAACATACCATGAAATTAGCATAGATCCATGCAGAATTGGATTCAACAAGCATTTTCATCTTATACTAATTGACAAAAAGCAATGCCGCTGCAGCACACAATTTCACATGCAATTATTATTAGAGGGACAAGTGAAAAC
Organism: Dromas ardeola; assembly: GCA_013398915.1. Taxonomy (NCBI): domain Eukaryota; kingdom Metazoa; phylum Chordata; class Aves; order Charadriiformes; family Dromadidae; genus Dromas; species Dromas ardeola. Next base: position 10,878 of record VYZM01005396.1, read on the forward strand.
ACTCTGAACTACAATTTTTTCCTCGTGTTTTGATGTCAAGTGCTACACAAACCGATGTCTCCAGTAAGTAGAATTTTCTCTTTTTAATACCGTGCAGTACACCCTGTAGCAGCATCTTCCCTTTTTCAAAGCAAAAGGTTAAATGAGATCCTTTCCCTGCGTAGCTCTTGGGGGCTGTGCAGAAGAGTAAAAATGTTTCTCAGGAAGGAGTGTGGAATTAGCTCAGCGTGCCAGCATATAGTTTCCACTGTGTTAGGCTCAGTATCGCAGAGCAAAGTAGCAATAGAGGACACAGGGCCCCAAGGCCAAAGCTGGTTTCTCCAGGCTCTCTCTGCAGATAGTGGGGAAGGACGTCATCTTCAAGAGGTGTTTGAGGGCTCCTGGATCAGGGGCTGCTCTGAAGATGTTCTGTGCTTAACAAGTAATTAAATACTCAAAGGCAAGTAGAGGGAGAGGGAGAAGGGCTGTGCATGGGGCTACCTGCAGCCGAAACGACCACTTAATTTTTTCAAGCAGAGCAGCATTGCTTTAACTGGCAAGGTGAAGAGAGTCCCCATGATAAGGTATTCTTTAGTGCTCCCAGCACTTTTTGTTAAGAAGACCTGAGTTCAAATCACTTTTCTAAGTCAAGAAAAAGAGGAAATCATGCTGCCTCTTATATACGCTATATGAATACTCAATGAAGCAGTTTGTGTTTATGTGTGTGACAGGCATCAGGGCAGCCATCTGGGAATTCATGTAGCTACCTTGCTGGCACTAGTACTTCTGTTCTTCAGCAACGTACTGAACATGGAGAAACTCTGGGCAAATGAACGAATATCTCTTTTTTATGTGCTATATTTGATGTGCTTGCCAAACATACAAATATATCTGGGAAAAACAGAAATATAACAGTCCTTCTTCAATACTTTCTTGAGTCCCTTCAGCTTCAGCTGTCCTTAAAAGTCTTCAGGTTTGGTACAAGACGTTGACAGCTGAATCTGGGGCTAGTAACAGGTTATTGTTGATAGTTGATATTTGATTGTCGATATTTGACAGATTGTTGACAGTTACCATTTATCAGGCTAGCACATTTTGTGCACATGTATCTTCAGTAAAGCTCCTATCTCTAGCTACGCCTCATGCAATCTTTCTGGGAGTGGTACCTCTTTTGTTTGTTTGGTGTGTTGGGTTTTTTATTTATTTATTTTATTCCCATTGTTATGTGAAGCATACCATTCTTGCTAAATTAACAATAAACAGACAATACAGTACACTGTCTCCATTATCAGGTTGTCCAATGAAGCATGACATTCAGTTTCCTTGCAATTGGTATTTTAGCATAACTCACACTGAATAGTCACCAATGTTTAAACATCTGTAACATTATCCATCTTTCCTCTATTTCTGCTAATTTATCTACCTTCTGTAGCAGAGAATGGTAAAATTTAACATGGACCACCCAAGGAACCATGTCTTGCAGTTTGCTATGAAATGAGACTTTCTGGTTTTGTTGCCTGTTAATATTCTTGTTATGAAAAATGAAAATGCGCTAAGGCAAAACATCCTTCTCAATAACAACACAAAGAATGTTTGGATTGCTCTTACAGAATCTATCCCAAAAGATGTTTCATTCACTGGGCAGGGAATAAGTGGATAGTGAAATGTCAATCCCCACTGTTTCACATACTAACATTCAGCTTAATATGTGAAAAGATACATATGAAGGGGAAAGCAATTATCAGTGTAACATTTCAGATTGTAAAAATTCTTATAAAATAATTAAACGTTCTGTTTACTCTGATCAGTTGCTGTGATGATGCTATTCTACCATGATGAAGTCTGTGGTTTTAAAGAATAGATTTTCTAATGTAGATAACATTTACAAAACATTGGCACAAGCTGTGCTGCAGTTCAAAAGAATGTGTAAAGGAAAAAGTTGCAGGATAGTAGCTACATATATTAGCAGTAGTAGGGAAACAGGATAATTAAAAGATAACTAGGAAGATAATTAAAAGATAACAGAGACTAACCTGATGTTCTTTATGCTAAGTGCAAAAATTAATCTTGATACATGGTATATAATAAGGGCTTTCCAATATATTCTCCTACACTAGCTTGCTATTTTGAAATCACAGTTCTTTGTGCAGGAAATAACTGGACTAACGTGAAATGGTCATGTTAGACTAGCGTAGTTGGTTCTTCTGTGCAAGGTGCATTTTAGAGAGCAGGCAGGAAGAACTGAACAACTCAATTAGCTATGGAATTTCTGAGGACTGAAAATGCATAGCAACCCTCTGTCCCCTCTCCCCCCCGGCTTTTTGGCTTTCAATGCCTTTGATGAAAGATGCTGGAGTAGTTGGTCTGGAGACTTGAGATTCTCTGTAGAGGTAAAGGTTCATCGAACTGCAAGGCTACTTTAATCCTATTCTAGCAGGGGACACTTCTTGGAGGAACATTTCTTTCTATGTCAGACTATCAAAATATGGACCTTGGGGCACTTTGCAGTTTGCTTGTTTATTTAAACAGATTTTCAGATTTTAAGGATGATAACCTCAACTTCTTTGTACTTATTACTTTTTTTAGAGTGCAAATTTTATATCATCACAATCCTGTATTGTTCTTTTTAAAGGTAAGTGAAATATAATTTATAAAATAGCAAATGGTACGCTGCAGTCATTCATTATGTCGTCTCTCTGGGGAAAAAGCAAAAGTAAGTATTAATTACTGTCAACCACGATACTAGCTTTTATAATACTGACTTGGCTGAAATGAATTAAGGTCAATAATTTCCATTCATTCAGCTCTCCAAATAATGGCAACCTTTTAATAAGTACAGTTAGAAAGAGTTTAACAACATAACATTTCCTTATAGCATCAATCCATGAAAGAAAGTACAACGGGTAGAAATAAATCATTTCTTCTGCTTTTAAACATAATAAAAAAAATGCCATAAAACCAATGCTGCAAAATTTCAGCTTTACGAAAAAGAGAGAAGAATGGAGAACATGGGATGAAAAGCAGGAAAGATTTACTAGATCAGGTTTGAAGGTATCCTGAAGGTTTAAATAGTGATAATCAGAATTCCTAGACAGGATAAACTGAGTGAAACTCTGCCAGTTTGTACCAATAGGGGATGTAGTTATGCCTCTCTGTCTTTGGCTTGCCTGGCTACATGTAATTACTGACTCTTGTGAGCTGCAGTGATTCACGTGTGCCACTTTGCCATCTGTGCTGTAGTTATCTGTATCATGGAAAGCAAAGGGAAGACTCAGAGAGTGCTCCAGAGGGGATAAAGGGTGCAGAGTTCTTTCTGGATCTCAATCAGAAAGACACAACAGCAAATAATGGAATAAAATTGCTTTAACAATAAGATAGAAATAGGAAGAGAAATATAATTAGCAAGTAAATATTATGTCCCTTCAAATGCTGGCAACCCCACCTTTGTGCATCATCGGAGTGACCCCAGGTGGATTCCCACAGCTGGCTGCACAGATCCCACCCGCGGAGAGGTTCAGTCTCCCTCCCATATTGTGGTGCCTTTTATCTTGTGTAGCAAATAAAACCGTTAATCTTCTCCTGCCTGGGGGGCGAGTGACATCCACCAAAGTGCAGCACTGACCAGCCTAGGGCATGCCAGCACCTTCCTTTATAGTGTTGCGTGTTAGAAGGTTGGTTACATGGCAGCTATTCATGCTAAGTGTAATTAAGGCTTCTCAAGGCTCAAGTACAAGGCCCAGTAAAGCATATGTGGCTTGCCCAAGACCACTGACTCCTCCAATACGATGTTTACTCCAAGGAATGCACTATAGAGGCCTGGTCAGCTAGTGCAATATTGGGTAGGACTGATACACATATTACAGATTATTTACCTTAACAAGCTGCAGAAGTCTCTGACAAAGAAGAATTAAGTATAAAGCTAAAAAACCTTAAGTTTGTGTGAGCATGTTTTGTTCATGTATCATCAAAACATGATTTCTCTGAACTAGTGAAGTTAGAGGGGGAAGTTTGTTTGGAGGAGATCACTTGCTGCACATTCTTTTGTTTTCAGAACTTATATTTTTTGTTGTAGATCTTCAACAATGTACTTGAGAAGAGGAGGAGTGGGTGCAGGAATGCAAATAAGGAAGTAAAAATACACTTTGCATGCAATTTTTTTGTTTTTCTCTGCTTAGTAACCAGGGTATGAAATAATTCTTCCAGGCTATCTTCTTCAAAAATATCTATATCATATACGGTGATGTGCCTTGTGGACATCTGGCCCTGAGTTTCTAGTTCTCTGCCTCATGGATATAAAAGCATTTAAGCTTATGAAACTTCTGCTTCTGTGAAACATAAATGCTTCAGGAAATACAGTCCATTTCTATGACTTGTGTTTTGCTGAGTTACATTTGTGGAATTCTGGGAGTCATGGCCTTACCCAGCCCTAATCCTGATTTATTTATAATTACACCTCCTGTGATTTTCCGATGACAAAATTACATAATCTGCCTGGTTTTCTCAAACACAGAGGAAAGCAACTGTGACTATGCTATATGAGAAATTGTTGTGAAGTATATTGGTTGTAGGGTTTAAGCATGAAATTAAATAAATTTTGGTTTGATTTTTGTTTACTCTCTGATAGGATAATTCAGATTCTGGTAAGAACTGCAAAAACAATTTTTTTCATATCTAGAAAAAAGAACAAACCCAAACTCTTCCTCTCATTTACATGAAAGCAAGAAACTCCAGAAATCTCCTGAAATGCTTGTTTCGTAGTACTCCAAATTAAACTAGTAAACTCAATAAGGATTTGAATGAAGCCATTTAGCATTGGCTCATTGCTAAGATTTCATGGAGTTGGTTTGGACAGGTTTTTTTGGCAGGATTCAATATAGGTCTTTTTGAGGAAATGCTGCATGTTTGCAAATCCTGTCACACTGAGTGGGAAATGAAGGTGTCTGACACTTCTGAGGAAGAACACAGAGTTACCAACATCATATTACCCATCACATGATTAGATGGAGCAGTATTTTACAGGATTTATAGCTACTATTTATTCACAAGGGGACAAGAACAGATTAAAGTATATTTAGAAATGTGAGTCACATTTCACAGGGGAGAAAAGCAACTTGCCATTTCTGCTGCAGTACTTACTTCTTCTTATAATAATAATAAACAACAATAAGGATTTTGAGGTTTCCAGAATAGGAGGGAAAAACAAATACAAGCAGCGATTCATTCTTCAGACCAAGGAGGTAATTTTATGTATCTTGGAAATAAAAGCTACAAACGATGCCAACCAACAACTGAGAAAGTAACAAGCTAATGGAAGAACTGCTTAACAATGGCTATGCCACTATTAAGCTTTCATGATAATCCAGTGAATTTCAAATAAATGGAAATATACAGATATCACTCCGGGATAACTCTTGCTGTTTTGAGATAGACCTGTAACAAGGCTCTCTTGATAATCTGTTCATCACTGTGTTTTATATGATACATTTTATTAATATTAAGTTTGTAATATGTTAAGCATAGTCCTCTTCACTGTGATTACTTTACCAAGAATTGTTCCTCTGGCAGTGAGCATTTCCTAACAGCTTTCGTTACTCATTCCAGAAGACAAACTCCCTTTCATCTGGCACTTGATAACGTTCCCCCTGCCCTGGCTGTTACAGCTTCCTAAGTGCATCTAAATCCTCTAGTCTGTTTATGTAAATATTGCAAAAGATGTTTTTGCAAACGTAATTAATGTGTGGGTGCCCCATCCCTGGAACTGTTCAAAGTTAGGGTGAACAGGGTTTTGAGCAACCTGATCTAGTGAAAGGTGTCCCTGCTTATGGCGGGGGGTGGTGGACTAGATGATCTTTAAAGATCCCTTCCAAACTAAACTGTTTCATGATTCTGTGATTCTATGATTTATTTGCTGTGTCTAGAAAAGAAGCAAACTTTGTTCCTGTCAAAATTACTTGAGTCCACTTTAAGCCCTATAACTTAAAATAAAACTCACACACTTTCTTCCAGCATACAGTTATGTTTTTGGTTACAAGGCTGGAAGAAATGCCACCAAAGTAAAGCATAAAATAGCAAAACTTAAATCTTATATCATACTTGACAAGGATCTTAGTGGCTCCTGTATCTGACCTAGCCTGGGGGCTTTTTGGTTTATTCTATGTAGAGATGCATTCCTGTAGCCAAAGCTATTTGAGCTCTCTTTTGCAACAGTACCCCACAGGTACATGTCCACTTCCTGCCTATGAAAATTCCTTCAGACTAGAAGGAATAGCCTAAATCGACTCCTAAGACAGAGGCACATATTTTTGTTTTGTGAAAGACTGAACATAGACATGTTGCCTGGCAAATCACTTCTCTCAAAATTACATCTAAACTAGCCAAAAATTACACATGTTTTTCACACTGATGCATATACTAGAAAACACCACAGCTGTGATTTTCAAGGCCACAGGGGAAGTTCTAAATTCTTATTATGTCTTAAAAAAATAGAAAAGCATGCCTGAGTCAGCAGAAATGTTCTCCTGTACCTGATAGGCCAAAATAAGAAAGAGAGGAAGATGGGAGAAGACAATTGAACCTGGAAATACTCCTAATACCCACTCTTGCAGAATATGTCATCCAAGAGTCAATTACCAGAGGTCTCTATCGGTTACCACAAGTCTTCATCAAAAACATCCTTACATATTTTGAGAGTGATTTGTGCTTCCTAGGGTAGGTATTTGTGTTGAGCCCTCTTCATTCAACTCAAACATCCAGGCTGTCTACATCCATGGGAAAGGAAGCAACCTGCTTCTATAAGGGAGAAATGCTCATCAACATATTGTAAGAAATGGCCATGAAGTACAAACTGTGCTTGAGATATACAGTGAAAACCTATCAGAGCAGATATTTATATATTTCTTTAATGAAATGGAAATTCTTTTAGATGGAAGAGTAAACTCTCATAATTAAGTGAGATGCTTTGTATTTTCAGTTTCTATATTCCTCAGTGCCATTTTACAGGTAAAGAACTGATATTTCTTCCATTCAAAAAGATCTTGTAGAGATAAATATAACAGATGTGAGTTGTACATGCAACGGTATTTATTGCTTGCATTATTGTATCGTGAAGGTGGATTGAAGGAACCATCAGCTAGAAAAATAGAACAACCAAATATAGTAGGAACCTTTCAACAATTTTCAATTATATTATTTCACTTCACTTTATAATATTCTGAAACAATTTCCTGTTTCTTTATATTTATAATTATATTTGCTATTTTCCTTCAAAAAATGAATGAAGAATTCATGTAGACTAAGACTTGTGATAAAATCCAAATGATGAAACCTTAATTAATAAACTATTAAACACAGCCTTGATGACTGATTTGCAGATTTGTAGCTCTGTATAGTTGTTAATTAATTAACATTTGTTTAATGTTTTGAATATGACAAACACCATGAAAGCACTAAGCACAATTACTCACCCTTTTACATTCTTTAGTTGAAAGAGTCAACTCAGCTGGATTAGAGGGAAAATAATCTGACTAAGTAGATGGATTTACAAAATGACAGTTGGATTTCATTACTGTAGGGATAAGAAGCAATTCCTGCTGTTAAAAGTAGATTTATGGACGTCAGAGGAAAAATGAGGGACAACGTTAAGGACACTGTGTGTCTAGCATTACCATTGGCATGTACAAATGGGACACCTACTACATAGGTTTTCCGTGGCAAAGTTTTGGCAGAAGGGGTACTACAGGGCTGGCTTCTGTGACAAGCTGCTAGAAGCTTCCCCTATGTTCAACAGAGCCAATGCCAGCCAGCTCCAAGACAGAACCACTTGCTGTCCAAAGCCGAGCCCATCAGCAATGGCAGTAGTGCCTCAGGGATAACATATTTAAGAGGGAACAGTCGCTGCGCAACAGCAACTGCAGCCAGAGAGAGGAGTGAGAATATGTGAAAGCAACAACTCTGCAGACACCAAGGTCAGTGAAGAAGGAGGGAGAGGAGATGCTCCAGGTGCTGGAGCAGAGATTCCCCTGCAGCCCGTGGTGAAGAGCATGATGAGGCAGGCTGTCCCCCTGCAACACACAGAGGTTAAAGAAGAAGCAAATAACCACCTGCAGCACATGGAGGATCCCACGCCAAAGCAGGTGGATGCCCAAAGGAGGCTGGGACCCCATGGGAAGCCCATGTTGGAGCAGGCTCCTGGCAGGACCTGTGGCCCCATGGAGCAAGGAACCCACGCTGGAGCAGGTTTGCTGACAGGACTTATGACCCCGTGGGGGACCCACGCTAGAGCAGTCTGTTCCTGAAGGACTGCACCCCATGGAAGGGACCCATGCTGGAGCAGTTTGTGAAGAACTCTTGCCCTTGGGGAGGACCTATGTTGGAGAAGTTTGTGGAGGACTGTCTCCAGTGGGAGGGCCCCCACGCTGGAGCAGGGAAAGAGTGTGAGGAGTCCTTCCCCTGAGGACGAAGGAGCAGCAGAGACAACATGTGATGAACTGACCACAGCCCCCATTCCCCGTCCTCCTGCGCTGCTTGGGGGAGGAGGGAGAGCAAATCAGGAGTGAAGAAGAAGGGAGAGGTCGGGAGAATGTCTTTTAAGATTTATTTTTTATTTCTCATTACCTTACGCTGATTTTATTGGTAATAAATTAAACTAATTTCGTCAAGTTGAGACTGTTTTACCCGTAACAGTGACTGGTGAATGATCACTCCCTGCCCTTATCTTGAACCACGAGCCTTTCATTATTTTTTCTCTCCACTGCCCTGATGAGGAGGGGAGTGGTGGCGCAGATTACGTGGGCACCTGGCATCCAGCCAGCGTCAACCCACCACACCTGTATTTCCGTATTATGTGACATGAAAACAGCTCCGTGGTCGTGCAGCTCTTTGACTGTGCCTTCACCTGTCACATGAGCAACTTCTTTCACTACTCTCATACTCTCTATTCTTTCCTTGATCATACTTCTGTGGGTTTTGATTCCTACTTCTACTTATTCACTGACTCAGAGCGATCACTGAATTTGATCCATCTAATAATAAAAGCCAGAACCCTTGAGTTTAACGTCCTGTGTCCTACAGGCCAGAGAGTTCCCCATGATTCTTGCAGCAGTCACACGTTATAATTGATCTGGATTTCCTTCCTCCTTTCTGAAGATGAGATAATTATGATAAAGAATATGTCTCTATCCTGTCCTATTCTCAACAGAATACTTCCCTAATCTTATCAATCCTTTCTTGAAAAAATTCAGCCAGATTGCAGTTATCTCATCTGGCACCTACTCACCAAGTAAAATGCAGCTACAAATAATAAATAGGTTTATTTTCCTGTGAGTGTTAATCTGGAGTTTCTCCAAAGTTATTGTGAAAATAATGAGAGGAATGGCATGTTCTGGATGTTACTCTGGGTAGACAGTGTTATAGCGGGGAACAAAATCTGAATCTATATCTTTTATCTAAGCGTAAACCATTTTTTTTCTCCATCATAAAGAAAGAGGCATGTACAAAGAATTGAAGAGAAAAAGGCAACCCCCCCAAATCCCCGAGACAACCACGGTGATTTTGGTTTATCTCCCTATTTACTGAAACTGACTTATTAATGTTTAAAATTGCCCTGATAATGTCTGCAAGCAGTTCACTAGAGTTTTAAATAATGTATCTTGGTATTTGTCTAGAGCCATATATCATATTGCTATTTGATGAATCTAGATTATTTTTTCTTCATGGTGAGGCCATGTCTGAAAATGCTATATTGATTGACCAGACAAAAAGTGAATTAAATATTGCTTACCATCCTAAAGAATGTGAAATTACTGAATGGTGTCTTGCATTTTGCTACTTGTAATCTCCCAGGTGATGGGATTCAGTGCTTTCATATAAATTTTAATCATCCTTTCCAAAATTAGACATTTATTTCCTTTAGGGAAAAATGTTGAATCAAGATCTCAAAACACTCACTTTTCTGGGCAGAACCTAGGAGTCACTGTACACTAAATACTGCATTACATATGGTATCAATCAGCAAATCTTTTTCAGGGCCACATACAAATCCATCCAGCTCTTTTACTAGCTCCTGGTACATGATGCTGATAAACTGATTATTGTCTGGTAATTTTAAAATAGGATGAAGGCGTTGTCCGACAAGAACATCCCACCATGCTCAAAGATTATCACAGCTAATCAAAACATTTTTTGAGAGCTAGTTTGTATTTGAAAATTAGAATTATTTGAGAGTGAGGTAGGTACTGCTAAACTATCACACAGCCATGATTATGAGGATTTTGTACTAAGTGTTTCTGAGTGGTTGCTTAGTTAGAAGAAGAACAATATAATACTCTCTTTTTGTATCCTTTTTGCAAACTTGGAAATAATTACTTTGCTTTTAACAGTTGTTTCTCTTGGCTTTGTTTCTTCTAGAAAAAGGTGGGATCATTGTTTGACATATTGCTGAAGTGTGTCTCTAACTCAGCATCCGCCTGCAAGTGTTGCTTTTATCCAGCACAGACAGCTGACCTTCCCCTTTCTCAGCACAGTCTGCTCAGTTCAAGATGTCTAGAGAGAAAACTGACAGTGGGAGGCAATCTCAGTTAACTGAAATCAGCTCATGGTAGAAACAGCCCTTGGAGTTGTCTCAGTTTTAAGAACCTTTTCATTTATTTTATTAGTCTTTGTCAGAATAAACAGAAAATAGCTGCTAACAGCTTGCTTTACCTGCTACATTTGGTTGGTCTGATGTATCTTGCATTGAATTGCTGTAACATTAGACTGTGCAAACAATGTACCTCAGTAACTGTCAGTAACTACTGCAACACAGGGCTCCCCACAAAAAATGAGATGTGCTCTTATGAAACAGCAGAAGTTAATAATTTACTATTGCTATTCAGCAGGTGACAATAACATGAAGAAAACAAGGGAAATAGGCGAAGAAAGAATTTCTTTTTTTTTACTAGAACCAGTTCTACTCCCAGGCATATCATGCTAATGGCACAGTTTATTTGCCTTGCTGTAGTTAGTAACTTTCTATCAAATTGGTTGCCTTATGTATGACTTTGTGTAGTCACATACACAGTGCTTCGTGGATGGAAAATGCTGCCTTGTCTGATGTAGTAGCATAATGTACAATGATTTTGCAAAACTATAAGCAATTCTACAATGTAGTAGGTATCAAGTAAAGCCCCTGCTATCATTTTTGCCTTACCTTGAATGTCTGTTACACCTGAACAAATTGCACAAGGCTCAGCTGATACTTTAAGGGGGCTCTTAGAGACAGTTTGGGATTCTTGTAGTTGAAGAATGCATATCTGAATGTACACCTGAAAAAAACTGTGAATTACTGTTTGATTCATAACAGAAGAATGTGAATGATTCAGATAAGAATAAAATTGAAAGATTTTTTTTCATTTTATCCGTTGACTTTTGGAGTTCGATATATTCACACAGGAATCTTCCCATTTCTAAATATACCTAAATAAATTAATATTTGTATAATGCACAAAACTCTTAAAAACTGAATCAAAACATATCATAAGAGGCAGATGTTCCACTCAAATATAAAGATTTTTGCTCATTTTTAATTTGAAACAATAACTCCTAGAGGAGAAGGAAGTAGCATATAATAAATATAATCAGAAAGGGAAATCTTATTCCAACATCAGATCAGCTAGCTGCTGGTGGATGAAGATGTATATTCAGAATTTCAGGGGTGAGCTATAGACCATCTAACTTGTGTAACTAACTGATTTATTTGTGCTGAAATTGTAACTGCTGAAGAACTGGTAAAACTGTTCTTCGAATTCAACTCTTCCCCTATAGTCAAAGGAGACAAATAAATTACTCCAGACTTTTGAATTACAGTAAATATGAAAATTAAACAGAGAGGATGTCAATCCAAAAACCTTCAAAGACTTTATTGTCTTATTGTTTTTAATTTGTTTTTATTTGTCTTTTTGTTTGTTTGTTTGTTTGTTTGTTTAATTGTGCTTCAAATCTTTATTGCTAAAACAGCAATCCAAACAAGGAAGGATTTTCAAGATGAATTGTGTACAGAGTGAAGTCCAGAGAAGAAGAAACCAGAGCATTGGTGAGGAATGTAAAACTATTGATTTCTGACTGTAGTATGTATAATCAATATCTTTCTTCCCTCTTGTGGTGGGAGGGAGAGGATGCTTGCCTCCCACCTTTTGTTCCCCCAGTATGGACACTGTCAGCCTAAGGGAAGACTGAGGAGAAACATAACATTGCACAGTGGTAGAAGATTCCTTGGGTTGCCCTTTTATGTTTTGCAACTAAACAATTGTGTAAACCAATGCAATTAGATCCTCAAGTGCTATGAGGGCAGAAGAAAAGTAACTGATAAGTACCCACTCTGTTCTCCTTTTTTGGGGGGGGGTTGGATAGTTCTGAAACAATGGGAAAAAGTGCAAAAGAAAGCTTAGAAAAATAAAATATTTTGTCCCTCTGTGATTGTTTGGTATAAAACTAGAGCTAATGGGCTGCCTTCCATGCTCAGTTTGCAGTTGTAGTAGCTGCAATACGGGACGTGGTCTGGGACTGCACCTGGTAACCTGCAATGGGCCAAGAAACAAGCATTATTAAAGCTAACTGTTACACTGGAAAGTAGTGACCCAAACACATGAGGACTTTTGCATATATCACAGAATTACGTGCATGTTATAAAGAACTACCCTTTCTTAAGAATTATGGTTTGAGAGAAAAGAGCATGGTGACTTTGGAAGATGGTGAAAAATGAAAGGGAAAGTTAGCTGAAGAGGTAAAAAGGGAAGTAAGGCAGAACAAACAAACTGGAGGTCAGTCAAGATGTGCAGAATCAATTCCTTGCCTCTCAGCTCCCTGTCCTCCCTTTTACACTTGCCAGCCAAGCAATGGAGTCCAAATTCCTGGATATTGACAGCCCACCTGGAAAAACAACACTTCAGAAGTGCCAGAAAAAAGCTGGAGAATAGCTTGAGCATCCTGGAAAGCTCTCTCATATTGGCCAACAGCAGCTGGGATAAAGCAGTTCTCCAACTCTGCAGTGCTGTATGCTGCATGACGCCTCACAGAACTTTACCAGAACCTGTAAAGAAAGAACAGGAGATGATTCATAAAAAGAGAAGGATAACAAGAAATATCTCTTGCCACTGGAGATTCTTAATGCTGGAAATGCACTTTGGCTTGCTATGCTGGACTGCAAAGCAGCAGCTCAATGCCAAGAACCAGGAATATAGACACACCTACGGAGTTGCTCCTGGGAGGGAGGTCAGAGCAGATGACCACCAGAGAAGCCTTCCAACCTACACATGATTGGATAAAAAGAGTGTATGGGCAGCTACTAAGGTTCTTCAACCTGAAAGTGATCCAAAAGGAAGTGGGGCTGCTCTTTTGCTAATCGGAATGAGTATGCATAAAAAAATAAACTTTTCTGGGGTAAAGGGGAAAGGATGATCAATGTTGATCCTATCTGTGGAAGAAAATTAGATAAAATTATGAAGAAATAAGTTCTATTTGAACATCTAACACCTAACACAGATGCGATCAAAAACTGATAGAAGAGAATGAAACACAACTTGAAGTATGATGGCTCATTAAGGAAAGCGAATAATTGCATGCTGAGGTAGAAGATACTAAAAAGCAGAGTGGAGACCACCATATCTTTTAATAAGAACACAAGTGTCTCAAACACAGTGTGATAATAACTCTTGTGCTCATGTTTTTAAGACTGATCAACTTTGGACGATACAGAAATCACTCTTAAACTGCCAATTAATCAATACAGCCTCTAGGGGCACTGATTAAAAAAAAAATAATAAAGTAGTTCTCCAACAGTTACTGGAAAAACTTACAGTGTGAAAGCAGGCCAGATGGAAAGCCATGATAACCCATGGATGAGCTAACTGCAGGCCGACAAGCTTTAGCCTTCCAGTTAAAGAACTGAAGTAGTAGGACGCAGCTGGAGATGTATTGTTCTTATGCAAGGCATAGTCTTAAAGAGTGATCAGTTATTCCCCAAGGCTAATGAACAGAAAGAATATACAGAGAGACCACAGATGGAAAAGCAGATTGCTTGGAGTTGACAAAAGACATTATACTCTTGCAGCATATAGAGAATCTGCCTGCAGATGGGCAAGGCCCTGGAGAGAATGTGTGTTAAACTATCCCTTTGATGGAGTTCACAGTTCATTAATCTGTGACTTGGTTGCATCTTAGTCGAGGTCATGAGAGGAAATCATATGAGCAGAAGCTCACTATGTTGGAGAATGCAAAGACAGACTCCTCCTTTAAGCAGCAGGAGTACTGTTATTGCAGGAGTACTGTAAATTTAGGTTGAAGACAGACAGAAAGGAAAATAAATTCTAAAAAGGAGAGCCTATATCAGGATAGTAACAGTAACTTTGAAAATTGGTAGTTTGCTAAAAAGGGATTAGTGTAAAATCTGTGTTGACTCTTTCAGAATTAATGAATTCTTAAAGGAAAATTTACTAAGAAAACTGACCATGAAAATGGAACTAGTCCCACAGATTGGAATGAAGCTCAGTATAGACTAGTTAACTATTATTTGTCATTATTAGAATTGCTAAGATGAGCTATTTTTACCTCATTTTACATTTCAGGCATTAAATTTAACTTGCATTAAAATAAACCTTAATGTCTGAAATATTACTGGAACCAGATTTTGTCAGATTTTGATCTTGGCATGTTTTTAAAAGATGTCCTAAAGAATTTTCTAATACATATCCAAAATGCATAGGTATTCAAGGTTTGCAAGAGACTCATAAGAAAATCCATTACTTTCAAAAGGGCTGAGGAAGAGGCTGTGTTTGATCATACTAAAACTAACATAACATCTTCTAAGTCAAAATACTATGTTACAGGTCCTTTGAAATCATTAGAGAAGCCAAAATTGTTTTGCACTGCTCAGCAAAAAATGGAACCCTTCGTTTGTAAGGAGGTAGCACAGTTAGTTCAGATGTTTCCCACACTCTAAAATGAAGATATGTGCCCTAAAATGAAGATGTGTATTTAAAACTCATCAGGTTTCTTTGGACATTTTTTTTTTTCCTAAATAACTTAATGTCATAGCAGGTGAAGCTTGGGTCAATGAGCTATCTACTTGCCTTCTTTGAATGCTAACAGTCTTCCAACCTTTGGGATTTTTCCAGTGTTTCAAGGTTTAATAAAAATGAGCATTAGTAGGCCAGAAAACTCCACAGTTAGCTCATTTAGTAATACTGTTTGTAATTTAGCCAAACCAGCTGATTTTAAAAATGTTTATGACTAGTAGGTGTTGTTTAACAGCCTCCACTGCTACTAATGGTCTGGAAAGTGCTTCATCATGCTTGTGTGTTGTAATCAATCATCCTGTTATTTCTTAAATACAGAAAAAAAATACTTTTTGAACACTTCTGGCTTTTCTGTCCATCTACTAATGGACTCAAACTATTATTTTTTTTTTAATCAATAAAAAAATAACAACAATTCTTCTTATTGTCATTACCTCCATTAACCATGGATTTCTGTCTTTGTCTACTTATTTTCCCTTATCAACATATTAAAACCCTTAACTCTGAATTTACATATGATGCTGAACACATCTCCTTCTCTTCCATTCATAAAATACTATGATTTCTTATTGTTGTTTTTGCTTAATGAAATTTTATCTAATGTCATCCTCTCTCTCGATTATGGAATTTTAGCTGTTAAGACATTCAATGAACTCTTCTTAAAGAATTGCAAATTCCAATTCATATTTTTTCTGTCTTTCTTCTTTGGTTGAATTATGTCAAGCTTTAGAAAATTTTTCATTTACAAGTAATGGGCACATATTTATTGCTGATTAGGATGATTCTTTGTTTGCCCATTTTAAACACATGTAGGTCAGGATCATTGATTTCTAGGCAACACTGAACTGACCTGTCAAACCATTAATGTACCTTGACCTCTCATAATGAGATCCTAAGGAGATATCTGGTGGCAGAACCAGACAACTTAGTCATGTATCAGTCCCCAGTCAATATGGAAAAAACATGCAGTGTTAAATCAAATCTGTAGCCAACTTATCTTTGTACATATGTACACTTCCTGGGCAGAGAAAAGTAATGTATTGCAACAGGGAAGTAAATTCTTTGCATTTTTATCCATTTGTTTGTTTTTTTTCTTAAGATAGTATGAACCATACCCTGTAACGAGTGGTTATAAATTTTTATTATTCATAGTTACACATGTAATCCTATAAACATAACTGCAAAAAGAGGGTTCTCATTACAAGGTCAAAATTTCTGATTTTTACTGAAATGTGATATTTCATAAAGTCATAATACTGATGATATAAAGTATATAGTCTTGAGGCAACTCCATCATGGGTTACCTGATAGGTCCTGGTAGGCTAGTAAGGTTATTAAAATGTATTCAGATGAGAAAGTGTTAAGGATTACATCATGCTACATCAAGTAGATACCATATATATATGTATACATATTTATATATAAAATATAGGTAGGTGTGGTGCATAACACCTCTGAAAACTTCCTAGATACTGTGAGCAATCTCTCTATGCACCATTTCCTCCTCTGCAATGATTTCCTTTGCCGTACTTTGGGTTGTTTATTTAGATGGAAGGCTCTTCAGGGCAGAGTCTGTCTCCTGTGTTCATGTAGTCCCAGGCATAATGGACCCTGATTGCCTGTGCCTCTAGGCTCTGTGATAATACTAATAATTAACTGATTCACTTGATTTACAATAGAGATGGTTTTGAGCTACATAACATGGATTCTCTTTTAATTAGTTTCTTGTACTGAAGTCATCATTACAATCACAGAATCACAGAATCACAGCATGGTAGGGGTTGGAAGGGACCTCTGGACATCATCTAGTCCAACCCCCCTGCCAGAGCACGGTCACCTTAGAGCAGGTTGCACAGGAACGTGTCCAGGAGGGTTTTGAGTGTCTCCGGAGACGGAGACTCCACCACCTCTCTGGGCAGCCTGTGCCAGTGCTCTGCCACCCCCAAAGTAAAGTTCCTCCTCATGTTTAGGTGGAACTTCCTATGTTCAAGTTTGTGCCCATTACCTTTTGTCCTGTCACTGGGCACCACTGAAAAGAGCCTGGTCCCAAACTCCTGACACCCATCCTTTAAGTTTTTATAAGCATTGATAAGATCCCCCCTCAGCCTTTCTTCATAAGAGAGGTGTTCCAGTCCCCTAATTGTCTTTGTAGCCCTTTGCTGTTCCCTGTCCTTCTTGAACCAGGGAGCCCAGAACTGGACACAGTACTCGAGGTGTGGCCTCACCAAGGCAGAGGAGAGGGGCAGGA
>VYZM01005396.1:37984-56625 GCA_013398915.1 Dromas ardeola
TTCTTTTTTTTTTTTTTTTTTCTGATTTGTGCAATTAGCAAGTTTCTGCTGTGATGTACGGGAATTAAGTGCACCAAAATTACTGTAATTCACATTCTAAAAATAGCATTATAGAAGTGTCTTGTTGCATATCTTCACCATTGCGCAGAAGTATATCCCTCCCCCTCACAGCTACCTAATTCCCTTCATGAACAGAGATGCATGACTTACATGTTGGGGAAAGTATCTGAAGAAGGTATTCTGAACTTGGTCTTTAATACCAGCCACACAGAAAACAATCTTTTTGAATTCAATGTGATTCACAATATAACTTGGACACTTTTTTAAAAAAAAAAGTATTCATAAAACAACTGTGAAAGGAAAAAATAGAACCATGTTAAAGCTCTAAGTAAGCACTTATAATTTAAAAAGGAAAAGTAAAAATTAAATTATTAATCCAGTTGTATTATAGCATTTATTATATGTTCCTGAACTCCTTTTCCTCAGTCTGACTGAATATAGTTTATATTATAACCTCTTTTCATTTTGTGATATGTAGACTTATGTTTAACTACTTTTCTTAAGATAATATTACTCACTTTGTCCCATCCCTCCTATTTCCCCCTGCAATCATATCTGTCTGTTTCACATAAAGGTGTGAATTTATTTCCACAAGATTTTGTAAGATGAACAGAGTATTATCGCCATTACGCTAAGTGAGGTTTGCAGCTCTTGATTGATTAAATTCAAGAGTATCTAGAAATTCTAGGTTACCAGTTTAAGAAATGCAGGATCTGATTTTGCAGAATGTTTATATTGCATTTTATACATTCAAAGCACAATCTCTGTTGACTGCCTTTGCACTTCTATAAATCAGACCTTACAGTCTCAAGTTAGACACCTAGAAAATGAGAAACGTGTAGTTGGTACTTTCCCCTGAAAAACTGAGTTTCAGTGACTTAACTACAATCAGAGAATTATATTCCCATGCAAGTACTCTGCTGTCTGGGTCACCAAGTAACTGCTTTAACTAGAAGGCCCTTCTTTCTTTTTATAAAGTCTTTCAAAGGTGGAAAATTTAGATCCACTCTGTGGATCATATCAAGTAATATAAAATAACTAGTGGCACCTGCGAGTTGTCATCCTTTGTGAAATTCAGTATGCTGGACGGATGAGATAGATACACACTTACTTAATGGATTTCACAGGTATTTTCTTACAGGGGAAGGCAATCTTTGTGCTAAAGATGGGAAAAACCTCTTAGGAATTAAGCAGAGATCTAAGGAGGATTCTGTGCAAACTGAATCATTTGCAAATTTGAGCAGAATTTGATGGGGACTTAAAGAGATTTTGTCGTTTGAATTTCTCAATCAAAACAGGTTTTGTTTGAAAAGAAAAATCAAAAACTTTGTTTTACATATTAGTAGAATGATATATTTGTTTCATGGCCTTATTCGTTGACACAACTGTACTGCTTAGGCTCTGTTTGGGGAGGAGGGAGCTTTGTTGTTTGTAATAGACTGAGATAACATGCATTGCAAAAGCCAATCAGATTATTTTTTGTTAAACTATAACTGACTGCAAATATCTAGAGAACTACATTTTTGTGGACCTTAATGGCAAGGTAGTGCTAATGTGCCCCTACCACGTTAGAAAGTTGGATGACTCTCAGCATTAAATTGGGAGAGATGACTGGCAGCACAGTTTTCAGGCCCCACAGGAGGCAGTTTTCAGCTCATTCTTGAAGTTATTAGGGACAGCTTGATTCCAGCTACAGGTGGCAGCTTATAAGGTCTCTGCTGCTGTCATTTCCAGAGTTTTCCTCGCTAGTATGTATGGAGTGGAGAAAGACATTTCAAAGGCAGTATAGTTGTTTCCTAAAAGTTATAAGAAGATGTAAGAACAAACCTAGGGCAGTGGAATGAGGCCATATGCATATTGATTTTAGTTTAGTTGAGATCTTACCAGTCCTAGTATCCAGTCAAAGGAATCAAATCTCAGTATAGAAACTTAACCTGCATTCGTTGTCAAGTTCAGGGGGAAAAGTATTTCCAACAGAGCTCTTCTTCATATTTTAATTAATAATAAAATGTGACAGCTCATCTGAGAGATTTTTAGTCTACAAATAAAAAATGATGGAGATTCAGCCACTGAAAACATCTGGGGAAATAATTTACTGCAAACTTAAAACGTAAGAGAGTTCCCAGCTTTTGTTTAGATGAAGCGACATCAGGAAAAATAAAAAGCATTATCATTTTATCTCTTATTTCTTCTGCTTTATTCCATTTCATGCACTGCAAACACAAGTATGCTGCATTTCAGATACATTTTGTCAGGATGCAATGGTGTACTAGAGTCTAATAAGATTATGCTATTCTAGGACAGAAAATAAATAAGAAATTATTGTTAGTTTCTACCCATTGCCATTTCATTGTTGGTCTAGGGTTATCTTATCTGGAGTAGGGCACCAACAACAGTCAGTATCAAATGAATTTCCTGGGCTAGAAATGGCTTTTTATATGTAGTGCCTTAAAATATTAGGATCCTTACGTTGATTTAAACATTGTGGTGTATAGTGGTATAAACATTTCATAATAATAGCCACTACGCACTGAAACAAAGTCTGGTGGGATACTCCTTCTGATGTGGCTTCCAGGAAGAATCAGGAAGTAGCTCTTCAGGTCTGAAAAACGGAAGAAACAGAAATATTGCAGGGGAGCTGTAGTAAAAATATTGCAAGGGTCTTTCATGAAACAGATGTCCTTACTTGCCAAGGTCTTCACAATTAGACAGTTTTAATTTTAAATGATATCTCCCTTTCAATATTCTTGAACAAGGTAAGATTATCATCTCTGCTAAATTGTTTGACTCTAATTGGATGCAGAACAAAAATCTTTTTCAGTCCTGATGACACCTGTACTAAATTTCTTTTCTGACTTTGAATGTGCTTTCAGGTATAAATCAGAATATTAATGATGATTTTTACAGCCTTGTATAGTCTGAGATCTGGGTTTCTAAGAGCTCATTGTCATTCTTCTTGCTGTCAATTACTAAGCTGGAAGGTTTCAACTAGAATGCACTTAAATACTTGTGTAGCTTTAATACATTGATAATGCTAGAATTATCTATTATTAATTACGTATACATTTATATAGTATGTCTATTCCATTCAAACAATAGCTACAACATCAAAGACATGCAAAGGTGGTAATATTGAAAAAAGAAACACACTCAAACCCTAGTTTTCTATATAGGACCTTTCATTTAGGAGAGCAATATAAACTGCTGTTTCAATAGCTGTTATCCTGCTATAAGCTCTCCCCATTTTGAGGCTTTGTTGGTATAACCATAGTGGCAACCCATTTCTTATCTAGACAGGCTTTCTTAGTTCTGGAATCTGACAATCTGGGTAAATTATGTGTTAATAAATGAGTTTAACTCTGTCAAGTCATAAGATTCACTTACTTTCATCTTGGCTCCCAATATTCAATGGTAAGGACTCACAGAGACAGCCATTCACTTTGTCAGACTTTGAGTGATGCACTACAGGTCAGGTGTTCAGTGGTTTGTTTGTTTTAATTTTTCCTACGGTCCCGCTGCTGCTCTGTAATGAAAAAATGTGCATATAAGAGTAAGTTTGTGTTTCTGTATTTATCATCCCTAGCTACACATATTCTACCTGCTTCTCCCTTTTTTCTCTGTAATTGTTGAGTGTCTTATGCAAATAAGGAATTTCTAGTCTTGCTACTTCATTCTGCAATAGCAGACACACTCAAGGATTCTCATAATTAGTAAATTCAAACCTCATAAATGGACACATTTCTATTTTTACTCAACATGTACATAGCTTTCTGGAATTTACCCACCCAGAGTATGTTGCTGAGGCTAAAAGCGATCTGTGCAGGATCCAGTCAACCACTGACTTTTGCATAGCTAACGGAAATACCCACAGTGATTTTAATACATCTTTGTGAAATAAAGGTTTTGGGGAAATTCTCATTTTCACTCTCTTCTAGTTACTATGAATCAGGAACAGGCTTTCCCCACTAAATATTATCCCACACTGTCCCAACGCAGTCTACTGAACTTTCTGTTCTATATCTGACATGGACCCACCATTAATAAGTCACCACAGCAGTGTGCCAGGCTGTGAGAATGCTGGTGTGTGCTGGCTCCAAAATGCTAGCAGAGCTGTGATAGTGAGCACACAGCTGCCCTGGCATTGAGCATCAAGTTTGTTCACAGTAGAGGAAGTTTTGTGCATGGCATTGGAGACGAGTATAGTGTGGGAGCTAGCTGTGAATGAAGATGAGGAGATTATCCATGAGTGACAATGGACACTATGAGAGTGGTTAAACTGATGCAGAAGCTGAAGCTCAGGAGAGTAGTGGTACAGGAAGGAGATGGATTGTATGGATAGCATGGCCGATTTCAAAAAGCAGGAAAGATTAGTACTAGCTACTCTGTTGGAAAAATCAGCATCAGGAAAAACAAAACATTGTCCACTACCAAGAGCTGGCTTACATGCACCATTTGAATGACCCAGTACTGCATCCAGGCAGGGAGCAGGAGCAACATCCACCTACGTTCAGAGGAGGATATACGGGGCTGTGATTCCCTTCCCTGCCCTAGAGATATGCCTCAATGAAAGCTTTTTTCTCTCCTATTCATTTTAACAATTCTTAGTACAATGTCTGGATAAGGGTAGTTTGGCCACTGATAGCAAATTAAGTTGTGCCTCTTCCACTGCACACTACTTATGTGCCAGCTTTTACTCACCTTTTTTCACTTAAGTCTATGAAAATATTGGAATTATCTTAACCTTAATGTAATATAAGACCATATGAAGGAACTGCCCTTTCTAAACTGTTGTGAGTAGAGTCAGAAGTGGTCTAATAAGATCCTAGGATCCTAAGTCTTAGGAACCTACCAACGGCTACATATGGGGCATTTTTTTCAAATTTGTCTCAGTGCATTTCTAGAATTAGCAGCTTCCTTTTAACAATATAGTCTGCTGTTAGATATAATAATTCTCCTACTTAATAGAGAATCGCTTGAGCAAGCAAGCACCCAGTTAATGGAACACATGCACTGCTATCAGAAGTGGAATGGAGTGTGCTTTAGTTGAGACAGAAGTTTGTGGAATGCTGACTGGCCTACATTTTTGCATAGAAAACAGCGAAAAGACTACTCTACTAATTTGGCTAAGGGCTATATAAACCTAATTAGAAATGTTCTGTCCCACAAGGGCACAAAATTGTAGCTGGAAACAGCTATTTAAATATTCATTTCTACCACTAAAAAAGGGAGAAAAAACCATCTAATTTTGTAAAAGCCTCCACATATAGGGAAAAAAGATGATCATAAAATTATTAATTAGTGGTCTGCAATTACTTCACCATATCCTGCAAAGTTAAACTGAGCCTCACAGTACAGAATTGAAATCTACTGAATGCTTTACTGTGAGGCTGAATTTAACTTTGTGAATTATACGTAACATAAACAATTCTTAATTTATGAAGGAAAGATACTGCCACTTTAATTATTGTAGGGGTTGTTTTTCCTACTGCATAATAGCAACTTTGGTATGTAAAAATGTCTATCCATAAATAGATTAATTTTATCTTCATTTAAGTTATTTCTTACAGGCATTGAAATAACCATGCCTAGTTTTCCTTTTCCTTTTTTTCAATTTCTCTTTTGTAATGCAGACTGAACTGAAGAACTGGAAAAAAAG
Organism: Dromas ardeola; assembly: GCA_013398915.1. Taxonomy (NCBI): domain Eukaryota; kingdom Metazoa; phylum Chordata; class Aves; order Charadriiformes; family Dromadidae; genus Dromas; species Dromas ardeola. The sequence goes on from VYZM01005396.1 coordinate 43,701, forward strand.
TGCTTTTCTAATCCTTTTCTATTATTTGCTAACAGCATTTTCTTTTCTGCTGATATTAAAAAATAGTATGGAAAAGAATGTTATTTGATACCGAAAGCTGCCAGGTAAAATTGAGTAGCAGCTGCCAGATTTATGTCTTGTACTAGTTAATAATCATGCAGTGTAATTCAGCTGCTAGAGTTAAAAATCACAGCTAGCAATAATCTTGATTTTCGTTTAACTGTTCTATGAGTATGTTCTCAGCATTTAATGTAACTCACTATTAAACCGTTCACAAACATCAGGCTATTTTTTCCCCTTCTTTCTTTTCCTTCCAGGGTCTTTACTTTTTTCTGTAATGACTTAAAAATAAAAGATAACATGTCTCTCCATTTGTCTGTCTTGAATAATCCCAAGACGGTTTGAATTCATGTTTTAGGTCAGGAGATTTGTGTCTAAACTCTCCATTTAAATTTGACCTCAGGATTCATCCAGTTTACATAACTGTAGGAACAATGACCATAGGAAGCAAACATTTTTTAATTATACTGTTACCTGTGTTGGTATCATTTGGGGCACCATCCTTAGATTGCAGTAATGAAAGTGGTTTTATAAAATGCTACATTTTTCATAAGTCATGCCATCCAAATGAGAAGTAAAAGGAATATAATTTTCTTGGTCATCCTTTTACTGTTACATGCCACAAACCAGAGACAGTCAGATCTTGTGTTTTTTCTTGAATGCATCGTAGTTATTTCTTCTTGGAGTTGGCCTTTTATCCACTTGCATGTCCCAGAGGTACTGAGAAGCTTTTTGAATTATGAAGTTTTCTTTTATTATTATTTTATTCTTCATCTTCATCACCATCTTCATCATCATTGATTATGGTTTGCAGATGTTAGATAACTCTCTTGTCAAAACCAGTGTCCTTAAAGGTGTCAATGGTTAGATATGCTTCTAGACTGTGCATAATAACAAAGTCTCAGAATTAGTTGAAATCGCTTACTGACATTTTCCTTTATGTTTCTGGTCCAGTTGCTAGCTGAATTAAAACTGCAGGATTACACACACTTAAATCAGAACACACTTGAAATTGGTGTGTATATATATTGGTGTTTTCAGAGGAGTTTTTTTGAGTAAACTACTTTTTTCCAAGTGGATTCTTTCCTTCCGTGCAGACCTACAAGTTTGCTGTAAAAGTAATTTCCTGCAGACATTTGTTTACAGTGGTTTCCCTGGGCCATTTCAGAGATAGGCCTAAGAAGGAGCAGGCTACAACCTCACTGGCAGCCTCAGCAATGCCAGGGCACAGGCACAAGTCCGGGAACTGGACTATCTATAGGTGTTTACTATCATTTTGGCTTAGTCCAGCCAGCACTTCTGCTTATAGCTCCATGCAAGGGTCAGGAGTTCAGACAGGTCAGTTGATTTAAATGTTAGCACTTTCTTTCAGAGGTTAAAATACCTTTTCAGTTGGCCACAAGTCCAGGCGTACTTCAATTTACCGTTACAGCTATAGCCCTTTCCTATCAGAAACACAAATGCCTACATGCCAAAAAGGGTTCTTTTTGACCCTTTCAGGCATGGAAACTGGCTACTGATTTACTTGCAATTTATTAATATCAGCAGTACATTATATAGTGATATGCTCTAAAATGGCTTCACTCCATCAACTATCCCCTGAAAACAGAGTTCTCTTTTTTCTGCTACTATACACATGTGTTCTAAAGAAGGCTGAGTCATTCTGTAACACCCTGGATAAACCTGAACTACCTACTCTCCGAGTAGCTCCGCTCAAGCCCAAAGGAGGGCTGCTTTGTTGTACATTGTAAATTGCAGCATGGACCAGAACACATCCTCCTATGCCTGGCTCTTATTAAACTAGCAAAGGAATTTGGCACGATCACAGGAAAGAGCTTTAACTTGAAGAATATTATAGAGAATTAGGACAATTCCAGGTGCATATGGATGTAGTGAAATCATTATCTCTTAATAAATGATCCCAAAAGATTTATACAACTGAAAAATTGCGAGATTCCTTTGGGTTTTTTTCCTCCCTGCTCTTAAATAGTGAAATCACAACATAAATGCTCAGTGTAAAAATAGGGGAATGATTAGTGCTACTAGCAACGAGGATAATGAGAACAAGGTATTGAATACAGCAGAGAGGGTTTTTTTGTGTGCAGCACCTTTGATAACCCAGCCATAAAACAGGGCTCTGATTACTGTAGCAACTATTTGAAGAAAGAAGTTCCCCTGCTGAATTTCTCTTTTGGCTTTAAACTTAACGCTAACCTTGCACATTCAGCAGAATTCTCCTTTCAAAGCCACAGCCATGCTTTCTGCTTCCAGAAAATAACATACTGAAGTGTTCTCATGGACTTGGCAATCAATTAGAAGAACCCATTCCCAGGGAATATATAAATTTATATATAAAAGCTACTAAGTTGCTCCTTTGCTGCTCCTTTAGAAGGTTGTTTCATTGGTTACGCTTTGCTTCAGATACTATGACAGGCTTCATTTTTGTGCTTTTCAGTGGGTCTACTTTTTTATGTACTTCACTTGCTTGTGGTGCTCAAGCAGAATGCCATTGTAAAAGAGTACTTTTTCAAATAAAGAACTTTGATCATTAAATTTTGCAGAGAATCCCACAGCACAGAACTGCCGAGCAATGAAAACCACTTGACTGCAGACATTTAGTGGTAATATTCATAGTTAGAGATGGACAGCATATTAGGCCTGCTGTGTTACATGCATTGTCCTGCTAGCGTGAAGCATATTAACTGAATTCAACTCCACAGTCAATAGATTTCTTTCCTCCTCTTAAATGTATGACTCACTGGTGGGCAACAGAGACAGCAGGAAGTAGAAGGACAAATGGAGATAGAATCTAATAATTATGCACAATACATTTTGAATGCTTGTTATCTGTGATCATGTGGTCATTTTGAATTTTAGAAATCAACAGTGAATTTTGTAGTTTTGTAGAAAAAAAAATTAGAATTGGGTTATACTTAAAAGATACACATATTTATTATGATGTTCTGAAAAATGTAAATAGATATATCTATTTAAAAAGCATTACCACTAACGGGAGAACGAACCAACTACGTTAGAATAGCATTAAAGCAGCAACATTTCACTAAATGGCAGCACATTTTTATTTGCTTTTCATAATTAACTTAGAATAGAAATAACTGAAATTCAGAATTTTCTTGTTCAATTACATTTAGTAACAAATTAAATTACATCTCAGAAGTTTCCAACAGAATGCCTCAGTCATGTATTTTCAAAATAATGCATTTTAAATGTTTGCAACTTTTGTTAAGTTTGAGTAAATTTTCATGGCAGACCAAAACTCACATTCCTTATATCAAAATGGCAGTCATTCTCCTATGTTCTTTCCCCAAGAACAGGGATGTTGACATTTCTCATTGCTGCTGCTTCAGTAGTTTCAAGCCCATTGTTTCTAACAGCAGTGTATTTTCCTTATTCATCTTCTTGGCAATGGTTAAAATTTAACTGATATTTCCACAAAACCTCAAATGGTGACTTGGACAGTATCCTCCCATATTTACTATCTGACAAAGCTGCAAGCAGCCAAAAAGAGATATTCATTAGGGAAAGAGATGGGAAGCTTAGCTATGAGAGGTAGTTTTCAAGACTGCTCTGCAAAAGTCCATTATGAAGTTTATACCCATTTCCATCCTAAGTGTCTTTTCGTATTAATGGTTCTTTCATACTCCATTAACGTGTCTCTCTTATAGTTAAGTATTGTGTAAACCAGAGTACAAACCCTTAGGGATAGAGGCTACCCTGTGAATTTGTACGCTACTCAGCATACTGGGACTCATGCCCAGTGGGGACTTACAGCTGGTCCGGCAGTAGCTGTCAGAGCATTTTGATAAATCACACATTAAGGATCATTCTGTTATAAGATTAGAGGCCAGAATTGTGTTACGCTGTACTTTTGAGGTCAGTTTGACCACATAACAGTTGTCCTAAACCAGATTTCCTCTTTCCTCAATGCGTTTTTCACATTCTATCAATATGTTTCCTGTTGCAAGACCAACACCCTACCCTCCTTCATAGACGAGGTTCAATAACTGACAGATTTAACAGTGAGTATTTTTATTTGTTTCATATAGTTGGTTGTTTTTCAGTGAACAAATAAATACAGATAATTTTCAAGCCTGGCCACCTATACTATAAAATTAGATTTTAAAATGGTGCAATTTGTATAATGGACCCAGAATGATAAATGTTCACCTTAAAATAATATCCTGATGTAGACATACCTTTAAAAGGGAAATCTTTTCCATTTATCAGATTCTGGAGAGATGTTTAGAGACACAGATGAAAAAGCAAGATCTTGATTTGTCTAATTTCTTTCATGTGTGTTATATTACAGCATCTAATTGCTTAAGCAGTAAAGGATCCTTTCACCATTCAGTTTACAGAATGCATGTTTATCTCAGAAGCAGAGAGAAGGCAAAGCACAAGTCTATGTGGATCTGCCAATTTACTGTAGAAACTGAATAAAACTTGGTTCTCATTCAACAGAAATTGTATAATATTGCCAATTGTTGAGGTAAATGCCACTAAATGAAGGATATTATTAATCAGAGAATTTGAGATATTAAGCATAAAACTGAAACCTTATATTTCATTATAGTGTCTTTACAAATGTTAGCTTTTTTGGGATACATGGTTTTTCGCATGGTCACTTTGGTTCCTGAAAACTTTCAAGCTCTCCTCTGTAGAAGTGAATATGCTGCAGTTCAACATGCAATGGGAACCTTGTGGTGTTCTATCAACAAATGGGGGAGGGAGAATCACCTTGGCGATTCAAGATGTGTTCTCAAAAAATAGGTATCTTCTAGCCTCTTTTTCCTCTTGGCTTCATCTGTTGTGAAATGTAGACACTTCTATCTGACTTCTCATATTAATATAAACCTACTTCATAAATATACTTGAAGTACGGGCCTGTCAAAGCAATATATTACTTCAGCTCTCACAGTATGAACTATAAATAATATGAAATTTCAGTGTATGAAACACAACATTACACAAAGACTATTAATATTGACCTTAAATCTTATTGGTTTTTGGTTGAGCTTTCTTAGTGTCTGATTTTGAGGTTCTTCTTGTTGCTGTTACTCTAGTGATTTAACTACAATTGTGAAAATAAATATACTTTTGATCTACAATTACTATTTCCAGCTTACAATAGCAGTGTAATTTTTCTTCCGAAGCCAAGGTGTGGTTGGTTGTCTTTAGTTTTGTTGAGGTACTAGAGAAAATCATAATGAATGAAAATACATGAATGCACTGAGTCTGTCTTCAACAGTGATTGTAGTGGGGACATCAAGCAGATGACATGCTGGGATCATTTGCTCTACATTACATTTTAGTGGCTTAAGAGCAGGGCAAAGCACCTGATGGTGGGGATAGCACATAGCCCTAATAGTAATTATGTGACCAAGCTAATTATTTTATCAGCTCAACGTGAGCAGTTTTTTCTCATCTTGATGTCACACAGCTCCGTGACAGGAAAACCGAATTCAGCTGAAAACTCATCTGTGTTCAGAGCATTATGTACTTCCTCCAGGTTGCTTTCTTCCTGCTGAGCATGATGAATGGCTTCAAAGTATTCAGGAATTAAGTAAGTTAGGTACATCTTAAACTTGGAAATGAGCTGCTTTTTCATTGCATCCAGGTTACACAGATTTCTATTTAAAGAAAAAAGGTGTTGCTTTTCTAAGGTGAAACTAAAAAATACTAAATTGCCCTTCTTATTTAAAATCAGCCAGACTCAAAAAATCAGCACCAGTGTGTCTTAAATCACTCAGCTGTAATCTAAATCCTGGCATCTCTCAAGTGCAAAGAAAGAAAAAATAATTTCTACTATGGCTTATGATTTAAACAACTAGCATTCACAAAGGAAGTACTATCCCCCTTCCATCCTATCCCATTTATTAATGAGGGACTGAAGTAGAGGAAATATGCCTATACCAAGAATAGCAGTGTAGCTCTATCAGCATGATGTCTACAAAGATAAATTAGCCTAGAAGGAGTACCACACAAGTGTCAATAAATTGCTTGTGGGCACTTGCACTAGCATCCCTGTGCTGTATGCATGTACTAGCAAATTCAGCAGCACAAGGGACTAGCCACTGTCAGAATAATCCTAAACTGTTTCTGCCTCACGTCAAATCTCTCAAACCATTCATAGGCACAGAGCCAGACTAAAACAGTTAGATTCAGAGACAGAAAATGGGTTCTGGCACTATTTTACTATTATAAGCATATTTACAGAAGCTTGTTTAATAATATACTGAGTATCTATGAGAATAAAACAGGAATGGACTCCCTCATTTTCTTCTTGGGGGACTACTTCTTTATCTGTAAAACTGGACTAACCTCTTTTCTTCCCTGTGGCTGTTATCTTTTAATGTCTTCTGCCAAAAAAAGGAGAGTTCTGATTGAATACCCGCAATCACAGATATCGCTGTAGTTGCAAATTCTTTCCTGTCAGGTTATGAAAACTGTCATTTTAGAAGTGCTTTGAAGAAACTCATGTTATTGAGGAATATCGAGAAAATAACCTTACCAGCAGCAGTATTGTCAGGGCTTGACATTGGATGTGAAACCAAAAGAGGTCAGGAAGTCAGAACTCAATTCACTTAGCTCTAAGCAAATTCATTTCAATCACTTTGACACAGCATGGCGGGTCTAGATGTTCGTCTGCTCTTGAAAGCTTTTCAACCTGATGTCTCACAAATGCAGTCAGACTCACTTGAGAATGAAGCAACTCTTACCTTTCTTATGAAGTGGAACACACAGGGGCTGCATCATCAAGGGCTAACAAACGGTACAAGAGTTATTGGAAGTCCCAATATTTCTCCTTCTCTTCCAACTTACCTGAATCCTGGCTAAATAAGTTATGAATTCACACACTTCATCTCTACCTGAGGGCTTTTTCGTGGTAATTCTTAGATCTAGGAAAGCTCCTAAGGCACTTTTCTCTCTGGTTTCATCCCAAAGTTTACTCATGACTAACCTGTTTAGTAATCGTTTTTGTTAAAGCAATTGCAGATGTAAAGGAAAGATTTACTTTTTATCACAAAGAAGGAAAGATTGAAAAGATAGTCATACATTCAGTAGAGACACACATAAAGCTTTAGGAATAATAAGTGAAACAACAAACTCAAACACTTCAGTTTACCCTTTTAAAAGTGATATTAAAGTAAATTGATAGGAACAAATTTACAACCGATGAAAAGACATCTGTTTTTCACAGTGGAAATCTGTTTAACTGGTAGAACTCATTGCCATAATATGTTACTGAGTTCAAGAGCTTAGTAAGCTTTAAAACAACTAACCATTTACATGGATAATGGGAACACCCACTGTTATATTAGATAGAAAATAATGATTTTGTTCAGAATGGGAATAAATTTTCATGGTTTTATACAGAAAGGTATCGTTAGCTGACAAGTATTAAGAAACAATTACAATATGGAGCAGTTATTTTAAAAGAAATGTTCATATAACTGGGATTTTGGTATACTGGTGAATTTAAAAAAAAATTAAAAAATAAAAAAAGAACCCCCATGTATATCTGCAATGAGTCAAACCTGAAAAGCAATTGAATGATTGGTGAAATTAAAAGAAAACATGGTGTGTGTCAAACAGAACCTCCAGTTTTATTTGCAATAATGTTTAAAAATAAATGGATTTTCTGACAATATTTGAAATAAAATAATAATTTTAAAAAAATAAGCAAGCATCAACATTTTAAGACCTGTCTCTGAGACTGACTGGTGATGATGCCTCAAGGGCAGGTTGCTGGGTTCCTTCCTGAGACCCAAGGCTGGCTATTGGTACGCGTGCCCCTTCGATGGCACCCAGGCTCTCCGGGGCTGACACACCTACAAGGCAACCCAGGAGGCAGTTGAGGGGTGAGTGGTGGGGTCAGTCCTGACTATCTGCAGATGCTGCTTTTTCAGAGCAGTGTAGGCTGTTAAACCTGCTGACTACTGGGTAGTACACTCATTTGGGTGTTTTTGGGGGGAGAACTGGGGTATTTGTGTTGTTGGGTTTTTAAAATAAATTTTTAATACTTCTTTTTTCCCCAGTGGATTACCCAATTATTTTTTTTTTTTTTTAGTCTCTCACGCTAAAAAATGTTCTTGTGTGCATCGAATAATTAAACACACTTTAGGTAAAAGACAAAGAAATTATTGGGAGCTTGGTGACTCTCGTGCATGTGCTTATGCATATTTTGTTGTTGATTCAAATGGAACATCTCAATTAGGAAAAGATCCTAGTTCTAAAACTTTCACCGATACTATTAATCCCTATTTCACTGTCTTCTCTACCAATAATATTTTTTTTTTAATTCCAGACATGGATTAAAACACATTTCCACAGGTAAAAAGGAAAAAAAAAAATGTTTATATTGCTCTAAAAGACTACAGAGATGAACATTTGCCTAATTGACATGTTAGTAACCAAGAAATATGTGCTCTAGGTCATGCTTTATGTCATTGCGAATTAAGCACCTTGAGACAATCAGTGGAACACACCCTGAAAGTCCTTATTCATCTGCATCATTTATAGAACTTACATAGGGTTACTTTAGAGAGGCATAGAAAGAGACATCTGATTTACAGATATCCACAGTGCAATTACGTGACAGTGTACCTACACATTCACTTTTTAATCTGTCTGATGTTTGTTGTCCTTACTGCTAAGTAACTATCACTTATTCCGGCACAAGTCTGGTTTTGTTTTATTAAGGTATCTTCAACCTCCACCATGCATTCTTCACATCTTTGTCTGCATGAGAAGGCTGCAATGTATAAAATTATTTTAATACAATTATAGTATCTTTCTTGTATTTATAGGTCACGGAACAATAAGTGAATCTTAGCCAGTCAGTTCAGTTGATACAAGTTCTAGAGGTGATATTCTGCCCAACTATAGTCTGCCTGGTCACCTGTAACCAGTGTCCACCACCACAAAGTTAATTCCTGAGTCCTTAGTTTTCTGTGCTTCCCTGGAAGATCACAGTACAAGCTCATGACCAGGATTTATACCACTCCACATAATAATTACCTTTATGAACCCAGAGTTCAGTAAGGAATAGCATCATATTATTGCTAAAGATTATGGACTAAAAGCAACCTCTTTGGCCTTTATTGAAAATGTTCAATAATTTCTCCAGGTGCGTGTATTTTTGGACAATTCTTTTTTTAATTACTTTTTTCTTTCCTTTCTCTTCAATCGTCATAGAAGCTGTATGAGTCAAGAGAAAGGATACTAATTAAATTCTCCATACGAACATAAACCCTTAAAAAAAGCAAGCTTGCTCTTCTGGCATCTCTCTGAATCTTCTCAAGTTTGACATTCATGTTTAATCATAGCCATCAAATAAATTAAATGCTATTATGTTGCCTTTTATTATGGTGTTTTTTTTATTATTTTTAAAATATCAGTCAAAGCAGATTCTACATTGTTTGCTTTAACATATTTTTATAGAAATTATATTGAACTTCAAAAGTATGAGAAATATATGTCCATCTTCTTACTAGATTGTTCCTCAATAAGCAGCTCAATTTTCTTTAAAAAGGTGAACAAACCCAACTCATTAGCATTTTGATGAAATTAAGAGGAAAGGTCTAAGAATCTGATTGTATTCTGATGCAATATAACAATAGCAAAGAAGAAAAACAGTGTTAGAAAGAGAATTAGCACAGATTCAGGCACTCAAAAGTTGCACTGGAAAGGATCTCCGCATCATTGTGCATGGTGTACCAAACATCCTTTTGATAAACTGTTTTATAATTGATCTTTAGACTTGGATCAGAATAATTTAAAAAAAACAAAACAAACAAAAAAAAAACCAACCCCAAAGCCCCACGGTTATTAAGTACCTCACTTTTGAAATAAAGTGTTTGCAGTAAATTTTTTTAAATCAAAAATGCTTCAAATAGACTCCAGTTCAGCAATGCATATATACATAGTTCAAATCATATATTCAGGAAATGACACTGTGAGAAATGGTTAAGTTTCATTCTATTTAAAGATAAACAACAGTGCCCATGGGCTTTGTTTATTTGTTTGTCTGTTGACTTTTAAAGGTGGTTTAGTTTCATGGGTGAACTAAGAAGTGAAACAAAACATTATGGGTCATAAACTTTTCTTTTTAGACATTTTTCTAGATTTATTTTTTTTTCAAACAGGAGAAATGAGGAATGTTCTAGGTATGCATGACTACATCAAGCCTTAGAAATTCATTATTTCTTTTGCCACAATGATAATCTTCCGCTCATTGGTTAAGAAATTCTTCAGAGATGTTCAGAAGCAAGCGACACTTTCCTCATCTTTCACAAATCATGTTTCATCTGCTCATGATTCTAGCCTGAATTGGCTTGTTTTCGCATTTCCAAACACTATTCTTTCTTCTAACTCAACATGGATTCAATAGTAACTTCAGGCAACCCAAAGATACATTTGTTTTAGAAAATAGACATTGTAAAATATTTGTTCAGACACAATGCTGAGCCCTCCGGGTTCGAACAGAGCTGAAGACAATGCAAGAAACACAGACAACATTAGAAAATTGCTTCTGCTTTGTTAGAGAAACATCCAAATATATGTGAATGGTTACTATATAGATCTATTCGAAATGATCTGACTGGCCTGATATAATTTAGGCCTGCCTTTATTCTCATTAAAGGCAATAGAAACATTGCAATCAACTCTTTTCAAAGTTTTATTTTATAAATCCCCTTTTTAAAATGAAAGTCTAAATGTATATGCCAGCTGACATATCTTAAGGTATGCATGGCACTGCAGAGAGCAGAGCTACTTGCATAGCTGGCTTCAGATTCAAAACTTTCTTTTTTCTCCTGCACTGAACCATGTTGTTTGGGCTCTAAACCAGCAACTGCTAGAGAACAGTGGCAGACTGGGCAGTCAGCAGTTATTTATGTCAGACTGTTCCCTTTAATAGTGGCAATTGTTTAGAAATTTTTTTTTCAAAAGATTCTCCTTCCACCTTTTTTTTTCCAAATCTTTTAAGTAGACACAGCCAGTTTTCAAACTCAAAGAAATCTAATCTGACTGAAGATTTATATACTGATATCAAGACACATACAATCACAAACTTATGTGTTCTACAGTAATTTTAAACATAGCTAACAAAACAATCTGGACATGGCTGATTCAGGTTCCTCAAGAAAAAAATAATTTACAAGATTTAGTTGGCTCAAAATTCATATGTACAAAATAATGTTTATAATAAAAATAGGAAAAATAATGGTCCCTCTTTCAGGGTACCAGAAGCAAAATGCACAGAATGAACTAAAAAGAAGAAAAAATAGCTTCTGAAGTTGTGTAATGAAATGTTACAAATAAGGGATTACAATAAAAAGCTAACGGATATAAATTTAGGAGGAATCAATTCTCCTTTCCAGTCATATTCAACCTTAATAACAGAACTTTAATAGGCTCATACCTTTCTGCCAATTTCAGAAAAGAGTGTTGCTGATCAATAGTATTTATTTTAAAGAAGAGAGTAAAGCAAGGGAGAGACGCTGGTGACTGGAGACACACATTTTCTCAGAAGGCAACTGAATAATGGCATAATGTGGTGTGAAACACAGAGGCAATAGACCAGATAATCATCAGTTCTGTTCATCACTCATAAAGCTTTCATTCACAATTATTTACTATTTTGTTTATTTTCTTATTTAACACCTTAAAGAACATGGGTTAATTCCACTTGTTTGGAACAGCATATTTTCTTGATTTTTGGGTAGCAGGGACTTTGTACAGAATTCACCTCAGAGAAGAAGTTCTCAGTAGTACATGAGATATGGAGACAGGGCCCTGGACACAGTACACTACAGACGGTATTCCCCACGGTGAGAAGCCTTTTTGTCTTAAATCAAGGCAACAGACTGAGACCCTGCAGGTCCTGTTTTTATTCCTATTCAGAAGTGACCTTATACTGCTCCTGGTTCTGCTGCACCAGTCCTCCAGATCTCTGTTTACATGGAAAATCCTCTGCCTTTAAAACAGTTTTTTTTGTTTTCTTTTTAAAAAGGCTTCCCTTTAAAACATTCATTATTGTTATTTATTTCTTAGATCATGCTTCAAAAACTTTCTAGTCTAAATAGAGAAATAATGTTATGAGCTTCATTTGCTAGTCTCCAGCCAGTTCCCATGGCTTTCAGCTCAGACTTTTCTTTTTCCATCATCCAATATTTCCTTTTGTTTCCCTTCCCAGCACAAAATTACACCATTACTCATTATTAGCTCAATGAATTCACAGCTGTACCCGTAAATAAAAGAGGGCAGGAAGTGTTCCTTGGCAGAGACGTGACTTCCATGCCATTAAAATCCCTTACCTCCAGAACTGGGTGGCCATACTCAGGCTGCTTATTGATAATGATTGCTGGCCTAGGAGATGTGAGAGTGCTGGGCCAAAATGAGTTCAGGGATTTTCATGAATGATCAAGTTCTGTTGTTGCGTGAAAGGGGCAAAGCGGTTTTGGCAGAAAATAAACCCCCTTGCGTTCTAACGCTCTTCACCAAGGTGTGAGGCTAGGTGCGGCTGGGTTTAAATTCTGAGTGATGCCCAATTCGTCACTATCAGTCCAGTCGCGTTTAACATGTGTTAAACTGTTACGATTTGGATACACTAATAGTGGGCTACACTGTCAGTCTAGTCGTGCTCACGAACTAGCACGGCCACTCTCGAGTCTTTGGTCGTTGTGATGGGGTAAGAGTTTGTCTGTGTAACCACGCTGACCATCCTGTATGAGATGTACTTAGGAATGGTGAGCAGGTGGGTTTGATCGCAGAGATATTAATCTGCATTGACAATTCTACTCGTTTGAGGGAGTATGTTGGATTAAACAGTATTTGTTGT
>VYZM01005400.1:11706-25828 GCA_013398915.1 Dromas ardeola
ATGCAGCTTTCTGAAAACAGTCCATCAGGATGGAGTTTCTGCCTGATATAAAACTAATGATTGAATTAATTTGGTTCGTTATTATTCAGTAAATTGAAGCATCCCAAGTAGAACACAACTGTTAACTGTAATAGATTTTGGAGGGTTTGTTTTCTTGTGTTTTGATGAAAAAGAAATAAAAGATAAAGCATACTCTTGATAGCTGCACATGAGTTGCATACCAATATAGTCCAAACAGGTAGTAAAGGTACGCATAGCGACTTTAATGAGACACAAGGTCTTACATGGCAACAGAGTTTGTAGATAGCACTTGCTCTAGAGTCCAGTCAGCACAAACTCAAAGTTTAAAACTATGTAGATGTTACAGTTTTTAGTACTGATGCACTTAGCACTCATGTACCTTCCCAAATAGTGGATTTTGCAGAACCAGGTTGAACACGTAGATCTTAACAATTAAATTAAAAAATGGCTTAAGCGATTTTTTACTCCCATTTCACTTAGGTTTTAAGTAGACGTATATATCTACTCTATGAGTTAGATACTGTTGCAGGGAAAAAAATGCTTAGTTCATGTCGTTTAAACCAAGTCAGGATTCAAGCAGTTTATTGACTTTTTAATGACACGTAATTAACTGGCAGTCTATGAACTATATATTTGGGATCGATATCTGCAATACAAGAGGTAAGACACAATAATAGGTGCTTATGAATTGTTAATAAACATCTACAATCTTCTAAACAGCCTTCTGTAACTGATTTCCTAGAAGTTCTAATCAGACGGAGTTATGTGAGCACAGCCATGCTCTCACAGGACGTCTGTGCCTTTGTAAAGCAAGGACTCTATGACTTTAAAAAGAAAGAAGTTCAGTTTCCAGAAGCAGATATTAGCTGAGTAGAACATTCGATTCTTGGAATATCTTACAAACATGTTTTACAATTTAAGGGCTAGGTGTCAGCTGAAAAAGATTTTTCAAGGCTATAAATGACTGAGTTCATAAGGTTTTTAAGCCCTTAATTATGACAGAAACCTTGCTCTGAGTAAGGGATATGTCAGTAGCCTTCACTGTGAATCTAGGTGAGCAACTGTAATGTGAATGTCAATTGCTAGTATGCTTTCTTCTTTCCATGCGAATCATCTCATGTTCAGAGTTCAAATTCAGCCACAAACAAATGTCAGTACTGGAATAATCTGGGGAATGATTCAGTTGCCAAACCCAAGCATGAGGAAACGCTTCAGATATCTTATTGTATCTGAAATGTCTGCATGGGGCTGGCAGATACATACTCAGCAGCAGCTGGAGGTCAGGAGACATCTAAAACGGCACTATACAGTTATCTTACTATAGATGCATTACATCCATTCTTTTTTTTACATCCATGTTGCCTAATTAAATAACCAAATGACATTAAATTACTTTGATAAGGGCCAGAAACCCACATTTTATAGAAATCAGTATTCAGGGAGTAGGGGGTTGTATTCTCACTGCTGACTCTTGGACAACATTCTCTTAGGAGTCAACCGTGTAAATGCACACCTTTGTTCCTTTGGGATTATTTTCAAGAGAGATAAAGCATTAATTCATGGACAAAATTGCCCAATGTTTCAAATAAAAGAATAAGAGTAATTTCGGTTTGCTTAGCTAACCAGAAAATTATTATTACCATTGTTTTTAATGCCCCAAATTGACAAAGCTTTAGATTTTACTAAAAATCATGCATTTTTTTTTCTTCGTAGTTAAGTGTCTTCCTGTGTGAATAATGATCCCCAAAATTATGAAGTGACGTTAATAGGAAAGATTTAAGAAAATTATTTTACTTGTGTGGGACTATAATTGGACTGCTATTTACTAAATGATCATGAAGAAAAGAACAGAAAACTTGCCTTTAAGTGGGGATTTTTTCTGTTTTTATTCTATCATGCCAAAATTTTACAATTTCAATTTTTATCTCTATGAGTCCTAACAACGTGCCCTATTGCAAAAGAGATAACAAAATTAAACTATTTGCTTCATTGACCCTATGACAAACAAAATTTTGGCTGATGTGCAGTTCCTTTTGTGAAGAAGAACCCATTACAGAAATCCTGTATTATCTCTAAGTGATTTTTTTAAGGCCCCCTCCCAGCCCACACTGACTAATTTTGTTTCACTTTCAGGGATCATATACCACTACAAGCATTCCCATTTGTTATATTATATTATGACTAAATCTCATGTTTGCTATTGATTTTATTCATAGCTCCTGCATGCAACAGCAACCTTACTTCAAAAAGAATATACATTTTTAATGGGATTCGAAAAAAATCACGTATCCAATATTTAAATCAATTTCAAGATACCTTTGCTCATCTTTTAATATTTAAAGGTCAGGCAACAAATATAATTCAGTACAACCTGCATATACAGAGGATACTTTCCATTTCTGCAAAGTCTCAGAAAAAGTAATTAAATTAAAGTGAGAAGAGTCAATAGAAAATATTGAAGAGCCTGAGGAGACATAACTTCAAAGAATAACAACCAGCTCAAAAGAAAAGAAATGGGCTTAATAAAGAATTCCTAAGAAGGAAGTATTAGGAAAAATATTCAATCCTTTTTAGCCATAAGAAGTACTATAACAAAACAAGAGAAAACAAAACCAGAATCAGATGCATAAAAACAAATACTTGTTTTAGAATTTCTGTTCTATGAGGGTTTACTAAATTGAAAGGCCCTTTAAACATACATTATTGCTTATTCCAGTCAGCTGTTAGGGAAAGTAAATACTCCATGAATTTATTTTTAATCATTTATTATAGCAATAAAAAGCATAAAATCAGAGTCTAATCTGAGCCTCACAAGAGACAGAGTTTGGTTTGGGATTTTTTCTTTCCTAAATACAATAAAAATATGTGCCAGGTAACAGTCATAAACTTGCATCTTGTGGCAATTTTTCCTTAGATCATCTTATATATTGCCTGAAGAGGGTGTTCCCACTGTTTACTCAACCTTGGTGACAAGATTATTAAGACGCTGTATAACACATGGAGGGTAATGTTGATAGCTCACAGATTGCCCAAAAACCTTTACAAATTTCTTTGCCTTAGGGTCACACATGTAGCCACTACTTTCTAATACTCATTGTTTACTGTAAAGTACTTCTGCTGCTTGCAAGCGGCCCATGCAATTCTGCTGAAACATACCCTGTGGAGAATGGGCTGCTGTACTCGCATTTTACATCTACCAAAATGTTACATGACAAATGCCTTCCGATTTACCAGTTACTAGAAATTACCCTTTACTTGAATGAAGATAAGGCAAAATGCATGTTAAAATGTTAACTTACTACTAGTGAAAGGAACAGTATTGTCGGAAGTGTTTCTGAAAGAAATATGTAAAATGAAAGGAAATCATGCCCGGGTTTTTTTGCCAAATCCTATACCAAGACAAATCTCCTTCCCAATAATCTGATGACTTGTCTTAGACGCATTCCTTACTTTATCAGACATTATGTCGTTGTGCAGATGCTGTTTTAGATTGCACTATTTGAACAAAACTTCCTGGTTCAACACATAATCTTATAATCAGTTTCTTTCAGGGATCATCCAGATGTTCTTTTCTAATCCAAGTCTCCTCATCCTCCCTCCCAAAAAAAGGTTTATTTACCTTTAATTTATCTAGGACAGTCCTGATAGTCTTCAAACTAAACTCTGAACACACAGCACTCCAGATCTGGTCTCACCAGCACTGAGTAGACAGAAAGGATCACATTCTTGACCGTCTGACAACACTCTGCCTAACGCAGCCCATCGTGCTGTTGCTTTTTATGGTCAGCTTCTTGTCCACCAGGACCCCAGGGTCCTTCTCTGAAAAGCTGTTTTACAGTTGATTGGTCCCTACTGTGCAGTGGTAGCATTAAACATCAGTTTCGAAAGACTCAACTTCTCTTATTTTTCAGTAAGACATTGGGAATGCTTATAGCAACTGTTGGGTCATAGAAGGCTATGTTATCCCAGTGTGCCACTTCTACCTGAAAATATTAAAGAGAGATCTTAAAAACACTGGTTTTCTTTGGGAATTTCTCTTCCTTCCTTCGAAAAAAATGTAAGCGAGAGTTTCTGGCAAAGATCCTCTTGCCTGTCACTCCTAAAAATGTGACCAAAGAAGAGCAACAAAGATGGTGAAAGGACTAGCGGGCATGACTTATGAGGAGCAGCTAAGGATATTAGGTTTGTTCACCTTAGAGGAGACGGAGGGGTAAACTCCTTGTTGTCTATAATTTCCTCATGAGGGAGGGAGCAGAGAGGAAGGTGCTGATCTCTTCTCTCTGCTTTCCAGTGATAGGATGTGAGAGAATGGCTTAAAGCTGCAACAGAGGAAGTTCAGATTGGATTTTAGGAAACAGTTCTTCAATGAGAAGGTGGTCAAGCACTGGAAAGCTTCCCAAGGAAGTGGTCAAGGCCCCAAGCCTGTCAGTGTTCAAGAAGCATTTGGACAACGCGCTTAGATATATGGTTTAACTTTTAGGTTGCCCTGTGTGGAGTCAGGAGTTAGACTCAATCGTTGTGGGTCCTGTCCAGCTCAGAATATCCTATGATTCTAATTCTATTGATGGAAGGGAAGCTTTTTTTCTTTTTTCACTGTTTCAGTGATGCACTTAATAAACAGTGATTTTAATGTATCCTCTCAAAAGTGAAGCCTAAATTATCACCAAAGTGTCCCACCTGCCTAATTGAACTCCATTTTGATTAAGCCCACAGAAAGAATCTGTGGTTTTGTGGAGGAGGGATGAAAAATTACCAAGGAACAACACAGCAATGAGATTTAGGAATAAATTTTTGACCTAACATGCATAGAGAAAATTTTCCTGAATCCAAGCGATAATGTAATTGTTGCCAGCTTTCGTAAGTTTGCTTTGCTTTTTTGATCTTATAGATACCAACGTTGATGTTAGCATACTTTAATGATGTTTCCCCTCTGATGACAAACTTCCTAAGTAGGTCTCGTTATGTATTATATTTACTTGAATCTCAAATTTATTGATTTAATTTTAACTTTGACCTCAATTTGATTACTGCACTGAACCACCAGTAATCTGCGTAGTGAAAGGTTGTAAATTGCCTTAAGAATGTATGTCTATAAGAGAGTATTTGCTTGCTTATAATTTGTAATTATACCTATAAGTACTACTTACTTTGTCATACTGCAATATGTCATTAATTCTCATAGAACAGATAATTTGGAAGTACTTATCAGTGCTTAACACATAAGTCTTTCATAAAACAAGTTGCTTTAAACTCCTTATAAACTACTTTGAACAACCATTGTCAGCAGTAAACAGTATCTACTTACTTTCATTATAACATTATTTTCAAGCTACCGAAACTTCACTATTTTTTGAGCTGTGAATTCATAACGTATTTCTTGTCCAAGTTATCCACATAACTCATTTGCTAAAATGAGTTGTAAAGAATTTTGATAAGAATTGCCTTCTTGAAATGATAAAGACTTTTTTTTTCTTTAAAAGGCATTAATCTACTTGTCCTTTAGTAAAATATGAGTATGAACATCAGTGAAGGAAGGTCATAGTATCACCTATTCCTACAACGGCCCAGAGATGGGGAAAACACGTCCTCATTTCATTCAGTGCTACAGATAAACTTACTAAATATTTTGAATGCATTCACTCTTTCCATCCTTATACTCAATAAAACAACAAGAATAATTTACAAGGCACTTGTAAATTTAAGTCAAGTCTCCAACTGTCCTACCATGTGGCTGATTCTTTTTAAAGTATAGTATTTTTTTCTCCTCAAATGGAGATTTTTATTTCCTCATGGACAAATTATGGAGTTAAACTTTTAAAATCACAATGAGATAGGATAGCTGTATTTGAAGGACAAATACGCTCCAGTTTGTAGCTTTTACTTTGCTGCAGCGTTCCTAACACTGGTGTTATCACTACACTAGCTTGCACAGCATGTGACTAATAAGGAAATTTATTTTGAGACAGCAGTCCCCTCAGTATGTATCTTTTCATAGACTGATGAACTCACATGTACACACAGTAACAAACTGCAACAAACTGCAGTTTAAAATCTCAACTGAAATCTAAAACCAACCAACCGAAAGCCTCATGCATTTTTTTTTACATTCAAAAAAGGATTAAAATCTTCCACTGTACATGACACAAATGTAAAACATTGTTGTAATTCTAAGGTTAATACATAGCTTTACTATGCAAATGATCCTAATTAATAGGAAAATATTACTTTATGTGAGATTCTTAAAGGTTTTTATTTTCGTGACGTTATGATCTCTTCCCCTCCCAAGCAAACATTACTGAAGTTTTTTCGGTAATGGCTAAGGGAATCCTTTGGATTCTACTGAGGTCCATAAAGAAATAACTTGGATTCTTGGTTTCCAAACACAAAAAAGCAAAATCTTGAATGCTACCACTTCTTAATAACAAATAAAGCAGGGAGAGATAATTTGCAACAGGGTCCAGAATCCGAGACTGCTCCTTTCTATGAAAGTTCTCCAAGTATCAAGTACAGAAGAATATTCTTGTGCTTTCTCTATCGCCACCCCCTCCACCCAGCCTTAATTGTCATGTGAAAAGTAGAAAGAATTCAGCAAAAGCATTTCTCCAGTGCCAGAATAACCTCTAATGTACTAATTCAATACAGATGATTTGTGGTAAAGACCACAGAAAACAAAATATAATATTTATTAATTTTTTATTAATTTACTATTTTATATGTATATTACTTCTACTATATTAGAAATTAGAAACATTAATATCAATGCTTTTTTAAAAAAAGAATGAGGTTATTTTCTAAAAATATACAGTTTCTTGGAAACTAGAGAAATCTTTTACTTAAAGCCCCGAAGATTGCAGTGGATTTTTTCCTTGCCTTCAGATGAGATTCTGATTTACAGAACTGAGAAGGAGATACGCACTTTTTTGCACAACTTACTTTCTCTCTCACTTTGATGTTCCTTCCACTTTCCTTCCTGAATGTGTTCACATCCTCCCCAGGATGAGTACAGCACTACAGAAGACCACTTCTATCGTGTCTGCTGTCACCTTATATTCAACACTCTGCCACTGGTTGCTCCTAAAGTTAGTGAATTATCAACATTCTGGTTTTGCATTTTGAGAACTCTTCTTTGTGCTTTGCATCTCCCCTCCCCTGAAAATGTGTTAAATGACCACATGTGAACTATTATGCACAGCACTAAGAGAATTATAATGATAAATAATGCTTGTAAATGAGTATATTTCTTCAGTCACCAGTCGGCATTCCAAAGCAGTAACATTTCATTTTTCTGCATAATGAATTTAATGTAGTACTGCCAAAGAAGCTTCCCTGTCGAGTACCAGTCAGAATTCTTCAGAGATCCTCAGTGCTAAGCATTATACAAGAGATCCTAAATCATTTTTCTGCTAAAAAATAGAGAAGCAGATATTATGGGAAAACAATTATGTTAAGCAGTATCAAAGCTATTATTTTTTAATGATTATTTTAAAGGCATGAAAAAGGAATTAGTATAAAACTGTAATATGCGGAAGGTAGAATAGGCCTCACTTAGGCTTTCTTATACATGCATACATAATTATGCACTAGACTTAGTTCACTTGAGCATAGAATAAGTTTAGAATCAATGAGCTGGAACATCCTGATTCAGGTAATGATTGAGCAAGTAATTTTCCTACTAGAGCACAATAATGATGTTTTTCAGTTCTGACAGAAGAGTGGAAGAATTCTTACTGTACTGGTATTTGTTCAGTTCTCCAGCTGCTAGTCCATAATTTAATTTAAAAAGTGTCAAGTAAACTGCACGGAAGAGCTAATTCAACTGCACGATAATTATAGACATACGCAGACAGCTAGGGTGAGAACTACAGGAGTCCTAAAAAAAAGCAGATGAAAAAGATAACTAAGCCAGTGACCATGTCATTCATAGAAAAAGAGCAAAGATAAAGCAAAGAACAGTAGAGGAATTAGGATAGAAATGCATGGCATGAAATAAAACCATTTTTTCTCTAAGCATTTGCTTAGGCTTTGGCTGCTAATACCATAAAGCAGTTCACATTAGAATATCTCCACACTATTACAGACCTCTGTTGACTTAAGTCTGCAACCGTGCAAGCAGGAGTTTCTGCTAAAGTGTCACGATGTCAAGACTGGGACTGTAATTTAGAGACTTGCACTTCTGGGAAGGCCTCAAAAAGATGCAAATCAAAACAATGGACACTAGAAGAAAATTATGACTATATTCTGTCTCAGCAGATACAGGCTTATAATCAAGTTCATGTTAGAAGTTAGAGAAATCACAGTTCAGGTCTGTCTCAGGCTCTCCAAATAGTAGTGCTGTCTGTATATTGTCAAGCTCTTTCTGCATCAATTAACATCTTTCATTAAATTAAAACACCAAAGGGGACAACTTAGCCGATATAAAATCTAAGAACCAGAGTAGCCTTTTCCCAGTGATTTATCTAGTACAATTAGAGTAAGCTGTTTGTGCTATAGCAAGCTCAAGCAAACAGCCATTACAAAAATTACAGCTCCAAAGTTTTCTTCCATTTGGCTAGCAGGCTTGCTGTGCCAAGAAAAACAGAACAAAAAGCAACCCAAGGTTTTTACTGAGGGAGTCAGAAGAAAAAGGGAATGTGTAAGTATGCAATGCAGTAGGAAACAGGAAGACTGAGGGGAAAATATTAAAGAACTATGAATATAAAGTAACATCACAAAACAGGACTGAGGAAAGATATTACTGCAGGTTAAATGTAATGGAAGTAATACTTAAAATTATGTCAGAGATAGCACATGAGGAAGAGCAGGTCACATTTCAAATGGCTCAAGACATTTAACAAGTCAGTTGATAACAAGTGTTTTGTAATAAGGAAAAAGACTAAATGTGTCTGAAATTCTACGCTGATTTTACTATCTCATTTGAAGGTTTGTATTTTTAATTTTTAATATGACATCAGAAATGTCTTTGATGTTGAAAAGAGCTTGGTGAGTTAAATAAAATGACATAAACTTTTGCACACCTACATTTTAAGAATACTGAGTACTAAATTATAAAAAAATGATAAAAATCCATGAGATGCCTCATTTTTTTTTGCTGCTAATGTTTGGCATTAAGGCTGTCTAGACAACTAGCTAGAGCAGCTTCAATACATCTAGAGCATTTCAGTGATGTGACATTCTGAGCTTCTGCCTTCTACTTCCATCACTTACGTCTTCACATTCTTCTTGAAAGACATTCCCCTTTTGATGGAATAAATACATCCTTCTTAGAAATACATGAAAAAGTTAGAACGTGAGCAAGCTTCTGTGTACCCTAATGGTTAAAGTAGTATTGCGGGAGCAGAGACCTTTGTGTTTCAGTTACCATTCTAATTTATGTTCACTGTGAAGTACTTCATTACTGAAGCAAGATCAGGTGTATCACAGTGGAACAGGAAAATAAGTGTGTGCTCTAAACAAGGAGAGAAAAGGTTTAGAAGTCTAATGGTTGTGTTCCTTTTTGTTCTTTCTTCCCATTCTCTTTTCTTCATACATCCCCAACTCTTATGTTTCAATAAACACAAGCTTGAACTTATATTTGCTTTTGGGGATTGATTTGATTGCCCAAATATAAGCATTTGCTATGAGTTTGTATTTGCCAGCAATTGCTTACTAGCCTGCTTTACCTGGCAACATTTGCTGGTCCAAAAAAAAAATTTGTAGCCTGTGTCGTATCTGTCAACTTTAAGTGGATGTCTGAAACATCCTTGGATACATCAAATGCTATTAGGTAGATGTATTTAGGCAGCTGAACAATTTACTGATGAGAAAGAGAAGATTATGAAATGGATAACACAGCAAAAGCAAGAAGTGGCTTATTCTCAGGCAGTCACTATTTCTACAGCAAAACACATCCTGAAATACGTTGTTTCTAGTGGTTCATAAGCTAGGTACATTACACCACACCAGAATGCATATGCTTTCATCATAGTATTACTAGATATTAATTTGGTGTTTCATATTAAGAAATCAAAAGAAAAAGGAAGTAAGTGGTTCCACAAGGCAGTAAAAAACAGAAACCTTTTCAGAGATAATGACTTCCTAGCAAATACAGTGGACCTGGAGGTCTCTTGAACCAACCCAGCACATAATTATATATAATGGCTTAATCAGCTGTTTCTTGCCACTAACACAATGGAAGGATAAGCCAGTTGATAAGCCCAGAATTTGACTCATCTTTAATGAGTTTAATTTGACAGACACTTGAATAGGGAAGAACATTTGTTTTATATTTCACTTCACTTTATTCATGTGTTATTTTCTTTTATTACTATGCAATATTTATGTACAAACAGGTACACAAAATCCACCACTAGGTTTCAAGGAACTTTTCTGAATATTTAAATTGGCTTAAATTTCTCTCAGTAACATTAAAAATCTGCTTATTATGGAATGAAAATTTGGATCAGAAAGCATAATTCCAAAAAAGAAATACACTACAAAACAGTAAAAACTTCTGTAGATATTATTAATAAAATTGAGTTTATTCTTTATTTTTTCAAAATAGAGATCCATATATTCCTGTATTTACCAAATGCAAAACCAATTTTTTCCATATAATGTTCTTCCCACTTATAAGATTGCTTTTGTTACAAAAATTAATCTGTGGACCATTATCTTTTGCTGTAAATGTTATCTTAATTTCAGTAACATCCATGTTACAGGTTAAGGGAAAGACACAGCACTCAAAACCACATCTACCTTCCTTTAAAGTGATTTCACGATTACCAAAAAATAAAAATAAAATAAAAATAAAAATCCAAGTCTAGATATTTAGTTCAAGTTACACCTGAAATTAATGGAAATGGGAAAGGTAAATCATATATAGGCTGTGGAAAGCCAACAAATTTGAGTAACCAAAATATCATTAGTTTCTTTTATTTTTAACATACTCAAATATGCCAATAGATAGATGGACAGGATTCTACAGAGAAGACACTTAACACAAAAAATCAGTTGCAAAAATACAAAATTTTTGTGAAAGCCACTTTGCCATTGATAATAATCAGCGCTTTCCTGTCAATATTTCCAGTGATTCTACATTTGTTTTATATTCTAAATATAGGGGGAAAAACAAGAATCCTTGCCCAGATAGTGGGAATATGTTAAGGGAAAACATGGCAGTAGGTAAAAATACTTGCTAGATAAAAGGTAGTTCTGTATTGAGCACTCCATCATTCTAGAGCACATACTCTAACAGAGGGTAACAATGACTGATGGTCTTTGCTAGTGTTCTCACCTTACGTTGGTAGTTATTCTGATAAACAGTAAAAGGTCATGTAAAAATATATATTTGACTGTAATACCTGGAAAATATGGATTGCTAGGAGTAAATTGACTACTTTTTTATTATTATTATTTTAAATTAGATAACCAATTAAATTAATTATTTGAATGATTATTTTTTTCAGAGCCGAATTTAAAAGGGGCCCCTGGGGCTCTTGTTTTAAAATAGAAATCCTTCTTAAAGAAGCAATAGACATTTACGTTATTGCTAAGCAAAAATGTAACGTATTGGTGTCACAAAGGGGCTTTCTATTCTATCTTCATGATGCCTATTTTTAAGATGCCCACTTATTTTTACATTAGATTTTAAGTTATCCAAAGAAGCCAAAGTCCTAATTCTAGACTTACTAAAGCACAATGAATAGAAAAATTAAACAGCAAGTCTACCTTGTGGAGCACAAACAGATATAGTCAAAAGAAATACTGGATGAAAATGTTATTTTAAAATTTCACCTTCAACAAGTCAGACTGAAATCAGCTGACGTGTAATATGGTACAAGCTTTCAGTTAATGGACTCTTCTGTGTTACCGAAAGTAAGAAGTTCTGTAGATTTAATTAAAAGGAATAAATTAATTTCATGACTTTTCTGTCCTGCATTACTGTTTCTCATGGGTGAATATTAGACAGAAGAGGAATTTTCACTGCCTTTCCCCAATACTTTCTTTAAGGTTTAATAAGGCAGACGTCCTCTGAGATTGCTCACTGGATCACACATTGTCTGGAAATAAGGGTAGACCTTTTGTACACTTACTTGTATGTTTAGATACCCAAAATACTGTGTTGAGAATACGTGGCAAGGCGCTGTCAGCGCTGGGCTGGGGGGGGTGGCCTCTGTGAGGAGAGGCCGGGCCCGCCTGGTGCTGGACACGGCCGGTTCCAGCCGGTTCCAGCCGGCTCCAACGGACGCACCAAAGGGCCCCGCCAAACCCGTCACCCAAGGCGGCGGCACCTCTGTGACAACATATTTAAGAAAGGGCAGAAAACACCGGGCAGAGAAAGGAGGAGGCAACAAAAAAACAGTGAGAAACAGCAGAGGAAACGCCAAGGTAGGATGCCAGGGCCATCAGACATTATCATTGAAACTTTCAGCGGATTTTGCCCTACTGTAAATTATAACTAACTTTTAGTGGGGCTGTTTTGCTGACTGCCCGTTCACACTCTGAGCTGCTGTAACAGTCAGGGTCACGACTATATTATGTAATACTGTAAGGTCATTTACTCTTGAGAAATTGTACAAGCTCCAGCTGAGGAAAATGAGCAAAAAGTCATTCTCCTACACCATCAAAATTAGGTATCTGCATCAATGCCAAATGTATCATATATTTCAATTACACTTATAGCTGTTCTGTTACATGTCAAGGATACAAATAACCTTACTTCTGGATTCTGTGTTGCAATTTCTTAAGTTATCTGCCTATACCTGAAACTGCAAGGTCAGAACTGCAGTGACAGGTAAAACTGTTTATGTGCCACATTAATTAAACTTCTCAGCTGAATTGCCATTAGTTCTGTATGACATCATAGCCCGTTCATCATTATTCATTTGCCTTTTACACTTCTGGCAAGATAAAGCAATCTTAAATCAAAAGCTAACAGTAATGAGATGAAGTGAACCTATGCTACAGATTCTTAGGTTGCTTAAAATCATGTGGTGTTTCTGACTCTGCCTAAGCTTTATAGGAGACAACACTGCTACAAGATTTTGTTTCTCTTCCTTTCAACAATGAAAACAAAGGTACTGAAAGCAAACAGACAGAAATAACTAAGTTTAAGGGATCTATTCATACAGCTTCCAAATTACCTGTATTATTATGATAGCCTTGGGCTTCGTGATATATGTGCCAGACATTACAAATTTATAATTGACTATGAAGATGCTACTGGAACTGAATTCTGAATGTCCCGACCAGAGAACTATGCTGCAAAAAATGTGATTCTTCATTTACTTTTACTTCATTTACTTAATTTTATTTATCTAATACAGATCACCAAGGCCTCACTTCAGCAGAGACAGAAACATCAAACTCAAACTGGATATCAAACTGAAATATACCCCTCAAACTGATACTCTAGTGATGACTCCCTTCTAAAACTCCTCAGCTGGTAGAAAGTATAGAACAGTAATAATTTTAAAAGGGACAACTGAATTTTAGCTCTGCCATGGAACTGTGGAATTGGTTAACTCTTATACTTTTCCAACTTTCTACATATTCCATTGCCCTCTCAGCCACTCTTGGGGAGTGCAAGTTAATATGACAAGTAAATAGTTGAAATTAAATATTAAAAAAAGGTTTTAAAAACATGTTTTAATTATTTAAAAAAAATATATATCTGCCTGTCAGCAACAAAAGCCTTTTACAAATCTTATATCTTTCTGTCTAACAAGGATTTATAATCACCTCTGGCACTAATGACTGAGTCACATAGCATGTAAGAACCCCTGATCTCTGCTGTAATTGTTTGATATTTTATATCCTGCTCTACAGGAATACATTTTAATGTGTGAAGTTCTTCCTTTAACTGAAAATCTTTATTTGATTCAAAAGCAGCTATTCTTCATCTTTCTGTTTTCACGGAAATGTAAAGCTATTTACTTCTTTTCCAGGTTACCAAACAATACTGCTATTCACATCAGAGAAGATTTCACTTTCTGTATTTTCTTTTGGCAACTCAAACGTCTGTTCCTCTTTTGTTCTCATGCTCCATGATACTGATTATCTTGCACCGTAACACTTTTAAAATTATTTAATGACCTAGAAATCATATCATAGAATCACAGAA
>VYZM01005402.1:1037-14458 GCA_013398915.1 Dromas ardeola
CGGGTGGGAGGAAATGCAGTTGCCAGTATTTAAGCTTCCTGAATAAAGACTTTAATCAATCTTGATAAAATTCAGGGATAGATGAGCTTGTGCCTCTGTTCTTTTCTACATAACAGATAAAAAGGTTTGATAACTTTCTGAATATTTTACTTACCTCTATATAGAAAGAAAATGTTCTGTGAACATCTAAGTTAAAGAATTTAGCTTCTCCTTCCTGTCTCAGGGTTTATGAAAAAAAAGTAAAAAATTACAAGTAATTCAATTTAAAGAGCATTCCATTAGTGGCCTAAGTAGAAGCTTAGTGTAAAACTGTTTTATCACTAAAAATATTCTGTATCTAGTGGACAAGCAATTTTATGCACCTGCCTCTAAAAATGCCATTTTAATGAGTAAATAAAATAACCATTGTTTCCTCCATTACCTTAAATCACTCCTCTTTTAAATGCGTCAGACCCAAAGTACGATCTCAAGGCCGTGTTAGAAGCTATCTTAATGGGGAAAAGAATATTGTGAGATTCATCCAGCTTTTTAAAGTAAAGTGTGCAAAAGACAGTCATCTGATTTTAATGAGAGATTGGTAAATTGATATAACTATAGTTCTTGACCTACGTGAACAATTTTCGAGGTACTTTAGAGGAAAAACAATTATTTCAGGGAAAAGAGCACTACAGGAAGGACCTCTTCCTTCTAGAAGTGCAACAATTCAATTTTAGAGTTTATAATTACTTTCTAAAGCTATGAGTGCAACCTTTGTGCAGTTCATAAAATATGCAGACACTGTGTCTATTAAGAGTTGGCAGTGTTTTTCATCGTTCCGCTCCCTGCAATATCTTCCTTGTACTGAAAGAGGGAAGGAAAAAAAAAAAAAGAAAGAAAAAGCAAAAAACAAAATCCTCTGTAATGAAGTAGAACCAAGAAGGTTGCAAAAACTTGAGCCATGCAAACAGAGTGCCTGAAATAGCACTCGTCACCACTTTGCAGAGTGAAAGGATGTTTTTTCCAAAGCACATTTTCCTGTTGGCTATCAGAAATTTGTGAGGTTCCTTTTTACATCTAGAGGAGATGAAATACAGTAATCTTTTCCCCAACACAGAGAAATCAGTATCTATCCATTGCAGCTGTCTGTCCTGAAAAGGAAATTTCCCGGAGGTACTGAAGATAGATGAAATTATTAGCTGTAAAGACATGACCTGCAGATATGGCATATGAAAAGAATTTGGCTATGGTGGTCATATACCGATAAAGCACAGTTAATCACCCAGTTGGACTGTGAAAAGGCCCAGTAAGAAGAATTCTTTAAGATTGGATATGATTCAGAGTATTTTATTTTGAGGCTGGACAGGACACTGCATGAAACAGCTGGTCCTGTTCCACCTAGACTGCAGATCCTGTCTTAGTTCCAGTGCATAATATAAAAGAGATAATAACAAACCCAGAAGAACTGACACAGAAGGAGGAAATTTGGCAGAAAAACATAATGAGAAATTCCTGTGAGAAAATAAGGGAAGTCCTAATAATTTTAAAAGGTCTCTCTTAGTTATGTGCTCTTTTAGACGGTGAAGGATGGCATCTTAAGAGGAAGAAAAATTACTTAAGTTTACACAGTAGCAGATATGGATTACCAGCATAAACTTCTTGGCTAACAATTGAAATTTGGTGATAATTATAAAAGTATTGAGTCATAAAAATTTCTTATTTTAATTGTAAACAGGAAAGCAAGAAATCAGAATTTCTTCTCTCTCATCACACAAATAATGGCAGTTAATAAACTAAATTAAAAATCATTTAACATGAGAGGGAGGTTGTTTTTTTTTTTTTGCCATCTAATTCTTGGTTGCTTCTTCCTCTCTTTCCCTTATGTCGGGGCTAATATGCAAATTTTCCTCCTCTTTTCAATTTTAGTAAATAAAGAATTATTTTCAGATGAGTTTCTGGCTACAAAAGGAAATTAGAAAAAACTCAAAATCTGTTACTGTTCTAACATTGTTTTGTTGCTTGTAACATGTTCTTAGATATGCCCATCTTCTGGTATTAGTCTTTAATACATCATTTTAAAGGAATATTCATGAGGATATATTTCTGCAGTTTGTCTTCCAATAGTTACAGTGGCAGATATATTACTGGAAAAAATTATAAAGACTGCTCCAGTATGTTGTTTCAGCAGCAGAAGCCAGGGTAGATTTCAATAAATGGAATTTACATTCTTACAGTTTGTAAAATTTGCAGTCTGCTCATTTCAAGGTTTGCAACTGTGAATGGCTAAGTTATATCCACACTCTGGGTGGTGCCGCTGGAACGGTGAGAATGTTAGAAAGCTATTTTCTGAATAGGGGAGGAAATAACGCTATCTCTGAAAACCTAACTGCACTGAAGCAAGCTATAGTTTTGGTATTGACTTCACTAGAGCCTTGGTAAACTGCACTGTCATTTCTGTAAGTTTCCTCCTATATTTATTTGCTCGTTTATATTAAGTACACTTTTTTCTCGGACTCTGAACTCTGAGCTGTTATTAATAGTATAAGGAAGAAGCCAAAAGACAAAGCTGAGGTACAAGCTCACTAACTTCCAAGCAACTCACTCACACTTCTAAAAAGCTTGTCCTTTCAAGAACAAAATCATATCTTGATTTACTAGTCATCCATTATTTCCTAGAAAAATACTACCACACGTCAAATACTTGATCACCTTTCAAAACATCTTTCCTTTCCTGAGACACAGAGATGGTCTGCAATCCATTCTCAAGGCTGCAAAGTCTATTACAAATTAAACAATTTACAAGGATTACTCATTGAGAAAGTTTTGCCACATTTTCACAACCCATTTCCAGCTAATATTGTGTAATAATCTTGCACTTGGAATAGATTATTTTTTTAGCAGAGGTTTGGATACAGACTGTTTAAAATCTAAGTGCTCAAAGCTCAAAAAGAAAACATTGAGCAGGTTGCTCCTCAAAGTCCCATAAAAAGATTTCTTGAAAGAGAAGTAATTGATTTATGCACAGAATATCAAGCTCTACGTTCTATGAGTTGATTAAATTGACATTTACTGCAGATCTTAATAATGCATTGAAAATAGATGTAGTTTAAATAATCAAACAATATTTCATCATCAGAAATTTTCACAGTTCAACCTTTTGCCAAATCAGACACAGATGTCAGAATACAGTGAGTTAAATCTCTGGGGTACATATTCCTTATGTGCTCATGCAGACGAACCATACTATCTCTTATTGCATATAAAAACTACTCATTTAATAAAAGGATGTTAGTAAAATGAAAAGATAAAACAATCAATAAAGAGTCAAAACCTGACTTATCTGGCCTAGCTTGTCAAGCAGACACCGACAAATGAAGGCTGATGGAAGGAAAAATACAGCAATGTCCAGTCAGCGCTTTCATTCTCTCGTGTGGGTGAATTTTCTTTTATTTGTCTACAATTAGGTTTGCTACTCCTCAGTCATGCTCTTCTCTTATGTTCTAACTGGAGGTTGTCGAGTATATAATGAAGTGATTGACAAGAGTTGACAGCTTTCCTATTGTCATTCAAAGCTTATCAAAGAAAAAAATCCAAATGCAAGTTATTTTTAAGAATAAAGTTATTTCATTTTTTAAGGATGGCCTATTTTTATCTGTCAAAAATGAACAAAATAAATAGTTTATTTTAAATATATGGCAAGTGAGCACTATGGTGCTAAACAGGTATAAATACTACACCCAGAGACAGTTTGAAGCTTCTTTAGCAGTATAGGCAAAAATCAAGGTTGTGTAAACCTTGGAAAAGAAGACTCAAGTATACAGGAGTGGCGAGTGACGACCCAGAAGGTAAGGAGGGAGTAAAAGGAAACTGAGTAAGCAGGGAGAAAGGAGCAGTGAGATTGCAAGAGGATTGGGAGGCAAGGTAGCTGGAAAGCATAAAGTGGTTTTTAATATTGTGTGGAGAAGAAGATTAGCAAGGGTGATCAGGATTTCAGCGAGCTAGAAGTGGGAACCGAATTTCTGCATTTTGTCAACTCATTTCCTATCCAGAGCGTCATTTCTCCATCCATTCCTTAAAATGCAGGGACTCGCATTTCTGTTCATCCCCTCTCTGTCCTCATCATCTGTAGTCACCTACATCTGTCATGATCTCCCTGGAATACTGTTTTCCACAAGAAATGGAAATACTGGGTCTAAGACCTGGAAGAATTCCCAGGAAGTGCAGCTTTAACCTCCCCCTGTGGCTGGAGGAGGTGTGCTGACTCCTAAGGCTTTTAGGCGGTAGGAGGTGGAGAAGCAGACACTACCACCTCTCTCCTCTTCCCTGTGCCCTTTCCTCATATCTTTCCTTCCATCCTGCACATCCTGAGCTCTCCTGAAGAGGTAAGAAGCACCATCAGCAGACAGTTATGGAACGTGTAGGATAGGGTTGTCTGTTCAGGTTGGAACAGAACATCTCCAGTTCCTCCTTTAACAGCAGGGGAACTGGAGTCCAAGTCGGCATCCCAGGCCATTTGATCCCTAAGAGTGAATCATTGCAATGGCAAAGAATTTGGGGAAGTAAACTATCAAATTCAAATAAACCCCATATAAATTTATACAGTGGTAATATGCATATTATTAAATTAAATTCCAGAGATGCAAAAGAAAAAAGCAAAGCACTGTTAGCTCAATGTATCCATTCTTTACACTGTGCAGCATGTTCAACCAGAAAAATAGAGAGGAATATCGAATGAGGTTGGGTGAAAATCTGTATTTTCATCTGTATTTTCATTTACTAATAAGTATTTTTCTACGCACCTTTTAAAGTTACTATCATCGTTTTAAAAAAGAAAAAGAAGAAAAAAGGCAGAGGATGACGATTTACATACACTTTGACTCAAACTAGTTAATGGATTCTTTGACTAATTTAAGAAGATTAATTCTACAATAAAAAACAAAGTGCAGATTTTGAGGATATAATAGGTAAGTCAGAAAGTGAAACAGTACTTAAAATGCAAAATTTAACAAAACTTTAGCCATGGAACTACAATCACAAGACCTGTATGCCTAACAGATAGTGTTAGCCACAGTGCAGAACACATCCCCCTGTTGAAAAATTCAAGGAGTGAAATTCAGACAAAGAGATACCATCAGAAAGGATTTTTACCAGACACTCACTGTCTGTCTGGTGAACTGCTATCAAGGCCTTGCACATATAGCCAGTTAATCTGTAACTTTCCACAGATCCAGAGCAGGCCAAAGGCATTTATCCTGAAGCTCTCTATTATCTTTATCTCCTCACCTCCGCTAAGGAGACTTTGTTTTCATAGGATTATGCAGAAAAGATAAAAAAATCTCAGAATAATATATACATGCATTGAATGGAAAATTAGGCAAATTCAAAAAGACAATGACTGGAAATGAAATGTTAGCCTTCTGCCCAACACTGAGTTCAAGTTATACAAATGCCGGTTGTAACTCCTTATTAATTCCTTGGATGAACAGATAACACCAGATAACTCTATATTGAAATTACCTATATTTGCTCTTTGGAAAAACACTTAAATAAAAGGTTAAAATACTCTGGGCGTTTTTTGAGTTTGTTTTTCAAAATATTGCAAGTTATGCATTTTAGCACTTCCTTTAAAAATTTACTTAAATACCGTTCACATAATGAAACTCAGGAGAAATATTTTCAATTTAAAATTCACTTGGGAGGACATAGCCTGGGAATTTTTTTTAAAAATCCAGTATTCAAGCAGTTTTCATAGGAGACTGAGAAAAGAAAGTTTGGGTACACAGTCTTCCTAATTATTTTTGTGCAATATGAGCTGGTAACTTTTAGTATTCTCTCAACAAAGTGCTTTTTGTTACACTAACGTTACTGTATGGGAATCGGAGCTCACATGCACCTTGCTAAATTATTTCCAGGATTGCTTTGTTGGGTGGGTGTTTAAATACAGAAGTTACACATGTGCATTGGCTTAAAATTTTCTTTAAAAGTGTTAATTTGTGTTTTCAGGTTACTAGGCTGTAAACATCTTTTCATTTTTAGCTTCCATTCATAAGCAACCTTTCCAGCCCATTTTTCCTTTACACAATTTGCATGTACATCTATATGGGCTTCTGAACCATTGCTAAAAGCCGTATGTACTGGTGGTAATGATCTGGCACACCACAGCTGGAGATTTCACTCTGTGGTCACATACTGCAAAACCACACTCCAATTACATACCTGCAGATACCTTAATAGTAGTTAAACAAGCAGAGCCTAGCAGTCACTACGTACTACACTACTGCTTTTGACCATAGATTCAAAATGTTCCTACGAACACTGATTAGATTTTGTTATTCACCAGATTTTTCCTATTTCAAGGACTACCTGCAAGCGAATGCTTAGGAAAGAGACGACTTACGTGGAATTGATGCATAAGAAAAAGAAACAAGGATTAAAAGGGTAAAATTATTGTAATGAAATATATAGGCAGTAAAAAAAATAAATCTACAAACCCATAAATATTTGCTTTTTACTTTTTCCTTACTACATCTTTCTTTCTGACATCAGTTTGGCACTATACAGGCTGTGTTAAAGCTGACACAATTTTGTATATTATAACCTACAATGAGTTAGTGGTAATATATAATGAGTTAGTGTTATTTTCAATTATGAACAAGACTACTGAGTTAAATAATCTTTGAAAAGTATTTCAGTAGACTGATATTTATTATACACAGTGCTATTTACTCGTTTACATGGAGTCTGTTATGAGTAAGGGTAGCTCATCATATATGAAGCATAAACAATGTAAACCTAATTTGGTACCACTTGTTTTCTCTGAAGACAACTAGAAAACTCATAATTAAAATGATCATTGATTCTACGCCAAAGATAGATTCTATACCATAGATATCACTGTTTCTTCGTAAAATTATGGTTATGGTTTTTTTAAATTCTGTAAAAATTACATATTAACCGAACTTAATCTTAGCAATGCTACCTGATTAAAAAAAACCCAAAGTACCACCATATTTATTAAGTTCAGAAAGTTGACTCTAGTTTTTCTCATATTGTGTTTTCTGGACCACCAGTAGTCAAATCTTGGAATTAAAGGATATAAGTTGCTGGCAAGATTTGAATATTTTCCAGGGATTCTTTTATCCACTAAAAAGCTCCTGTTCAATTAATTCTGCAGCATTTCTCCTCTTTCAAAATCTTGTCTTTGAAGTAGGGATTCACTAAATAAAATTCTATTGTGTCTCAGAAATTTAGAATGTTTTCTACAGATGATTACTTACTTGAAAATGTCATTAACTGAATATTGCTATTAGTAATATAAGCTATCAAAAGTACTAGCTACTTGTTTTCTTGGTTAACTAAGGGGGTTTTCTCTGGACTGCACTTCTGGACAGAAAATAAAAAAAAAAAAGAATCAGCATGCTTTATTACGGTAACTGAGCAGGACTGAAGAAAACTGTAAAGTTAAATTTTTCAGAAGACATATATGCGTGACTTTATAAAAATACTGACCCATAGATTTCAAACACTAAATACCAAGCAAATAATCCCTAATAACAGCTAAAAAATAGCAGCAGCTAAAACCATATTAGCACTAGCCTATTTGTAAGATTTTATTATCTCTCCCTTAATAGATAATATACTTTCCATTCTTCACATATTTGGGTTTCTAAAAATTATTTTAGCTAATGATTTCTTGTTGACTATGTCACAACACAAACTTACTTACTATGTGTGTATGCACACGTGTACATATTGGATGTAAGTGGTTCTTTTTTTGACTGTAAAAACCCTTTAACTCCAGCCTAAAGTATTTTTCTTAAGCCTTAGCAATCCAGAAATGTTACATGGACTACATTTAAAAAGTGCAATCTGACTGTAACAGATTGCAGAATGTTAATTTTATTTTAGTCACAGTTGCGGTAGGTTGTGATAGGAAAGCTTTGTCTTATTGAGTCATTTTGATTTTTATATATTTAAGAAAGCCCTGTAATTCTAGTTCTGACTTTTGAATCTAACAGTTCTTTAAAGCCTTCTGGGGTTTTTCCTGTAAGCAAAAGGTCTGGGAATATCTAATTCTCAATGACTTGAGGGTCCTATCATACACAGAATTGGGATTAAACAGGACTATTTAGAGGAA
The DNA here is from genome assembly GCA_013398915.1 of Dromas ardeola. Classification (NCBI taxonomy): domain Eukaryota; kingdom Metazoa; phylum Chordata; class Aves; order Charadriiformes; family Dromadidae; genus Dromas; species Dromas ardeola. The sequence goes on from VYZM01005402.1 coordinate 9,151, forward strand.
ATAAATATTTAGAGGAAAACAAAAATGAGAGAAATCAAGAGAAGAAGTTGGTTAGACTTTCTGAAGGTATTTTCTTAAGCTGCCAAACAACTAGTGAAGCATCACTCGTCACCCTCCCTTCCAGGATTACTCTTATTCTTTTTCTTGCAGGTGAAGTAAACAAATCTCAGCAGAACAGTCAGTAGGAGGAAATAAAGGTCAGTGCTTGCACAACTTCCTTTAGCCATAATTCTGGAGCTCCACAGACTGTTGATGCCGTAGGCAAAGCTGTTTCAAAGTGTAAAGTATAGGTCTATATCCACATGTTTAGAATAAAGTATCCCTAAAAGGTTTAAGTATATTAAATTTGGATGGCTGGATCAGAATAAATACATTTCATAGTGCTCATGTATCCCCTTAAATGTTCCATTAAGGGGACAATGCAGAAGCTTCTATACCTTCCATTATAACAGCATTTGCCACCTACTTAGACTGATTAGCTGACTTAGACAAAATAAGCTTGTGATTAAAGATAAGCACACTATTATCAGGACCACAAAAATAATTGCTTTGACCACAACAATAATTGCTTTTTGAACTAATACTAATTAGATACTCTGTGTTTGCTTTCTTGTCTGAATTAGAACAACAGGACTGATGGTTAACAAACAAGAGTTTAAGAGAAAACTCCATTACTGTCTATTAATGCCGTATTGGAGTTCTCACCAGTTCGGCAAACAAAGCAAGTGACAGAAAGATGAAGCTAAACAAACTCGGCTGAGGAAAAATGTGCAGGTTTTTAACTCAAGTGTTTAAGTAATTTACCACAAGATGTGGATGACTGTCCATACCTGGAAATTAGAAACCAGTCCTGTTTTGGTTTGTTTGTTTTTGAGAAAGGTGTGCTGCAGTTCAAGCAGGAAATAATTCAGAAAACTGAAAGGATTACTTTATAGAGCAGGTCTGACTGGATGATCAGAGCAGTATCTTCTGACCTTATATCGACCCAACTATAATAATTCTATGCACATTTCTGATAGACGACAAACAATTGCCTGTTCAAAGTCAGCTGCAGGGTTGCCATATATCATGGGATAGCTAGAACTGTTTCTGTATAACAGGTCTTTCATATAAAATTTTAATATTCCAACAGTATATGAGGGCTTGTTTTAGGGGCTCATGTTTATATTAATATTTATGACAAAAAGAATACCTGGCAGAATGTTTGTCAATGATGTCTAGGTTAAAGAGGAAAGCGGAGACCATCCTATTAGAAGTTTGCGCATGTCCGCACCTCAGTAACTGCTACACAGCTTGCTCTGCTGTTAGTCTACTATCTGCTGCCATTAGATGGATATCCCCCTCCTCATACATTTCTAGCCGAAAGAACTGCCAAAATACCATGGGAAATATATCTCAAAATACTATGAAACTGCCACAGACTTGAAAGGAGCAAGGCTACCCTCAGAGGGCCCAACAAGCAAGGCAGAAGTGGAACAGTGCTGTTTGGATCAGGATCTACATAGATATTAGGGTTTCCCAAGCCATGCTGTAATTCTTTAAAGTAAGCGTAGAGCTATGATAGCAGAATATGGTGAAAGAAAATAAAATTTTCAATTCAGCAGGGAATGTATTTTATGGTAAATGCTGTTATAAATGACAATGTATTTATTTGGACTGAATAATTTTAAAATATTTTGCTTCAACAATTTCATAGTGTTTACATTTTTCTTAACATTTTTGCTGCTTTTTAAACTGAAATATGTACATAATTTAGAAGCTAAGACATTGCACAAAGCCCCAACTGACACAAAACATTCCAGAGATCATAGAATTACTAGATGCCCCAGCATGTTCCTGGGTCACCACAAGGTCCTATTCCACAAGGGTGACCCAGGAACATGCTGGACTTGTCCCATCTCTTTATGTCTGCATCTTCTCATCTCCCGTTTCCTAAAGGAAAGGAGCCTGTTCCACTATCGACTTTTGTACTAAACTCTGGTTACAAGCCAAGGAAGCAACTGGTATTAAGATCTGGATACATTTTGTAGGGCTGGAGTGGAGGAGACTGATATGATGCTATGTAATTACTCACCTGCAAACGCCTCTCTAATAAAAGGTTAATAATTGTGAGGGAACAGACAGAGAGCCTTTTCTTAAGTAAGTGATTATATCACGTTTGGCAAGAACACACACTATGTCATCCTGTGCTAATGCAAAGGCAACACACCACTTGGGATTTTGAAATCCAGGATGTAGGTAGGCTGCAGAGCATTGGTTGGACACAGTCACAGTCAATGGTGGTGCCAGTCTGGATTCAGCACTGCAAGGGTATGTACAAGGGCAGAGGCATAAGAGACCACTCTTACCAAACCGAAAAACTGCTAAATGAAAGATTTTAACATTATTAGTGGTCCTACTGCCCCAAGAGTGAGTGCTATCATGTCCATAATCTCATGTTACATGGAAGCACACAGTCAGCACTCCGGGCCAAGATCATACGGAACCATAGAGCTATGATCTGAAAGCAGAAGGGGACTGCATGACTAAGTCAAATGGCACAGAAAATGAACAATGCCAGGGACACTGAACCTCTCCATTTCATATAATTAGTCTGCCTCCTTCCCTGAATTTTTACGTGATGCCAGGAGTAACGAACTAAACATTCATGGAGAGGGCACACACTCAAGCTCTGCAGCATGACCGCCCCAACCGGGAGGGTTGCTTCTGGCAATGGGCCAGACCGCGCTCTCTGAGACAGTGCCCAGGCATGGTCAGGGCTTAGCATGAGTCACAGACGCAGCAACAGGCAGTCTGGATGCAACTACCTTGTTTTCTGAAAAAAGGAGTTATTAAATCCCACAGAAGACACTTCACGGTTCTCTGGATATTGGTGAAGGAATTAAAATGATGGTAGAACAAATGCTGAATATTTACACAGCATGTGGGAACACCAGAGCAAAAGACTTTGTTGAATACATCCTTTCCATAGGTAATCATGCAACTGTCCTTACTTTTTTGAAGGTAATATTAACAATATAAGATAGCAATTTGAAAATACACACAAATATAATGACACCAACAATGATACGAGAGCACGTGCAGGCACATGCTTGAATTAAATCTGCTTTTTTTTGCTGTATGTCTTGTCATGATTAACAGTCTTAAAACTTTTACTATGCTTATTTTTAACTTCTAAAAAAGTTATAAGAATTACATTTGCGTTCAGAGGTATTTAATATAGAGTCTTTAATGTAAGAGATTATCTCCTTGAAGAAAATTACAGTCCAGGTAAACCATCAGTCAGCAACATTTTAAGATGTTAAAAATATGTCTTTTAATGGCAATCCAGATAGATAACGTGTAGATGAAAGCTAACATGCTTCATATGCTTACAGCCCTTACAACAGTATAAACAACTCACTGTGTCATCTACAAAACAAAACTGGCCAAGCCTTAAATGTGAGCGATCTACATTTATCCATAAAAGAAATATGGTAGGGTCCTTCACAGAGAGAAAGCTTATTTGCCTTTCGTTGGAGCCCTTCACTGTTCCCCCAGCTCTCTAGACAAACATGATTTCATCCCGCCACTTCAAGGACTACGGATTTTTTTTTAAATGTTTTCTATTCTTTCAACAGTTTTTCAGAAATATTCCTGTCACGTCACTGTAAGAGTGCTGAAAGAACCAAGCAGAACACTGCTTTCACAAGCAGTATGAAAAGCAATACTCATAATTTCCAGCAATTTATCCCTGCTTTTTTTTATATAAACTTTAATGATGAAAACATTCTCGAAATAAAGCAAACAGAATGGAAAAATAAAAGAAAAAAAATGGATTAATTTTTGTAAAAATACAGGAAATAAGGATAGATAATTTTCTTGAAAGCAAAATTCCATCACTCATTGATTATATATACAGATATTTGCAAAGAGCTTTACTAATTTTATCTTTTAAAAAGAGAATGAATGTCGTGGCTGAACTCATTCTGTCAATTACAAAACTGCGACAGCACTTGAGATTCACTGTTTTATATAATGTGATTGTATGACATAAAAAGTGCTTTGGCATTAAAACAGTTCCTGAAAAGAAACTAAGTTAAAACGAATTTAATAAACATGCTCAGCAAAACCACACATCTTCAGAAGCAGCTATTATTCCACTTCATGCAAGGCAAGAAAAGTTGTAAATATTTACAGGTTTTTTCTTTTTTTGCTGAAAATTGCATCACCAAAATCAATACAAAACTCAATGTCATCTGTTTATTCTTTATCTATGTGAACAAGATGCTCAGCTACTAAAAACCAAAGAAATGTCATGGATTTCAATAAGCTATTTTATTTTAAATATTCCCCCAGTTTATGTGAAGATAAGCTCATATATGGATAGACAGAACGCAAGGCCAAAAGTTCCAAGTATACCCCCATCAGACTAGTTGATTCTAACCTGTATTTTTCATCCTTAATTTCTCTGGCCTCACTTAACCCATAATCAGGCTATTTATTTTTTTTTTTTTATACCTAAATACTTATCAAAGATCAGATTACAAATATTTTGCTCACAACTACTAGACAATCAGATTACTGGAATGTTACCTGTGCAATTACGTATCTTTCCTTGCAATATGAGAATCACAATGTGGCCCTAACTTTTCTGATTTTCATGTAGTCATAAAGCTTAAATGGTCCAACACTGATGTTCTGAATTTTAGTTCTCTTTGCAATTAAGTTTGATGTATCAGCTTCTGGAGCTCTTGTTTCATGTGTATGATATGGCAAAAATAATGGATTAAATTTATATTTCACCTTGGAACCATTGGTTCTAAACTGCCCTATCACTTGAAACCATTTAATGGAAGAGAATAAATTTTGCCATAATTCATAGAACTTTGAACTTCTGGGGACTATTGCTGACTTCTTTCTCAAAGCTATATTGTTAATACAAGCTATACAGTTAATGCTGCAACTGACTTTTTGACCACTAAATGTCCTGATTCTTTTTTAAAAAGGAAGAAAACTTACCTTAATATCAAAAGCTCCTGGCTGACCCACTTTATTATAAAGTTCCAGCTGTTTCTTGACAGGTGTTACCCACAATATCACCTGATTTAGTTGTTGATCAAGTTCAATGAAATCCTTTAGCAGAATCTCAATTTCTTTTTGTTTCTCTGGGAGATCTTTGGATACCTGAAAAAAATACCACAAGACATTTTTTTGGTGGAAAAAAAGTAACATAAAGCAATTTAACACTACACACATATACACTTACATAAAATGTTAAAATACAAGTTTTATACATTGGTAGGAAGAAGGGAAGGAAAGAGTAGAC
>VYZM01005402.1:14526-39247 GCA_013398915.1 Dromas ardeola
CCAATCCCCCATCTCCCCACAAAAAACAAAACAAAACAAAACCCAGACCCCAGCACCAGGTTCCTATTTTTGGGGTTATTCCACTATTCTACTCCTACATAAAAAAATGTGTTACCTCAGTATATGACACTGAGGTCAATTTTTAATCAGGAAAAGCAATAGTGAAAATATGGAATTGATAATTTGAATGATATCTAACCTTTCTTGACCTCTTGAATCTAGATATTTATAAGCATATGTTTTCTTACAAGGTGTTCAGAGTTGCGAACTGAGTCCAAATATGCATGAGCAGACACATAACAGTGAAGAAAAATAATAAAGAAATATATCATCAATACTGATCAGGCCACTTCGTTCTCTGATTTGAACACAAAGCCATCCAATTTTTAACTAAGCATATTCTTCTGTGCCAACAACATTAGAAATCAAGAATCAGGGAATGGTGTATTTCAAATCCAACAGCACACAAGCACTTGGAGTAAATATAGGAACAGGTTGGAAATAAATAAGCCAACACAAAGCTCCATGCTGTCCTTCACAGATTGTTTTCTATAGCTAGAGAGGTGAGGTGTCACTATACTTCATAATGGGCAACATTGCAAACATATACTAGGGGAGAAACCATCTGTACTTTAAAAAAAATAGTTCACAACAGGAAATATAGGGCCTGGGCAGAGATAAGAAACAAAGGCAGTTAATTATTAAAATCAGCCAAGAAGTATGGTTACTTTTCCATCTCAAGAAAAATAAAGTTTACCAATGTTCATTGCTTTTAAGCACATGTTTTTACTAAAGCAACCCACTTAAAAATAGCTAAACATGAGGTTTCTGATACAAACAATAAAATACAATTTCCCTGTAAAGCTGAACAGCACCGATGGAAGCATTACTATCATATTGCCTGGCTACAGGAGTATTACTAACTTCTAATCTCTATGATGATATTTTACAGAAGTAAATAAATCTAAACCCAACAGAGACAACAAAGCAATGAAGGTTAAAAAAACCCCAACCAAACAAAAAACCCAAACCACCACTAAAAAACCCCAAACAAACAAAACCAAACAACCACCAGTTGAGAGAATGGGAAGAACAAAACTGTCTCATGACACATACATTTCTTTGCAAATTTGGCTTGAAAATACTGATTTGTTGGTACTAAAATAACCCCTCTACATATATTCTGCATATGATTTATTAGACCATACTTAAGTGGTATTTGTAATTCAAGAAGTTGATTTGCCATATATTATCTCCATTGTTCGCTATAGCCACCCCATAATATCCTATTTAATAAAAAATGACGCATGAGTCAAATTACTTTTTCTATCTTCCTAATCTTGTCAAATATAATAAAAACTCTGCTTTTCCAGAAAGGCTCCAGATATGAAAGAAAACAATTAAAAATGCATTCATTTCCCTTATGTGTTAATATCTGTGCAGACCTTGGCCTAATTTCACAGAAGATTAGTTTCATCTTTTGTATAACTTTGAATGTTAATCTCCAATGTTTAGTAGCTTTAATATTAATGTAAACAAGTTCCACAGAAATATGACTGAAAGTAAATAGGTAGTCATAGTCAGATAAAAATCCAAACTGATTTCTGAAGATCTGAAATTTAAATTAATCTGTTTCAAATCAACATTAATCAAGCATATTCGGTCTCTCTCGAGACAGAGAAAGAAAAATCTGTAGAGTTTTCAGGGGGGTGGGGGGAAGTAACCAATTATTTACTAAGGTATATTCAATCCAGAAAAGCAGTAGATGTAAGATTAGGTTTTGGTGACAGACTGTGCTTCAACCTACTGTTTTCAAAAATAACCACACAAGGAAAGAAAGCAAAATAAATCCATATAAGTGGATTTATTCCATATAAAATCCTATAGTAAGAGGTAAACTATGATATAAGTAAATGCAGCCTCTTCTTACAAGTTGGCTCCTGTGCTAAAATTATAGCACAAACATAGGATTATATTCTTAATATAAAAATAAAAAAGAAATATAGGTTAATAAGAATCATTTCATTATATACAGAAATTTAATGTCATCTACTTTTATTAAAGAGATCAAATCAGCAACAGTAAATAAATAAAGCAGTTTCCTCAAACTCAGGTTAGGGTTACAGATAAGCACGGTTGAGCATTTAACAAGGCAATACCTTGTAAGATCCAGGTAACACGTTACATGCCTCTGTGTGGGAATCAGATTCTTAGATTCTGAATCTCAGGGATTTCGTTTGTTTGCCTTTTTTTTTTTTTTTTCTTTAAGCACTGGCATCAAACTGTCAAGCTGGCTAATCAAATTAGACCCTGATGAGTTTAAGGTAATTACAAGTCCACCTATCAAACCAAGGTACTGCTGCAAACTGTCTCTTGGGGGACACCTTGTTTCCGCAGCTAATTCTACAGCTCACCAGAAGCATAATTTGGGAAAAACTCTATGGAGTAATGGACATGGACATGATGACTGGGTGTCCAGATTTATGCCCTTTCTCTGGCAGAGGAGGACACATGGGGATGTGGCCCTCCAGAATCTTCCCTATGAGTCTTTCAAGCTTGTTATTCACAGCTCCAGGAGTTCCACCCCTGCTGTGAGATTCTGATGCTGGTGAGACCTACAGCCATCTCACTGCCCTGCTGTCTCTCGGTTCCCTCTACAAGTCCTTGGATTTGTCCAGGGATGAGTGAGAAATGACTAGTGTCCTACTCCAATTCTGTTTTCTACATTTTTGCTTTTGGACTCCTTTCTCCCCCCATCCTGCTTTTATTCATATGTTGTCCCAGGGTAACCATCCGGTGTCTATTCGGTTTCATCCCCTTTAGTATTTTATCTCTTTCCCTCCTATTTAAGAAAGACTGTTAGGTTTTATCACAGGAGGGCTGATGTCCTTTTCTAAGGGGGAAGACCAATAGGAACAGTTCCCATAAGGCAACACCTGCAGAAGAGTAAAAACAGGGCAAACATGTGAGATGCTTTTCTCCAAATCTGCCTAAAACCGAACACAGTGCTGATTAAAGAGTGTTATCGGGTGGCACGAAAGACAGGGTGCAAAAAAAATAACTGGAAGAAAGGACAACTTCAATTGGCACATCTTTCTAAAAATCTAACTTAGTCCTATGCATACAAATTAAATATTTTCAACTTTGCCTTATTTGGCAGCAGATCAACATGGAAAACATACCTTGGTTTGCAACCAAAGGAAAAAAAGAAATTTGCAAGTGCAAAGGACAACAAAAGTATGGATTATTCCTTCAAAGAAAAAATTCTGATTTCAACATCAAAGGACTATATAATTTCAAAGATACGTGTCAAAACATCAATCTCAAAGCATGTGACGCATCTAAAATTTTGTACTTTAGTTCAAGTGTTAATTAAGTTAGATTAATTGGAAGCTTAGTAACAGAATAATAGAAAGGATTTAAGCTCAAAATTGGGAAACAGTAGAAGAGACTAATTTTACAAACTGATACTGGTCTTCATAATACTTAGTTTTGTTCTAATCTTAAACTATCAGACAATTTCCCACTTATTTAATCTCACATATTCTAATTTTTGATCTTTTCATTAAAATACTAAAAAACCCACAAATAAATTACTAGCATAGAAATGATAACAACATCTCTCAAAACATAAGAATACTCTGTGAAATTTGAATAATTGTGTATATTCAAAGTCTAGACCTTTATCTAAATATTTTAATTTCTTCTTCTTACGAATTCTTAAATTGCTTGCATAGCTTGTTTCTATTTCATCTGAACTTCATGCCTTGGATTATCTTCCTTCATAAGAAGCCTAAATCATACACTGTTATGTTCTTTCCTCCCCCCGCCCCAAATTTGATTGCTTTGGTGCAAAACAATACACATGCTCAGCTTGGCAGTATAGAACTCCGTGATCATTTCACATGCTCCAGTTGTCCACTGCTATTTCCTGCTTCAGCTTCAGATAGTTATTTTTCAGTCTATACGCATAGTTGTGCGTCTGCACTATGGGATGAATTAGAGCTGAGCAGATGGAAAGAAATACTAATTCATATGATAATAAGAAGTATAAAGGGAGGAAGAAGTTGTATAAACTATGTCACCTGACGTAAAATCATATTCTGTGTCCTTGTTCTGTTTAATTCCTTATGAATATCCAGAAAGCAGATTCAATTAAAGCAGTATCAATAGTTGCAGAGTTACAGTTCGATCCTTTAACTCAGGAACAATGCTCAAAATGAAAAAGTTGAAACTAATTAGGTAGAGACAGTAAGTAAGAGAGAACGAACAATGGGGAATAGTTTTGCGGAGGTCAGAAATGTTATTGCAAATGAACGAACTTGATAAATTGTATTACTAGTAAGGCATCACTATCAGTATCAGCAGCTGCCACCCGATAAAAGTAAGGAAAGCCACTGAAATGACTTGCATACATTATATTTCAAGTGACCAATGCCTGATTTTGAATATTTTCCTTCTCTCTCGCAAGTCAATGTCAAGGTCATTTCCTATTTACCTGAAATGACGAAAGAGAAGATAATGCAGTTATTACCCAGCTGCTTAAGAACATAGATGAGGCGATGCATTTCCCCAACATGTCATTTGTCAAAAAAGAATATGGACAATTTTCCTAATGGCGAGTGGAGAGAAAAGAAATCCCAAGTTCCGACATTTTAACAGCAGTGGAAATATGAGGGGTTTCCCCCAGTATTAAATAAGGTACTCCTTTCCCTTGCTAGCTGCCTCACAAACCTCTCAATAACAGAGCAGCACTTATAAAAGGATCTTGTTTTGATGAATCTGACAGTGGATTAAAATTTAGCTTTCTTGATATACATAATATGATAAATTATAATAAACTGCAATGAATAGGAGGCAAAAGTATGTTGTGGGGTATCTGAAGACTGTTAACAATGTTTTTCTTGTATTCCTGGCTTGGAAGGGTCCCTCTGATATACAAAAGACCTTTATGAAAGTGGGCTTCTAATATAGGATAACTGGTAATGTCAGGTTTGAAAAAAATTCACAATTGTTTGCATACAGAAAAATGAAGAATGTATAGCTGCCTGTATGATTTGCTTTCCTTACTATTTAGTAAAACAAGCAGCAGCTTCTACTTTACTATTCAATTTCTGCAAAAATACAAATACTAGGAAAAAAGGAGAGAGGTGACTACACTGCAATCAGACCACAGCATAACTGTACTGAAAGCAGGTTGTTATGTTGTCCAAGACAGGACTTGGGTAATAAAGAAGTAACTGCAGTCATAAAAACTATTAAATGCAAGCTTCAATCCAGACTTATTGATAAATCACACTAGTAAGATGACTGCATAAAACAGCAGTTCTTACAGCCACTGTTCAGAAAGTTTTACCTGCTTAAAATTACCATCCCTAGAGCATGTACAAAAGAATGATTTAAAATGGAAGGGGGAGAAGTTAATTTTTATGCATCATTTCTTCATCAAAAACAATCAGTGTAAGAAAGAGTTTCATATAAGTTCGGTTTAGGATGCCATTTAGTTAATTAACTGAGTCATTTTCATTAACAAACTCAATATTGACTTTAAAACAAAATCTACGTAATTTCTTTAAAACGATGAATATTTATGAGCCATAGTGTCTCTGACAACGTTGGAGTAAAGACTGTATTATTAGAGGAAGATGAAAGCACGCTACTAAAAATATGTATAGAAGTTTATTTGCTATGTAGCTAGCGTTTCATGTTTCCTTACAAGCCTCTCAGGACCTGTCCTTAGCATGTGTTTTTTGGGCTCCTTTTTTTTTTTTTAAAACTTCTTAACAATGTATTTGTATTATTCTCAAGTTTCATATTTATTTAAAAAAAAATCTCTTTTTTTCCCTCCATTGATGCAGAAGACTAAAGCAGTCCACAAATCCAACGCACCAAACAATTTTCTGCTTCATCTGGCTGTCTAGCTTTTTAAAAAGCAAATAAACATATCCCCCACCCCAATGATTTGTTTTGTTTTTCCTGCATGGTAATATGATTGTATATATCACAGTCTTCTGAATATCTCTATGCTTTTTATATTTAATATTTATAACTAATTGTCATTCATTCCGCTCTCTACCATCTCAGCAATTCTCCTTTGTCAAGGGCACTTTTTGAGCACAAGACCCTCCACCTTAAATCTCTGCTAAATAATCTAGTCCATGGTTTTCTTTTCTTTGTCTTTGTTTCTTACTCAGTTCCAGAAATCCAAGAGCAGCCACAAAGGGTTTACAGTAGGATTCATTCAGTGACTACTAATGAAGGATATTCTGACAGGAAAATGATTTCTAAGAAAAAGCACAATTGTTCTTTTCCTGGTTTATAGCAGGTAATACCACGTCTGTCCCTCAGGCTACCTACGGCCCGTGAGGCAAGCAAACTCCAGCATGCACCTCACAGTACTGGTAGACTGTCTGAAAAGTTACCTTGAGCCTGTCACAGTCAAAGATTTTTTCCCCATGGAAAGCAGAGCCCGACATATCTATTGGGAGGAGAAGAGAAAATGTCAGGCCATAGTGCCTATTCTGCCCGGAGCTGGACATGCTGTTGCGGTGTCCCAGGGAAACACAATGTTACTTTACAGGGTATGATAAACCCTGTCTGACGTAGTTGCGAGCAACCTCTTCTCATGGTTTGTCAAACCATCGTAGTCTTACCTGCACTTTTGATCTTGCCATGTGACAGAGTTGTTCTTGCCTGTTGCTTTGTCTCACCATCCTTTTCTGCAGCCCTCCTTTTCCTTTTCCTAAGATCACACATTATCCGATTGCTTTACTTTCAAAACCATGCCCAGTACTGAAAGCTCAATTTCTATGCGTAATCAGCTCACAGTGCCAATCAGTCAATAGCTAAACTAAACACATCAATACTTTCTTCCATGCTGTTGCCTGCATCTGAGAAGCTTCCCAGAAGCATTCACAAAACTGCTGCGGAGCTTCTAAAAAATGTCATCTGCCACAATGGCTGACAAGCAAAACGAAGCCAAAAGGCATTGCAATGAAACAAATAACAAATGTTTATACAACATGTAGTACCTTAAAATGCAAGCTATAAACTTATAATTATTAGTGGTTTTGCTCATAGAGTTCTCTATAGGAATAACAAAAAAACAAAAACAATGATCCACACTTAACATTTTGTTGATAGAGGAAAACGATGTAATTGGATCTAAGATTTTAACACAGCAATAAAATCAGAATCAAACAGCAATTTCTGGCTATAAGCTACACAGAGCAGTAAGTTAGACAATGAATGTATAGATAAACTGTATTATTTCCACAGTAAATAAACAGGGATTTTTTTTGCATTATTTTTGCACAGTATAGATAAATTACAATGGGTTGGAATTTTATCTACAGTTGAATATTTATAGCATTCCCCAGCAACAAATAATTGAGTCTGTTAAAAATTACAGAAAATAATGTTGATATTCTAGTTCTAGCGAGTGAACTTGCCTGCCAAGTACTGAGCTGACATGTCTGACAGAAAACAACTAACAAGGAACTTGCTTTTCTTTTTGGTTGTTCTTCAAGAATTACCTGGTTTAGCACTTTGAGGGAAGTGACAACTTTTCATTTGTCAGAAACATGCAGTTAATAAAGAAGTTGAGAGTGTAGGAGTTACCTTAGTTAACAGTGCTGAATGTACACTTAAGTTCAGTATAATAACAGGCTGTGCTCTGGGTAGCGATGATGATGAATTTTTGAAAAGGTGTTTTTAAAACTCTGAGAAAAGTGGCCAAAAAAAGGCAAGGCAAGAGGAAGGGAAATGGGAAGGGGAGGTTTACCTTTAAGATTATTTCAGACTATTCTGTTTGTGGGAATTTTAATTATATAGGCATGTTGCAATACAGACAGGCCTACATAATTAAAGTATAATCTTTATCCTGTAAACAGCAAATAGTAAACCACTGATTTTTAGGTCACTACAGTCTTCCTTATTGGAAATGCATGAAACACCTGGCATACAATGGCAGTGTCTGTCTTGGAACTGAAGTGTAAAAAAGCCCAAACCATTGTCATTCGTTGGTGTGTGACATTTGTGAACCATTGCTCATTGTATGTGAAATCTCTCTCAGATACATCGGTGTTGCAGTGTAGAAAAATGTGTAGGGATTTGCCTAAAGTGCCTTATTTGAAATCTTGTAATTCAGCTAGATCAATATTACCTCATTGTATCTACGAGCACAAACATCTTGACAATTGGTACTTTTTATATTCAAAGTACTTGGCATAACTTCTTAAATAGATGATGAACGTATTCCAGATTCATATGGCAAACAAGAATAAAAAGGAATTTTAAGATGGTTGGTAAGATAGTATGGTATGTATTGTATATATACATACATAAATTTAATCATGATTTTATGGTCTCATTGGCTAGTACAGACTTTTTACCCCTGCATGATTGTATTTCATAAATATTTTTAATTCTTTGCTTAAAGTTTAATGTGTAGTGAACAGAGCAGCGATGTGGCCTTACGAACACACATCTGAAGTCTTTATGATTAATATAAAAATAAATGTTTTCTTCCTATGTATCCTGTGGATTATTGGTTTTTTGATGTCATCAATTCAATCTAGTTGATTCTCACTTTTTAAGCAGGTACAAAATACCTTTGAATTTGCTATAAATTAACTACATTACCTTTACTGTAGATATTAGTTGGGAGAGGCCATAGAAGAGTCTTGCCACTTAGATTATGAAAATACATATTAGTTCAAAAAGAACACCAGGAAAAGATTATGGGCTACAGCAAATGCTAAGGGGTCCTGAGGGAAATAGCTGTGAAGATCTGCTCAGCTCCAACAGTCTCCTGGCTCAACAGGATATACCTGTCAAATGGGGATGGCGTCTACCATCTTACTGATGGGTTCTAAGGAGTGAGGTGAATCAGCACTGATCTAAGTGACCTGACCTCAATCTCCACTGAGGTCAGAGGTAAAAAAAACCAAACAAACATGTTTGAGAACCCATTAAAGATCCCATTGATGCATACTTACAAAAATAACCACCATGCAATTTTCTGGCATTCTGAGGTGATAATTAATGGAGGAAAATTCAATTAGACACCACAGCAGTGACGAGTGATATAGCAACAGTCAAACTAGCTTCTTGGGAGACAAAAAGAGATATCTATCTAGCATCTTAGGTTTTCAGGTCCAGTAGCCATGAGCTTATTTTAACCAGCATATTTAAAATGCTCCCTTTAAACAAAACTTTCAAAAGAGCCAGTCACCTTAATTGTTTGACACATTTGATAGTTTTTGTTTAGAAAGTGTTGCAATGGAAAAGAAGAACAAGACTAAGAGCAATAGCATGTTGGACCTTTCAGGGCTAAATCCCAACATGCAATTGCCTGAAAAGAAATTCCAATTCATTTGATATCATAGTACAAAAATGGATTTTCCAATACCATATCCAACCTCCAACTTAAATGCTGTGTGACTTCAATGCTACAAAACAATCAGAGAAAAGAAAGAACCTTATAAAGTGAGAAAATGCACACATTTAACTCACTCTTTCTACATGTCTATGACTAAAGTCAATGTATGGATAGAAATAAAACTGTTCATTAACTCTTTTAACTTTTAATAGCCTTTAAAAAAATAATAATGCATCAGAAATTAGCATGACTACTACCATGATATTTATTCATAACCCTATAGAAGTTATTGCCTCTTCTGAGGAAGCTACGCCAGCTTTTTGTCTTTTGATGAGTAAAATGTATAAGAATTTCTGATTGGAAAGACAAATTTAGAAATGGATATTTAAATTTCATATTTAAACTAATAACATTCATGTGAGTCTTCTATGAAATAATCAAATTATTTATTTTTCAGAAGTAGAAATCTCTTTAATGTTGATTACCCAAGATAATTTTGACATTTGTAGTGAGATGTTGTTATGAAAGCAGAAATAGATATCCACTCAGAGTTTGTATCAGAGAAAAAAAAGAGTATGGTAAATAGGACTGTTACAAATTTTCCTATCTTGAAGCATAAGATTTGTGCAACATGGTTAGTTTTAACTACCCATAATTAGAAATATGACACCACCACAAACATCCCAACTGATATTCACAGATGCTTTGTAGGTTTAGTTTTAAGAAAGTGAAACTGTGTGCTCCTGACTATTGTTTTAGATAGAGAGCTGCTATTTAAGCACACTGAGATTTAACTTGATAAATGCTGTAGCACATAGAGCATTATTCAGGAAGATCTTATTAGTAACACACATTGCAGAAACTTCAGAAGATAAGAGAAGAATTCCTTTCCACTTCATCTCACCAAATACAAATTTAGTCTTGTCAAAAGTTGCAAGTCTCTCATGTTCCTCCTCTTTTGGCAAAACCCTTACAGAATGTGTTGCCCTTCTTTCATGGGAATGTGGGGGAGGTTACAAAGACAGAGTAGTCATACAACTTGTCCTCTTACCTTCTGAGGAAGTCACAGTAAGAACTAACACAGTAAGAAAGGAATGACTGGGGTCACAGAGTTTGCTGTTGGGGTGACTATGAGGAACAAAAGGAGGAGAAGGACAGATGGTCAACAGGCAATAAAAATATATTATTTTGATATATGTTGCAAGAAACTCATTAGGAAATCTGCACAATTTTCTTGTAAGCAGTTCCTTTCCTGTAAGTTTTTCTAGGTTGATGGCTTGAAATCCACAATTAATACTGTGATGAATTTCCAGTTTATCTATATTTAACTTTAATTAAATTTATTATGTTTCCTGTCATTTATTGTTAAGCCTAAAACACACCTGGAAAACCAAACCTAAGGGGAAAACAAATAAAGCTAGAATCTAACATGTAGAAAGAAGAAAGAATCCTAACTGTTGTAAATATACTCAAAAACTTGTCTCAAAGGAAAAGAAGAACAAATATTCAGTAGTATGCCACAAGAGCCCTTGATATTGTGCAATTATTGCCCGACCGCTGCAAAAACATTTTGAATATCGCAACTTTTTCCTTGAAGGAGCTTCAGAATGACTAATCCTTTCAAATGAGAGTAAACAATATACTGTAGTAGGAGAATGTTCATTAATACTTAACGAGACACAGAAAATTGGTGGTATCATTAATAAAAAGAGAGCAATCATATATTTCTCTGCAGGACTCCTGAAATAATGTAAAACAACATTACTAACCACTTTTACAATGCTTTAAGCCTTCATAATTTTTTAATATCACCAAGTAATTTAATTTTACAATATTCCTATGGGATGGGGAGTTGTGCATAGGAAAACAGAGCAGCTGGAAAATTAAGTAACTTCCTTGGTATTTCCAGTCCGTAGGAAGTGACAAGATCAAAATGGTCTCTGTAAAGTATCATACCCAAATACACCATCTATCAGGGATTTACAGCACTAAAACCTCCTTTTTTCTGATGATGTGCTACTGCATCTATTTATTCATAGTGCTTTACTGGGGGGACACGTAACTTTTTGTTTAATTTTTACTTTTGTGCTCATAAATGAGGAAAATATGGACTGGAGTTTATATGTTAGGAAATTAAAAATAGACCAACGCAATAATCTGTGCAAAGCACCTGCCTGTGGGAGAGCAGAGAAGGGTGCTGGTTATCTTCACATTATGCAAGCTTGGCTGCCAAAGTTGAAAGGATGGCTTTTTGGGTTTCAGGGGAAAATGCTTCTCCTGAAAAAGTTTCAGGCTACATCCAACCTGCTGGATGCAGAGGTGGTTCTAAATTCCCAGAGGCGAGTTCATGTCCTGACCACATCCTGGCCCCACACTGCGATAAAACATAAATGCGCACAAGCTGTCCCCTTCATTTCCACGGGAAGAAAGCCCAGGCTTGGGGCCAGACTGAAGCTGTAGTCTGTTCTTGTCAGGCCCCTGAAAATGAGGGAACCAGGACCCCCTGGTACGCTGCAGCACAAAACATGCCACTCTCCATAAGAGAAACAAAAAAAATCTATAGTATGCAACTAAAGAAGGATACGTACCCAGCCTAACTAAAGCTAAATCAATTTGCATCCATTCTTACAGATGGAATCATTCCATAAGCAAAATTCTTTCCTCAATCAGCTCTTTGTTTCTGCTATGCAAAAAAGAAAGTGGAACTAAACAATGACGAGCCTTCCCAATTCACTTTATTGTCCGTGAGACTCCCTAGTTTTAACACAGGCCAGATGAACTGGTCTGGTAGGCTACGTTACCTACACAACAGGGATAACCAGCATCATCTCTGTGGTTAAAATATCATAATATAATTTTGTGCAGCCAGAATGTTGCGGGGTTTTTTGCTTTTTTTCTTTATTCTCAGGAATAAAACTTTAAGTTGTGTCTTTATCAAAATTATCTCATTTGAAGGATTTGAAAACTCTCTGCATTTCCTTTCTACCCCTTTATATTGCCGGACAACACTAACTTTCATTAAAGCCTGGGAATTTCTTTTGCCCTTATTAAGTGAAGGACCTTTCAGGTTTCAGTGCTT
This sequence comes from Dromas ardeola, assembly GCA_013398915.1. Taxonomy (NCBI): domain Eukaryota; kingdom Metazoa; phylum Chordata; class Aves; order Charadriiformes; family Dromadidae; genus Dromas; species Dromas ardeola. The sequence continues at coordinate 26,988 of VYZM01005402.1, forward strand.
GAAACTGCACTTGAATACAGAAGAATTTCCCCATTCAACTCCTTGGCACAGGAGTTGTTGTTGTGTGCTTAAAGTTTACATCAACTTAAATGATTTCTGGCACAATTTTTATATCAAATAGTAATTTCTAGATTCTTCTTCTATTAATTTTTCCAGATACTATTTGAGATAACCTGTATTTTTAGCTTGCTACCTTTTCTTCATTTATATGATCTTCCCTAGGCATCTGATTGTAGGCATCATCAGATGGCTAAATGGACATGGTCAGAGGGTTTCTGGACCTTTTGTTTGTCCCAGGTCATCCACTGGTACGTTCTCATTAAAAATTAAATAAAGAGGGTATGCACTTTAAATTTTTTATCTTTTGGGTGTAGTATGAATATAGCTCATCTCTTTGACCTCAATATTCTGCAAACTGACTTGTGTAGAAAACTCCAGAAATACACACAGAACTGCTCTAGAAACAGATGTGAATCTGCATTTTGCAAGTGAGATCAAACATGCTCTTCCTATCCTGTTTCAAGCTAAAATAAAATATGATTGGCTATCAACATATTCTACACATGAAGGAATCCATAACATTGTAAAAACGCTATTATTATCTATATCGTTTGGACCAATAGCAAAGAAAATCAGGATTATATTTTAATGGATTTTCCGCTTGGTAGTTTTCACTACCTGGCTTTCTATTTAATCTGACTTTTACATTAAAATTTTGTATAATAATTAGGCTCCCCAAAGGATTCATACCTAATGTCATCGTTTTCTGGAACAAAAACTGCATTCTATTAAGACTGATGCTTATATATGGAAGAATTTGCACTGCTATTTGGTTCATTCTGAATACTTTAAAGTATTTATTTTTAATAAAAGCGAATATCCTTTCTCATCCATTGTTTGTTGTTTGGGTTTTTTTTGATGGCTTTGTTTGTTTGTTTTATCATCTATGAACTGGGTCATGTACTAAGTCCTGGAAAGAAAACCAGGTGAGGTTGGAGTCTATTTAGGGTTTCTTTCAATGTGATGCTCTTCACTTCTATTTCAGAAAAATTATTTTGTAAATTACCTTTGCTTCAAATTTTTAGTAGATGCAGTGACTGTGTTTCTTTCACTAAATAACTTGAATGACAAAAGCGATCATTTTTGCCCCCCATCAAAAAAAAAAAGATACGCTATGTAAGTTTTTTTTTTCTTTAAGATTAAAACCAACCGATCAGCTATAGGTTTCCCTTGGTGATACTCCAGATGCAGCATAAATTACATATTTTTCGATTCCTACTGCTCCTAAGAACTGTAGTAATCTGATTTTAATTTTGTTCTGATAAATCCCAAAGAATAGGCATTTTTTTAAAAGTAGGCTTTAAACTGAAAAAAACAGCAATTATATCAAATCTCTGGATTATTTTTTTTTTTTAAGGTTGTAAAATGCAGTTCTTGTAAAGCAACAATTAAAAAAAAGAGTCAGTGAGTATTATACCATAGCAATATTCACCTCATTTGAATCTCATTTATGTTTTTGTTGGGGGTCAGAACCAAAACCAGCACAGATGTGTTTTTCAGGTCCTTTTCAAACATGGCACAAGATTTTAAAGCCTCTTAGCGCTATTTTTCCAGGTTTAAAAACTATTGCATCCAAATCCTAATCTTAAATCAGACTAGAAGTGATCTGTTAGTCTAAGCCTGATCTTTTACCATCTCTTATTTTGTAGACAGGAAATAACCAAATCTGTCACTCTAAGTTAAACCAATTCATTTTCTTCCATCTACTGTGAAAACCTATACTTAGCCTTGATTGTAGATATTCATGGAGCTATTATGATCCACCTTTCAAATTACATCAACTAACAAAAAAAATAGGAAAAAAAAAGAAAAATCCAGATGTCTCCTTATGTTTTACAATAGTCTCCAGTTCTTTCTGATGAAAATCATTAGGATGACTTACAGTATAGTATATAAAGCGGAACAAAAACTAATGCCTGAAGCTGCTAAAATGACTAAAAATTGCATCTGATCACTGAGTAGTCTGTAGGGCGCGATTCCCATTGTGCTCTGTCTTCTAACACACACAATCCATCGTTTTCAAAATATCTAAGTATCTCAATAGCTTTAAATCAGTACAGCCAGAAAACCTTCAGTATGTGTAGCCTAAAACATATAGCAAAAAACCCACAGGGGTTATTTGACTTGCTTGGAAGGTGAAAATAACTCAAACATTCATATAAGGCTACTAACGCTCTAGTCCATACTTTCTTGTTTACTTCATTTTCACAGTCTGTAAGACAACTTTAATATAGGAAAAGAGGAAATAAAAAAAAAGGCACAGTATTATCCATATTCCCTGAGTTCATAAGGACAATTCTTATGGTCTTGGAAAAAAATAAAAAAGCCCAAACCCAAATTTAAAAAGCCATTTCTACTTATCTATGGAATTATTAGTTGAAATGCACAGTCAGTTTCTCTTTTCACAACCTGCAAAAAGTGTGAATAAGTGAATGTACTTATTTTTCTTACTAATTGAATGCAAGGTTTTGTCATCCTTCCTCTATATGTTTCTTTTGAAAACAACAGTGCACGGCAATATTCTTAAATGACACAAAATGCAATCCAACTGAAGATTTCTGCTTGTATTTGAAATATATATGTATACAACTTAGATTTAGGATAAAAGACTGTTTATAGGTTGTTTAGACTTATCATCATTGTCTTTAAGAACAAAGATGAAAATTTTAAAATGGAAACCAAATTATGAATCTTACGATACAATTTATAGGAAGTGGCTAAATTAAACTACATATCATATTAATTCCCTCCACCATTTTTATTCCTGGAAAAAAGTAGCTAACCAACTTAGTTCCAATGTAACAGAATCCAGATTTTAGTTGATTAAGTAAATAACAAACCATATTTTCTATTTAATGTTCCACACCACATATGAAACAAATTGTGCTTTTGAATATAATGGTATTTCCTACTTCTTCAGCTTCAGAAAAAGGGAGGGTTTCTACAGACCAGCAAGTAAAAGAAAAATATTTAGCCACCTTCAGGTAGATTTCCTTAATTATCCCCTATTCACTCCCTGTGAATATTCAACTTCTATATAGGTGTAAGGACTTGAGCGTTTTCCCTGTTTGAATAACAGTCTGGTAAAGAGAACACATCAAAACTTTACATATCCTTATGCACAGAAGAGGTTTTAAAACCTTACATCATCCCGTGTTTAGGAGCAGAAGCTCTTCTATCATAATGTGGACAACATTACTGACTTGGAACCCAAAGATGTTTTCATTGTCCTCTCAGAAATTCAAGTGGCAATAAAATTTATGTTCTCCCAGACAGAAACAGGAAGGCAACTGTTGAGACTAAGTTTCTGTTCCCCAGCAGACTGGAAAGGAAGCATATCCTTGAGTGCACTTGGGCAGCAGGAGTCTTTATTTGTCTTTGCAGCGAGGTGGACACCCCAGGATGCCCAACCACAAGGAGCAGAAAATAAGACACAAATACCAAATGGGAAGACTGAGTGTAACCCCATTCGGGTCAGTCCTGCATGAGTTACTCATGGAAACGTCACGCTTTTGTTATTTAGTAAGGTTATCGTTTAGTTGAACAACACTCCCCATTACATAGTTAACAACTAGTGACAAAAAAGACCCAAGAGAAAGTACAGAAATATGGATATATCCTCTCTCTATATATTATCCCATTACCAGCAGGAATATTTCAGTACATCCTTGTTTATAGTCTATATATCCACATTATTTTCCAGTAAGACTGAAAATAATGGTCAACACCAAACAGCTGACCATCAAATTAAGATTTAGACTTACAAAATCTCCAGAAAAATAGGTTATTTCAAACATTACTCAACAGCATTCAAAAGCTAAAGGCATATAAATTTTAATATAATTTGGCCTAAAATAAATTTTTAAAAGGAGGGTCATCAGCATTATTTTACTTGTGTGTTGTTATGACATCTTCACTCCTGTATGCTTGGCACATCTGGGAAACAGCAACTTATCTTTACAGTGCTAGTAAATTTGCCTTTTTAAATCTTAATTAGTGGTACCTACTAGCAGCACTCAAGTAAGAAGGAATTAAACCTATATATACTTGTTTCTTAGAGCCTGCAATATCCTCATGTTTGTCTGATCAACATATGCTTCAAGCATATACATCAAACTTGATTTTGCTATATGTGGGGCCATTTGCCAGTACAACTGATAACATGAATGTGGACTACACCTAATTAGCAGTCTATGACAAACTGTCATAGGTAATTTAGTCTAGCATAACACTTTATTGCATTTAAGGGAATCAGGTGACTTATTACTTGAAAGCAAATTCAGGATAAGATAAATTTTCTGATCCCCAAAATGCTGGGTATACTATTATAATTTCAAATTGAAAGCACAGAAAAGAACCTGTAGCATTCATTTTCCATTCCAGATCTCCCCTCCATCCCACAAATAACAGTAATAGCAATTGTAGTAGTTTCAACTGTGAACTCAAACTAAGTTGCACTGACATGCTGGAAATGTAATGTCATCTATGAATCTATGAATAATTACTACTCAAGGCAAGTTACAATACATGAACTATAACCTTGTTATAACTTTGTCTTTCTGCACTTTCTGGGCCCATCTATTTTTCTCTAGACTTGATCAACCAAGCTAAGACGACTTATACTTTTCCTGGTGACACAGAAAATGTTCACAAATTATAACCACGGCACTCCACTCCAAATTTTTTTTTGTCCATATTGCACAACAAATCGATTTGCTGTGGCAATAAACACTAAAATAGTCTCTTCAGTGTCTAGTAATTAGTTCTAATACTAGCAGACAAATTAAAAGGCAGCAAAACAAAATGTCTCCACCAGGCACTTATAATAACCTTCATAATACATACAGTAGACGTTGTGAAGACTAAGGTGGATAAATGAGGAGAATGCTGATTTTGGCATCCAGCTTACTTTCAGATAATCAAGCTCATCCCTCTTGGCTGACACCAGACCAAGAATAACATTAAAGAGTAATAAGCTCCTTCCAGCAAACCTCTGGTTCCATGGTTCACTGATCTCAGACCTAATCTATCAATCCATTTACTGCACAGTAAAAGGTAAGAAACCTATTACAGTTCTGTTATATGCCCTGGCAGGTGGTATATGACAAGAACTGAATTCATCACAAACTCCAGTGCCTAGTACCCCTTTTGTATGCTTTGAAGCGCTAGGAGGTTAGCTTACTTGGCTATCATAGTAGAAGATACTTTGAGCTTTGAAAATAAACGAAAAATTCTTGATGTGAAGGCATAAAAATGGTTACGAAACACTTCATTTTTCATACTATTAAGACTTCACAAAGATAGTGTTCTTTTCATTTTTACAAGAAATACTGGCTTCGGAGAGGGTGTAATAAGTAAAACTAGGCTAGAATTTAAAAGTCATGCTTCCAAATGTGAGCTTTAATCTTCATTCTCTGCTTAAACTGTGTCTGAGGTAGCAGCTCATTAGGATCACTGTTCAATGAAGTTGTCTAAAGAAATGTCATTTTAAAATTATTACTATCCAAAGGAAGAAAAACTCTTCATGTATCTGTTCTCAAGGTCATCAGCACGTGATACAAACACCTAAAAGCAAAGACAATACTGAAACAAAAGCAAAAAAAAAGCTTCTTTTATGTGACTGAAATTCCTTTCATACTCAATTTCTTTCTTCAGCTTATTTCCGTTGCTGTATGGCATCAGTTTCTGTAAAGAAGGTTTGAATACGACTTATTTCAAATATGTCACCGTGAATGTTAAGACTCAGGTGTTGCCCCTTGTTCCACTGCTTGGCAGATCAAGGTTTTGGCTGGGCTGGGGTTGACTTTCCTGCTAGCAGCTGATGTAATGCCATGTTTTGCATTTGAGATGAGAATAGTGTTGGCAGCACACTAATGTTTTGGGTTGTTGCTAAACAGTCAAGGTCTTTTCTGGTCCTCACACCACCCTACCAGCAAGTAGGCTGGGAGTACACAAAAAGTTGGGAGGGGACATGGCCAGGACAGCTGACCCCGACTGACCAGAGGGATATTCCATGCCATGTGATTTCATGCTCGGTATGTAAAGCTGGGGGAATACGAAGGAAGGTGGCGGGAGGGGGGAAACGGACGTTCAGAGGTGTCTTCCCAAGTAACCATTACCGTGAGGGAGCCTTGCCTTCCCGGAGACGGCTGAACACCTGCCTTGCTTGTGTTTACGGCTTTTGCTTTACCTATTAAACTGTCTTTATCTCAACACAAGGTTTTTTTCTCATTTTTACTCTTCCCCTATTCTCTCCCCTATCCCATCTGAGTGGAGTGAGAGAGCACCTGCACGGTCCTAGTTGCTGGCTGGGGTTAAACCATGACAAAGGCAGAACAAAAATTTCCTATAACCTTAGGAGACATATGGCCACATTCTCAGCTGACGTAAATTGTCACAGCTTCTCTCAGGTAAACAGAATTACTCTAATGTACACCAGGTAAGGACCTACCTTACATTATTTATGTAACTGTCATATATGTTCCGTATTTTGAAAGTAATATCATCCTGCAGTACGAGATAATCAGAAATCTTAAATTGTTACATGTTCATTTTTAGCAGAGATGCCAGAAAACAAAACAAACAGCTAGAAAAAAAGGATTAAAGTACAAGATACACTCTTAGAAGCGGTTGGAGAGACAGAAAAGCCCCAGAGAAATCTCTGTGTGATGATGTTTGTCCACTGTGCTTTGAGGAACACAAAAAATATATCCTTATCAAAACAACTGACTACAGAACCATCCTCAGGTGACCTACAGAAGTTCACCTGATATAAAAGTTCTAGAGCTGTGAGCTTTGGCTCACGGTAAAAACTGGGGGGGGATATTCAGTGCTTACAGATCTGTAACTGAAGGAAGACAACATACGTCCTTCTGTCAGGCCTGCAGACTTTCTTTCCGTGATTTCTAATTTTATTACAGGCCCTGGAGTATCAGAGGAGAAAGTGAAAAAAATTAATCAAGGCTTCCTACACAAATTGTGAGTAAAAGAAAAAATATGCAATTGAAAAAATAAATATTTTTCCCTTCAGTTTAATTGAAAAATCCAATGACAGAAAGTCAAAATGAGCTTCCAACTCCTTTTTCTTCTTTTTTTTTCCTTTTTTTTAACTTCTGTCAAGATCATATGGGAAATAGAAAACCTTCAGAGAACATGTATGGATTTGAGTTGTAATTTTCAAATTCAGTTTCTGTTCATTAAAACAAACAAAAAAAAAACCACAACAAAACCCTGCATTTTTCAGATTCTTTAGATTCCGCTACCAAGGGCCAGTGAGAACTTTTCAGTTTTATACATCTGCACAGGTAGATAACTGAAATCAAAATAATGTGATGGAAGTTCAATGGAAGTTCAATTTTCTGTTTTCAGTCTCTTTTAGGAGTACACGGAAGTTTTCAAGTGGCAAATTCCAAGCCTAATATCTTGCCAGAACTATTACTTAGATCTAGGTGACATAAATTTGTAAAAAGAATGATTCATTTAACAGTAGCTTTGTCCCACATATTTCATCCAGACCTACCTACTTTCATGAGCATTTATAGTTGTTCTGACATTATCCACTTTTGCCTGAGCCTTTAACTAACATTCTGAACCTTGCCATACTGTTTCTGTCAGGAAGAAACTAATGAGAGTACATCAAATAAGTTCCTGTTTATTTCCCAGGTCCGTGCTTGAAATTCAACTGTGTTCACAGAAATGGTAAAAAAACCCGCAGGATGTAGTACTCTTGACCAGAAACTCTAGCTTGTCTTTTCACTAAGGTACTCAGAAGAAAGTTTTCTCACCCTTTTTTCGCCTAGAACTAAACACAACAAATCCCTCTCTCCCCCTCACCCCCCAGCATCCTGGTAACTTTAACAAATAGATACCACAGATTAATTTCCCAGATTCTGATTTTGCCATCAGTCTCAGCAGAAATACTCCAGCTGATTCTACATTGACCTTTTCCAACCAGGCTAATCCATACCTTGGGTGGTGGTCCTGTGGACAGCACTTCCTACCATTTCTGCTTCATGAGAAGCAAAAGCTACACGAGAGCACTCCAATTATCTATCTTTACCACATTTGCTATTCATTGTCACCAGTTTCCAGCACAAAAAGATGCTACTTCAACAATAAAATACAACAAAATCCTCCCTTACTTCATGAGTACGGAGATCACAGAAAGCAAAATAAGTAGTACTTTGCTACACAGAAACCAGAACACAAAGCTCAAGGTTGGAAGAAGCATGGGGGAATGTGAAACCATGGTTGCAGCTTCCACCTTGGTGTTGGGGAGAGGAGAGAATTGGGAAGGGTTTCCATAAAGGCAATCAGCCATTTACTACTGCCTTTCACACACCTGAGTCACAAAAGCTGGAACATTTGCTGTACCCTCAAAACAACCAGGCTACAAAAATGATGCTCTGCACCCCACTCTTAAGCAGCAGACTTGTAATTTAGGGAGTATATTTGGGTGCAGCATCATCGCTTCAGGCACTGATAGTCCTGGTTTGCTGTCATCGTTTCTCACAGCAGTGTATTGTACCCATTTTTCTTCCTCATGTTCATTACGCATACAAATGTCTCTTCATACAGAGAAAAATAATACATACCAGAAAATATATAATGCAAATATTTCCTGCAGATTAAAATTTTATACCACAGTTATATCACTAATATGTCTAACCTTTAACAAGCAATGGTTAGCCTCCTTCAGTGTGCTCTCAAGCTTATGTTTTTTGTCTGGGTTCAGTGATGCACTTCCAAGTGCTATTCCTCCGGTTTCATTTAATCGTTTCAGTATTCCCTTGTGTGGCGGCAGCTCTTCAACTCTCGACTGGAACAGACAAATACAGCAGTTAAGATGAACTGTGGAAGAATTTCCAGCTCTTTTATCTTCACTCTTATCGATCTGTGAATCAGCTGAAGGAATAAACTCAATTCAAGACAAACTAACCATTGCTTTCTGAATGTAGAAGGCTAAACCCCCCCCAAAGGGACTGTATTAGCGTATCAAGCCTAAAGAGTGTCCTAAGTGCCAAAATACAGGGTTTCTCAGGATATTAATCACTATTACATGATCATAGAATGATAAGTTCCTCTTCTGGACATTCAATAGCTCATGTATGTGAATTTTAATACCATTTAATACTATTTAATATAGTAAAGACCAAGCACTTTGGAGAATGGTTTTAACAAGTTTCATGCTGTGAACACAGTCACACAGATGGTATGTGGTGAAAAGCCCTCCAGTCTAACCTCATAATTAAGAATGTTCATGTATGTTCATAAAAAAAACCACCACCACACGCAAGGCCAAAGGATGCGAGGTATAATCTAAATGTACCACTTCTCCATCATGTATTCAGTTACTGCAAACCTATACTGTCAAAGTAACTTGACATATCAAGTAAGGATAATGTAACTAAAAAAAAAAAAGTTCTTCAATTTCTGAGGATTTTTTTTGTTTTTGTTTTTTTTTTTAATTAACATAAACAGGTAAGTATGAAATGAGCCACACTGCATTATTATTTGCTGCATTAGAATGTATTCTCTTGTGTAGCTCCAAAAGAACATGGTGGACTGTAAAAATGAGATACAAATAAAAGAACCTTTAATTTTGGATTATGTATCCTTTGGGAATACTACAATTGGGAAATATTTGTGTATAAATGTGGAGTGGGAGCCTTCATGGTTCTAAACAATCAATTTAGACTCTAAACCTGTAATCGTGTCTGCAAATTATAAGATGCATCTAACACCCCTTATAAATATTTCTTTGCTTTTGTTCTGATATCCTCAACAATGGAGGCAAAGCCTCACATATTCTCTGTCCAACTCACTGACACTGTATGCTTGTCAGGGGGACAAACTCAGCACATGGTTAAGTCTTCATCTCCTCAAATGCTATGCAGGATTATTTATCCTGGTTTTGTTTATTTAAAAAGAAACTTGAAGACAGATTCTTACTAAAGAATCTTTTAGATTTTTTTTCCCAGATTTTGTTGAAAGAAGGATAGAAGAAACTCTGAGGAGCTTCCTTCAGATTCTTTAATGCTCTATTCCATCACTTGCTTAATTTGTTCATCTTGGATTAGCATAAAGCATAACTAGCCTTTAACCTCAAGAGAGGACAGGAAACCTTTAGGCACATATTCTACAAGTAATATGCATTTTCCAACTACAGTTTAATTTATTATTGTGCAAGTTATTAAACACAATCATTCTATTAGACATATATTAGACATATTTATTATCAGTATCATAGTCTAAAAGCTCTAACATCCTCATGAAAATATTCCAGCCTTTAGAAAACAAACATTTAATATTCCGTTGGGTTTTTTTAAAAGCATTTTCAAAAATTCGCCTAGATGTTTAGTCTAGAAAATGTTGCAGTGACACTTTAATCAGTTGACATTTACAATTATGCATGCAATTCAGATACTCTTGTGAAATTCTGAATATCATTTCATAAATGAGAAGTTATAAAAGATTAACAAGACACCTATAGAGAAATGTTTTACAGATAAAACAGTTAAGTTCTGAATTAAGAAATGAGGACGAAGAAGATAATGAATAATTACCTAGTGACAGATAGGTATTTTCATTTCAGTACATTTTCCATTACTTTTCTGATTTTAGTATGATCAGTATATATTTGTACCTGGGTTTAGAAATTCCACTGCTTTCATTTATCTAAAAAAGTTAAACGAATCCTGGTTTTGATGACAGAAGACTTCTCTGAAAATAACATTTAATTTTCTTCAACGTAGAACTGATAAAGTAAGAAAGCATTAAGAATAAAACTCATGATACCTTTACTTTGCTAAGGCAGTCTCTTAACTGGTCTTCATTCTCTGGTTCAAGGGGAATTCCAATAATGCTGTCTGCTTCCTCTAACCATAAAATCAACTTATTCAAGTCCTCTTGAAATTCTGATAAAATATTCTTTTCTTCCTCTAGCCTGTAATAAAAACATGAAATTAATGTTTCTATACATTTATTTTTATTTTGAAGTGCTTATCCATACTAAAAGAAAGACTAGGGAAAATGAAGTCTTATCAGTTATATTAATTGTTTTTAAAAGTGTGTCATAGATTTTTTCATATCAAAATTATCAGACCAGCACCCTTTTAACATGGCGTTAAGTGTATTTTACAAGAAAAACTCAAGTCATAATTTGCAACATCACTAAATTCAGCTTCTGGATTACATATGGCAGGGAGCAAACAAGGACATCAGAACTAGAACTGTTAATAATTCAGACCAGATTTTTGCGTGAAGTAATAGCTGGGAAGCCCAGTGTCAGAAACTAAGAATTCTAGCACCAAATTTTACCCAACTGAATCTGTAAAAAGTGACACTTAAACCCATTTGGACATATTGTATAAACAAATATTTTGGTGACGATGCCACAAACTTTGTGTAAAACATTCCAGTAAAGATCTACAAAAAGTAGGTAAGGTTTGTAGTCCATAAGAAGCAACAGGATAGGATTTTTCTCACCTAACTTTAGATGTCTACAACTACAACTCAGCTGTTGATTTTCTTACCCAGATACTCTTCATTGCATGCCAACCGGCATTTCTAGGGTGTGATACATAAATTCATCTTAGATGTTTATAACAGGAAGAGATCAATTCTGATACGCAGACTTTTATCAATTGAAGGAAATCCAGATCACCAACTAAGACATAAACATTGCAGGCGTCTAAAGTCAGATAAGGGTAGCAGGGAAGAGCACTGGCAGAATGTGAGCCATTTGGGATTAACATTATGGGTGGATCTCTTCTGAAGGAGAAAAATTATGTTTTATATAAAACCCATGTAGTTTATCCTTCAAACTTATTCTCAAAACTGAGGTTACACTGAGTCCTACCTGTATGGAGAGAATAAATAATTATTAATAAAATTAAAAAATAATTAATAATATATTAAAAAATAGTAGTTATTTGTTGTTGCTGTTATTTTATTAAGGTTACTTGAAATCAAAGCAAAAGATGTAAAACCAGTGCTTTTTTTTAATTATTATTGTTATTTCCAAGATGCAACTGACTTTGAGAGGTTAGGTCATTTATTGCACAGAATAAGAGGTTGCATTAGTATTTTAAGAATGTAACTCAATATTACAGTGGAGAATCAATGTCAGTATTATTAACATATTATTTTTGAATGCAGAAATGTATTAAAGCAGAATGAAAAATCTCAAGTGGAAGAAG
>VYZM01005404.1:3879-26200 GCA_013398915.1 Dromas ardeola
ATTGCAAATATAAAGAAAAACAGATTATGTGTTTTTTTACTCCCATGTACTCATTTATGTGAAGGTGAATATTATAATCCAACATAAATAACACAAAATTATCTAGTTATAACCGCTGGAGGGTTTGGGGTTTCCCCCCCATCAATTACTCTATATCAGCCTTCAAAAATACGATAGCATCCGAGTAGGGCATATTGAAATGCCCCATTTTCAAACACTTCTACTAAATTAATTATCTGAAAATATCAGACGCTGACAGTTCTGAGGGATGACACTGAGCCCAAGCAGGAAGCTGCTCGCAGAGCTTCTGAAGTCTCCACGCTCACTGCACAGCAGCACAGGAAGAACTACGGGCGTGTATTTGATGCCTGTTCCTCTTTGCAGCACTGGTACAGTTTGAACACAGTCCAAAGATACGAAAAAATAGCATTCAGCTCTTCCTTATGTGAGCAGACTCAATGTCCAATTTCCCACTTCCCTACGGCTTTTCCCCACAGAGCAAGTGTATTGACGGGTGTCCAAGTTCCAGCTTAGTTAAGGACACACAGGCAGATTAGAAAACTAGAATAGACATGGTGAAAGAGAGGCCTCCTCTTTACTACACGCAGAGATGCCTCCATATTATATATTGAATAATTAGCGCATAAAATAGTAACAATTGTAGCAGAGACTTTTTTCCACCCATCCAAGTGAATATGCTATTGTATTCTCCCCAGTGGCACACATTCAGCTGTTTGTACATCTATTATCAATCAGTAACAGGACGTTAATAACCCAATGTCTGTTTGTCTACAAGACATGAAACTCAGTATCAGTAACGATGCATAGAAGATATACCTCAACAACTGGCTTTCCTCCTTTCCTCCGATAGTCAACATGTACTAACAGGGAAAAGTTTGGAACTCTTTTAAACTAGAAATATTCTAACTTTATTGAATTAAATAACCCCCACCCATTTTTTCATATGTTCAGGGAGAAGCTACAAACTCACATTTGTCTTTTTGAATTTCAGCAAATAATAATCTTTTCCTGGCTACAGTAAAAGTGAAGATTAAGAAAGTATTTGAAGTCTTCATGAATAAAGATAATTCTGATGTAGAATAATAAGTCCTTCACTGAAGTAGCCTATGACTCCATCCTCTCCTTTTTTGTGAGCACAGTGCAACTAAAGACGACTACTTAACCCACAGTGAATATATATTTGAATGGTGAGGTTCAAAGAAAAACTAAATATTAGAACACTGGCTTCAGTCTTTAAATTAAAATTCTGGGTCTGAGAGTTTGAATCTTTCTTCTGGCTAATTCAGAGCACTCTTATGGGACTCCTTTAGCCTCTGGGTTATAAGTTTTCTGGATTAGATCACAATTTCTGTTCCTCATTGAATTTGTCAGTTTTGTATAGGCATTTTTCCCTGTATCAAAGAGCAAAAATGAACAGCTCCAATTTTGCTGCACAAATAATTCACAAAAATGTTTTGCCCAGGTTTATCTGGTGTAGCAATCGCTGTATAATACGGTAACCTCGTTTCTTACTGTATAATTGGAAGACCCCCGTACTCTGTTGCAAATGTGTTATGAGAGTCTGTATAAAATAAAAATACTGAATGGCATAACATTCCTGAAAATGAGATTGTTTAACTGTAGAAATCAATTTAAAGTATTCAAAATAAATGATCACAGCAAAATGTTGAACACTCCATTCATGTTTGAGGCTTTTCCATGAAGATATTTCAGTTTTCATGTTACATTCTGACTTTGAATGGTTTTCCCAGTTAGTCCCAGAATGTTAGGGCTTGACTTGGTGTTTTGCGGGACTCATTGATATATAACTCCATCTACACAAGAAATACAATAAAATTATTCCTAGCAAAATAAAACTGAGGTGGCTCTTTTTATAGTCTGACAATTTTCTCACCTATTACCACAGTAATTCCTGTATTACATGTGATTCACAGGCTTCAAGGCCAGAAGGGATGTTTTTGATTATCTAGTCTTCTTTCCGGCATCATACAAATTACAGGCTGTCAGCTAGTACATGAGAGACCTCTTCTTTAAGCAGTTTAACAGCTAAGAACCTAGGAAATGTATTTTTAGACTTTCTGAAGCCTGCTCTTCTGACATGGGTCTCAGGAGTATGCCAACTAGGTAGAGAAGGATAGCCACATTCTTGCCTCCCAAGGTGGGTAATTAGCATGACCTAGATATATGTACATTTCTGAGAGCTATATGTACTTATTAAAAGCTATAGGGCTGATATACAGATCTTCTAGGCGTTCTGAAAAGGAAAATATTAATTACACTTTTGTATTACTTTTATAACAGCTGAATAAATGCACAACTTTCAAAAACCTGTTTCTTTAAGAAGACTATCCATTTCAGGGACACCGCAAGGCATAACTCTCTCATCTATTTTAGAACAACGAATAAATATCCAATACATGTGTTTTCCTGGAAGAGAGAATAAGTGACACATAATAGTGATTTATGGATGCCGACATGGCAGTCATTTTTGTTACATATTTGTCATTATAGGAAACTTGAGATAGTGGCATTTCTGAGAGGTAAACTTATGAAGTATAGCAGAACTGAATGGTTTTGGGGCATTTTCATTTATCCGTGTATGTGCCTATGTCCTGAATGCAGCTACACGTATGTATGTTAAATGCGTATATGCTATTGAAAATTGTTGAGGAATTTGCCCTTTAGAGCTGTGAATGACTTAATGTGTTTTACTCTATGTATTTGGTGCTTCTCAATATTTTCAATAAGAACACAGGAATACATCCTCTTCACAGCAGTCTAAACAGCTCCCTTCTTTGCTCTGAGGAGGCACGTAGCAACAGAATAACAGTGGGACTCAGGTGGCTTTATGTAACGTTCAGAATATAGATTTGCCATAGATCTTTTCCTCTGCCTAATATAGGACGTATAGATATGTATGAACATACCAATTCTGTACAGATGAATACATTGTACAAGAATCATATAAAGTTACCAATTTCCAAGTTTACCTTTGTTGCTCCGATCTTGCACTTAGATACTTTTAGATGATTCTTTTCTGAAGTCTAAGTTTTCTTCCAACCTTAACCTAATACCGTCACAGTCATGGATAGTATCCTTATTTGAATGATTTATTGCAGAGACCTAGAGGGCTGAAAAGTCTGCTAAGGAAACCAAAAAAGCCAGTTTACGGCTGATACAGACACAGCTGTATTTACATGTGTTTGAAGGTTCATAATGATATAAGCACCTTGAGGTATACCTGCAAAATGTATAGTTCGCACAAGTATTCAGGTGGAATGAGAGCACCTGTTCAGCACTTGTACCGCAATGATCTGAGGGTGTTCAGGTATATGAAGAGTAAACTAAAATAGAACCAGAATTTCTTGCAACTCTCACATCATCTTTGTGATGATGCAAACATATACCACTGTTACACTTCGATATAATTACATCCAAGTAAGTCTTCTAAAATTGAAAAATATGTAACAACTAGTCAGGAGTTGCAATTAATACAAATAATATCAAATACCCATTTAAATGACATATCCATTCACAGTGAAAACAGCATCGTCACAGAGGCATTTGGCTCTAAAATTAATTTATGCTTTGTTTTGCACAGATTCAGTAGTAAAATCATAACACTAAGTATCTCATATGCATGTAAACATAGCTTCCAAAGGTGAATTACCTGCAACTGAGCTTGGTAGGTTTTTTTGAAGATTTCTTATTGACTCGTGCAAATACTAAGCATAGTACCTTGAAAGACCAAGTTGTTAAGCAGAGCCATTAACTGAGAAAACCAGCACATATTATCAGCAAAATGTCTGTGATCCCTTTTTTTTGAGATGAAAAGCACTTAGCTGGCACCTTTTTGATAAAACCCAAGCTCTTCCTAATAAAGATATTCAGATTCAATGAAGTGGGAAATCAGGTAAATTATTTCTAATACTTAATCCTAGAGAGAAATGTTACTGTTGGGTGGGAATGGGGGCACATAATTCCCAATGTATCTGACATCAATCTCTTAGGGTTTTCAGCTAACAGTTATGCTTCAGAAAGAGAGTATTAATGGTCACAGGAAGGTGTTTAGCCTCCTTTCCTTTGGATGGATACTCCTTCTGAAAATAGGATAACGATAGCTCATAATAGGAAATGTAGGACAAACCTATTAACTGCAGGCAACTCCAGTGAAAAATTTACAGACTTATACTCACTTACTGCTGAATTTTGCTTTCCAGGCAGACTCCCCTCCGTCTGAAGACTACGCAAAGGCAGATAAAAGGGATTAGCCCCAGCTGCTTTTATTTCCTCCCACCCCCAATATAAAGAGGCTACTCAAATCAATGCTGTGATGCCAACGTGGTCAGGTGTGGCCTATCAGCTTCTCTGGTAGCCTCTTGTTATTTGAGGTTGCTTCTATACCACTTTAGAGAAGGTGTCAGTGAATCAGTCCAGATGTTTCCCTTCTTTAAGGAACAAATGTTTACTTTAAGCAGGCAACAAGATGTACCAGAATCTCTAAGTGACATTAGCAAGTTAGAAAAACAGCCTTTAAATTAAACAGTGTGCTAATCAGAAAATAAGTCTAAGTGTGTGCCAACAGAAAAAAACACCAAATATAGCTGATGTAAGTGGGGAACAATTACTTCTTTCACTACAGAGATTCAATTGCTTTCCTTTCCTCCCAAGTCTGAAAAAAGATATTTGGATAACAGGTTGGTATGTATGAAAACCAAGGATGGGAAAGGTGGAATTTCATAGCCATGGTCCATACCTAGTTCCTATGAAAGTTTTCTTCTTTGTGCTCCTGAATTTCCCAGTTCATTGCACAGTTTCACTGTTCTACTGATACTTAATTGCTCTGGGTGGTCCCTGAAGTGAAGACAGAAAGCTGCCTTCAAGCAATTAAGAATGGCAGGGTCATAGAAGGCTTTGAATATCAGGAAAGAGACATGCTACTGGTAGCGGGGCAAATTATATTGTTTAATTAAAAAGATTTTAAAGGAGACTGGATAATTCAATTTTTTGTTGTTTCTAAGTAGCTTGGCATATTATTACAGCCACAGAAAATTACTGTAAAGAGTAGGTTAAAAATCTGTACCCAGCATTCTTGCTTCTACAAGAACAATTGATTCTGACCAGATTATTTCAATATCTTTTTCAATTCTTCTGTGGGCAGTCATTCTTGGTGGAAAAATATCATTATGATGTGCATTTAGAGAGCATAATCCACATTTTCAGTTACATCAGCGCAATTTTAGGGTGGTTTTCTTAAAAGTTCTTCACTTTCATTAAATTTAGTTTCATTAGAAATTGTGATAAAGTTTACTCCTGAATTTAGTAAGCTTGCATGTAGACAAATCTTAGAGATATTTGAAAATATTCCTCCTTAGGGCTCTGATTTCTTTCCACTTAACTGGTGAGATTCCACTGAGCATGATTCTGATTGGATTAATGTTAAAGTCAGTTGAGACTTCTGCTATAAGTGAGATGCACAATAACCTCCACTTACTTTTGGTTTTCACTGAAGTAACAGAAATTAGAGTCTGTTGGGCTGATCTGTTTAGCTGCTTTTGTAGATTTCAAGAACCGAATTTTATCCTAGGAAAATCTTAGCTGGAGTGCAACCTTAGAGTGAAGCTGTAATCCTTAGTGTCACTCTAACAATGTATTTGGCTCAGTAATGTCATCAGGTATTAAAAGAAGGTGTAAAGGAGAAGGTTCCAGTCAATTCTACAGGATATCCAAGAAATACACCTTTCTGAAATCTCCATTTCGTTGGAAATGCCTATGAAATTTGTATGAAACTCTCACGGAATTTCATTGTGCAAAAAAGATACAGCTTTTTTGCTGCAGCTTGTAATTCTCATTTGCTATGTAAATTTATTTATACATAAAAAGAAATGTTTGCTTTAGGGAAGAAATGCCTGGTTTTCCTATTTCGTCATTGCTTACCTGCTCAGATTTTTTTTTACCTCTTCAGAGTGGCAGCTTTAGTGTTTCCCATCCTCAATAAATCCCCACCTATTTTTTGGCCTGAAATATATATCCTCCACCTTAAAATAGCTTAAATATTATTTTGAAAGGCTCTCTGTCAGCATACCCATTTCTCTTCTGGAGAAATCTATGCTCAGAAGTGGAGCCTAGTGTCAAGCAAGCCAAAATCTTAAATATGTATTATAACGCTTTCTTGACCCAGCAGAAATTTACGCTTTTGCAAATATAACTTTTTTTTACATATCATCCCTCGTAGTTCCACATTTATTTTCTTTCCTTTGAATCCACAGGAGAACTATGACGTATATACATATGTATATATGATACAGGATAATTTCGAGTGACATCAGAATGATTCAGAATATGGTAAATGTTTCATTTTGGTGGTGGAAAGGTGCTAGAACTCATGGCATGGATCGGGCATTATCACGTGGTGACTTATGTCAGAAAAATAACATTTTTAAAATAAATGTGATACCCTTTCTTCATATAGTTTTCTTGATATTTACAGCAGGTCCTTACAATTTCTTTTCATACTGCTGATCGGGAATCAGGTATCTCAGATGGAATTTTGGGCATACATGTCTCAAGACAGAATTTGCATTTCTGGTCATGAGGTTGATGGATTTCTTCTGAGCCATGTACTTCAGACACAAAACTTCTTCAACAGTCATGTTCCGCTGCATTTTTCTCCTTAAGGAGCATTAATTGATCACATTTCAACATAAAGATGAATCTGCAGCTCCAAATGCCAAATTCTAGGCTTGCTAGGTATCACCCACTGAAGTGCAAGCAAATAATTTGCTTCAATGCACCACAACTTTTGAATACATAAAAGTATCACCCTTCTGATTAAAACATTTAATGTATAGTCCATTATGATATTGAACAAAAATTTGAACAGATTAACCATAAAAATATAAAGATAGTATAAATCTTTATTGGAACATGTATGTGTAGGCATATGTGCATGGGTTACACACAAGAACTTAATTGCAGTATTTTTGGTGAACATTAGCCACAATTTAGCTATATTTATGAGGCTCTTTAGAGCACTGTGAAGAGCTTTATATTTAAAGTTCCTTAATTTCTTTCAAAAGGTATTCGCATTAAAGAAAAAATCATGCCAATTTTGGATAGAATATTTTTAAAATTCTTGTGCTGATCATGTTGTAAATTATCTCAGAATGTTTGGGACCTGTTAAATGGAGGACAAATTTTTAAACATTACTGATTTGGTCATCAGTAGAAGCAACTATGAGATTGAGCAGGGAAACGTAGATTATCCATTCTTCTGCTGCAATGTCACTTTTAAAAATGATTTCAGTTACCCAAGAATGGCAACCCCATTCCGTGTAAAACTCCTAAATTAACTCAGTTCAATTCTAGCAGTGAGTCTTTCAAATAAGCTGCTGTCACCTAGGCTACATAACTATGTGAACAAGTACAGAGAGTCAAGAAAGCCCTCCGTATATGTTTTGTGCTTGCCAGACAAAAGCCAGCTGCCGTTGAGAAGGCATGTAACTGAATCCATGTCAACAGGGCACCGAGCCAAAAAATAATAAGCTGCGCTGGAGCTCAGTGCTGTACCAAAGCGCTGACACAGCTTCTGGACTATCGGTGTCTCAGGTCGCGGAAGGCTGGAGGATGCGTGGCTTTCAGACCCACTTTGAAGCAGCACACACAAAAGCAGATGAGGATAGGCTTTTTTAACAGTCCAGGGAGGATCAGAGAGTGTAAGAGGCCAAAACTCTTTTAGTTCTTTGAAAACAGAGCAAAAATGGAAGTCACCACACTAAGATGAACTTGTGGCCGCACTGAGGTTAATGACTGAATTTCACACAATTTGGTGGTTGGGGAGGTTACTGGCACAAGGTGATATTTGTGTTGCATGACACAAGCACTACATAATTACTTAGCTATAACATACCAT
The DNA here is from genome assembly GCA_013398915.1 of Dromas ardeola. Taxonomy (NCBI): domain Eukaryota; kingdom Metazoa; phylum Chordata; class Aves; order Charadriiformes; family Dromadidae; genus Dromas; species Dromas ardeola. Next base: position 11,813 of record VYZM01005404.1, read on the forward strand.
TTTAATGCTTATGGCTGTTTAAAATTTTATTTAAATTATTTTTATTTTTCAGTGCCCTATTTTTCCAGCTCTCAACTGAATTGTGTGATCGGTAATTAACAAAATTCTGCTCTGACAAATACCCAGTGGCATCACTCTGGTTTTACAGATATTGTACGATAGCTTGTGCAATACAAAATTTGTTCTCTTTTGGCAAGGAAGTTGGCACATGTAAAAAACTGACATTCTGAAGTCTTTCTTTAGCATTTATACACAGTACACCAAATACCAGCACATCAAAAGCCTGTAATCTCATACAATAAATTGCAATTGTACTACCAATCTTTTGGTAGAAACACTTATTGCTCAGCTAGGTATCATTTAATAGTTTGTTATGGACCTGAGTGACTCATGTACGATTTAATGCTTCACATAATCTCTAAAGTAATAGAACAGGAGTATGAATATAGTGTTTAGATATAGAATGAGTAATATATATAGTCAAAAGTAGGTTATTTACATAGAAATAAACTATAGATAAAAATATGTATAAGCGTAAGAGAACTACAATATAAAAAGGAAGTAATACATGTCACTTTATATTATAGTAACTGAATTATAAATCCCTTTCATTGCTCATCAAAAGAAAATGATAAGGGGGAGAGGAATTTTTTGGAAAAAATAAAGAAACTGAGTGTTTTACATTAGTTGCCATGTAATCTTAGTTGTATTGCTATTCATCACAAAATAATTCGGCATGGGAAATCCAAGAGGTACTAACTTTTGACGAGGTAAAGGTGGAAATGGCAGTTTTATTAGACCACCTACAATAGCTGGAGAAAGCAGACAAAATTTATTTGGGCACAAATTTGTATGGGCAGAATTTTGTTTTGGGTAAACAAATCCTTTTCCATGTCTGTTATGAGCAGCAGACTTCAAGGTTTGCTTCAAATTCAAACAATTGCTCTGAGTAGCATATTCAAGTGGTCTAATGAAAACATGAACCCCATTTACAAACCTTACCTTGCCTATGTGTTTTCACCACCACAGCTGCAACAATTCTACTGCTAAAGTTCTGTACAGGTTGGTGATTCCCAGGGGGGGAAAAGAAAAAAGGAATTCCTAAATATTTCTGAACATATATGATGCTTATCAGAAAATAAACAAATGCCAGTACAACTAAAAGCTTGCGGCTCTTCCTAGAATTAGGCTTAGCATCTATATGGAGTAATGGATCAGGAAACAAGTTTTGTATAGCTCTAAAGTTATGAGACAAACTTCTATATCAGCTCTTGGCTTTATGTTGTATCCCTTTATGTCAGCTGGTTTTGTACATAGATCAAGTTATGTGACCTCGAGTACTGACAGATGTCTCAGCACTGTGACATCTTCTGAGCTTTCCTTCTGCCTTTCTCTAAAGGACAGAGACGGCTTTGTTAATGTTGATATAGCTTCAATAAAAAATTTTTTTGGAAATTATTCAGAGTATCCCAATTTATATTTACAGTTAAATGACAAATAGCAGGTGCATCCAGTGAGATTGTACTGGATTTTGTATTGCTTGCCCACTTGGAAAGGCTGCCTCACTCCTCCTTCTTCTGTCAACACCAGTTCCCTGCCCTGTCAACATCCTGTTCTGATTCCGAAGGTACATTGTTTTCTTTCCCTTTCCCAGTATCCCAAAGAATATCTACACAATTGAAGAAGATGGTGATACTTCAGCCATTTATAGTCTCCAGGGCAAATTGCACAGTAAAGCTTCTTAAAAGTTTTTTATTGCTCATATTTCCAAAATAAGATTAATTCATGATATAATAACTCAGAATTTTGCAACCGCTTTTGTTTCTGACCTTACCTACCTCTAAAGGAATTGAACTTATTAATGAAAGATTGAAATAGGTGCAAATGAATTCAATGCTGAGATCCTCTTTTGTCCCTTCATTCCTTTCCATCACTCTCCTGCTTTATTACGTAGTCTTGTGTTACAAATGTGTGTTACCACAACTGTTCCAAGTTCACATGTTTCAATAGCCGATACTAGTGTAGTATCAGGATAGTCAATGAAATGAGGCCATTTTCCCCTGGTTGAGGATATGGTTCAATGTCAAGGGATACTTTCTGTTACAAGCAACTGGAGTTTGTATACACATAAAGCCTTTCCATCCATTTGAACAAATATACACTATTACATTTGCAGAAGTATTGTGGTTATCAAAACATAGTATTTGGCGTTCCTACATAAACTAGATAAATCTAATAAAAAATTAAAATGTGAAAAGAAAAATGTAGTCAAATGATCAGATGACTGGTGACTGGTGTTAAAATTATATCACAGGGCACATCATTAAACATTAAATGTAGTTAATATATCCAAGGTCATTTTTTGGTGAACACAATTGTTAAACCTTTTAAAATAAAAGTATAAATGTCTAGCTATTGCACAATACTTGCAAAGTTTTTGTTTTGCTAAGATCTGTTTTCCAGATCAACAACTAAGCATAATATATATTCACAATATATACGTCTTCATCCTTTTATACAAAAAACCCCTTCAGTGTTGTTCATACTACATCATGTATTCTGTATAGAATAATCTAGAAAAATAACTCCTTAATATTGATAAAAATTATCTATAATGCCACAGTTCAGTTACTATAAAATGTCATTTTAAGGTAACTCCACCCAAGACTTCTACCATTAAGGAATAAGATAGTAATAAGTAGTAATAAGAAAGTAATACATGAAAGGTACCATTAAGAGAAACACAAGGACCAGTTATCCAACAAGCAAAACAATCCTATAAAACAAAGAAATCAGTAGCCTGTTTTTCATTCTGCTTGCTTAAAACTTTTCTGAGGCAAGAGGATTTACAGCTCCAGAACACACATAACCCTTTAAATAGTATCCCACCTATAACCAGGTATACAGTCTCTCCAGAGGGTCTGATATGAAGAGGAATGAGACACTACAGGTTTGCAATTACAGTATTTGCATCACATGAACTTTCTAGGTGCAGAAACACTTAAACAGCCAAGACACCAAGGAACCTGGAAGGTTGTTTCTAATTTAACTAGTTAGCAAAGTACAACCATGCAAATTGGATTTCTGATTTATACCAAAAGTAGGTACACCCTGACAAATGCTTAAGATTAATAGAACTGTATTTTTCATCGTATGTAACACAGGTTTAATGGCTTTTAATGACCAGCTTCGTATCATAAAAATATATTTACATGATGTCTGTGAAAAAGTATCCTCATAGGAAAACCTGGCGTTTATTTACACAGGAAAAGTCTCGACCCTACTGCGCATGTTCCCTCCAGGAGAAAGAAAGTAAACATGGCTGATACTCATTAGATAGAGAAACAAAAAAGAGTAAAAAATTCTGAAATAAACCCCACACTTCTCTTTGGCGATCATTCTTCCTCGTTCCTTTGTCCAATTCTTGTCTCAGATATAATCAAAGTGATTAATACACAAGGAAAATCTCAGGGCAAACGTGATCAGCTGATAGCAGAGACTTGCTGAAGTCAGTGCTATTCAGATTTAAAACTTACATCAAGCTGTGGACTGGCCCTGGACAGATTATCTCCAGAGAGTGTCTGTTGAACAACATCATGCTTTTTTCTGTGCCTGGTGGTTTAGACTACAATTCTTTGAGAACAGAAAAATGCATACCTCAAAATGTGGCTGTTATTTCATCCTGAATGCTTTCTATAACTGTAGCCTCCTTTATCACTGCCAAAGCTTTACATCTCTCACAAAACCAGGAGACAAACTTTAAAAAAGGTCAGCCTGTACTTTAGGAAAACTCTCCTTACCTTGATATCCATGAAATATTTACTTTAAAAATATACCTACCTCATGTTATCAGTGCAAAAAGATTTACATTTATTTGCATTACTTACACATACATTAAAGTATACTGATGGCATTAAAAAATAAAGAAAATCATGTAATACCTTTACTTTTACCTATGGATTTGGTGAAATGGTTCCATGAAGAAAGCATTTCCAGACAAAAAGAGAATAAAGAAGAGGAGAGAAACAACAGTAAGAGTCATGAGTATATGTAAATGCAATAGTATCTGAACATGAAGAGACAAAGTATAAGGTAAGTGTCTGGAGACAAATGGAGATGCAATCAGTGTCGTATTAGGGATTTAGTTTATTTTTTTTCCAGTCATGTACATGCAGAGAAACACAGAAATAGCCCATGCTTAGATAAGAAAGAGTGACACAAAAGTAACGTGGACAACAGGTTAGGAGGAACAAAAAAAAAAAAATCACTGTTTTCATTAGGTTGTAAAACTGTACTCTCAGCATTCCAGAAGCCAGGAGCAGGTGCTTTCTGCACATTTCCAATCAGCCATGCATTAATGTAAATGGACTCTTCAATGTGTACAATGTGACAAGCTGAGTATCTTCTTTCAGGAGCTATCTGAAGAGTGCTCTTGTGCTTCATTTATCATTTATAGAATCGCCCATAATCGTATTTTCTGATAGATAACATTAAATTTTCTTAATCACCTTCTTATTTCTCTCACCTCTTTTCAGTTATTGTATTGCAAGAGGGGGAGTTGAGGAGGCAGGAAGGACAAAAGCTTACGGAGCAAACAAAAAAAAAAAATTAATGAAATAAGAAAAGATGTGACTAAAACCATGTGTTTCTTTGCAGCCAAAGACAGCTTTCAAGCATTTGCCCATCGTTTGCAGTGATGGATTCAAAGCAGCTACAGAACAAGAAGAAACAATGAAAGCAGAGTGGAAAAGGAACAGAGCCCATACCTTGGTCGCCCATCATCAGGTGCGCCAGACCTTGAAGGGAAACAAGAGCACAGTCAGCAATGAACAAGGGATCACGGGAAGGTGGTGTTGTCACAGTGACAAAAATGTTTTGTGACAGGCATCTGTTTCCTATGAGATGTCTGTACCACAGAGGGAAATCAAAGAGCATTTTTCAACCACTGGTTGGAATGCTTTGGGCTACGAGTAACAGAACTGCAATTCAAACACTGGGTGCTGTTTTATTGTGCATTTCTTCTGTGCAGTAGTTGGGATGACAGAAAATAATAAAATGCTTTCAAATCCAACCAGTTCCTTTAATATTCCATCTGTCTTTATCGTATTTTGATTATATTGCTTTGAACACTTTCCTGGGAGGACTTCCTGTCCTCTACATGTGAAATGACGTTAAAAACCTGGATAAGTGTAAACCTGAAAAATGGGCTGGGTCTGATCTTTTTCCCCTCATAAAAATGAGCATTTCAGGTAATTAAACAAAATTTCTTCGTCACATTGAAATGATAATGCAAGGGATGTCTCCTTATTTGTGTGAAATGTGACAGTAGAATGAATTTGTTCCAGAGAAGGCAAATTATTACCTATGTAATATAAAATGCATAGCAATAAAGAAAATCTAAGTGACAGCTTCTGCAGCTACTTCATAAATCTGTGAGAAATAGAATTTGCTTTATATTTGTATCACGAGATGAAATCCAATCATACCAGTATAGGTCTAGTGACATTTGAAAACAGATGTCCATAACGATAATCACTCAACCAGAGCCAAACTTCATTACTCTCTAACCAAAAAATTTCAGTTTTTTTTAATTCACAACAATAAAATTATACTTATATTCTCACTGAGAATAACGTGATGTGGGGAGAACATTTTTCTAGAATATGAAGGTTTTTTCACATTTTATGTCTGGTTTAAAAAACAGGCTTGTTCTTGTTGAGCTTTGCTGGTTTAGGATCCATTTTAGAAGTTACTAATTGCTCATGCGTTAAATGTGCTCCTCTTCTCCAACAACTATAAAAAGTGATACATTATTTTCTTATTTGAAATTAATTAAAATTAATTCACACAAAGAAGGTGTGCAATAAAATATCCTGCTCTTTATTGGAAAGCAGACTTCCTAGAGAGTTCCTGTGATTTCTAATTCACAAAGAAAATTAAGTGCACAAATGACTCATAGGACTTGGGGGGAGTTCAAAGAAGATACTCCTGACTGCAATCAGTCTTAAAGGCTTCATATCTTAGCAGTTCCAAATCTCAACTGATGTTCCAAATAGACTAACAATGGTTTTGCTGAATGAGTGCTTTTATTGTCTATGCTTTTTTAGATGCGTAGTTAAACTGAAGGGCCTGATGTGCCCCATCTCTTGTGCGATAGATTCTGTTTCCAAATACAGCGCCTTGCAGCTGGTGGGATTACCTGGGGCTTACAGCAATGTAAATGAAAGCTGAGTGTGATCTTGAAGGGATGCCTACATAAGCATTGCTTGGGAAACATCACACAGCTGTGCTGCAGTTCACAGCTTGTGAGAGAGAGTAGAAACGTTTTTGCCTGTGTTCTTTCTCTATAAGTGTTGCTGCAAGAGAAGCACGCTGAATACACAAGGTATAAAGATTTACGGTCAAGCTTCATTCTTTTAATGCTGAGTGACCTTGCTTGGATCCCTTGCTGTGTGGCGTTATGGAAGTGTGGTTATTTAACTTGGCTTTTGGCTTTTAACTTTTTGTTTTGGTAACTACAGTAAGAAATCTCAGACTTTTGATTTGGCTTTAACTGAATTTGATAGAGGGAAGGTGAAACTAGTCAAATGTTACAACATCTTTTTCTTTAATGAAATTGTGACTTTTCAGCAGCTGTTTTATGTGAGCTCTTTCAGCTCTTAGAAGGTATGAAGCAAATCACTGTCATGTCTCCTAGGGGAATGCAAAGAAGGTAAATTCTTACTAGCTTGCATTTAAATATGAACATTATAGCTATAAGGACCTAAACAAAAGGCCTAGCTTTGGGAAATTACCACTGCTTGACAGCTACTATTTTTGCTAAAATGATTTGTGACATTGGTCAGTTGTAAATACATGATTCTTATATAATTTGAAAAAAATCTAAATGGCAGAAGTGCTTCTGAAAACATCATAGAAACCACTTGAATTTTAAGAGTCACTTACAGTGCTGTTCAACTAAAAAAGGAAGTCAAGTGAATGTTAAAAAAAGACGCTTCTCAAACCCAACATCTATCAATTAAAAAACTTAGTACTAGTCCTCAAGACACTGTATTTTGTTTGACTCTATGTTACTTTATTTGTGAAGGAGTAAGGTTACTTATACTTACTTACTAAAAGCACATAATGATACTTACCTTATTTTATAGTTTTGCAATCTATGGATGAAGGCTACGGAATAGTGAAGAATTACTATGACGGTACCTGTGCAATCCACAGAGTGGTTTAAAATGATACAGATAAATCTACCATGATAGCAATCCCTGCCAGATTTTCAAAATGACGGTCTGCTTGTAATAGAGAATACCACAATGGATAGTCATGGGAAGTTCTAGCCTTAACAAGCCATTCATGGGTGTACCATACATGGAAAATATTAATTTGTGCACCATTACTTCACAAATGGAATGATAGAAGCCTTTTCTTTGTGAATTAGGAATTCGAGATTTAGTAGGAATGCCTCACGTGTGATCCACTGCACCTTTATACTGAGCTTGGCTCTGAGAGGAGAGAGTTAAGGGGCACAGGATGGGATAGTGGAAGCGGATATGAAGATAGGGTATTTTCATAATTTGGTGTGCGAGTTCCATGCAGAGCACAGGCCAAAAGAAAATTTAAACATGGTAAACCTGCGGTCAATGTGTTCAACCCTAGCACAATTTTAGTAAAATTAATAAAATGTAGCCTTTTCGTACCAGCAATATATACAGAATTAACTCTGTGAACACTAAATCCTTCTGTTTTCTTATGTAGCCTAACTTACAGAGATGCTCAGATATCACAGAAATCAAAGACAAAAAATTATAGCTCAGTTTTCAAATTGTGCTTTGCATAGCCCATTCTATGCTTCCATTCTTTACATATACATCCTTTGTAACTTTAATGTATGCATAAGTATCCAGACCTGCGTTGGAATAAATTTAAGGTTGCAGTTTTAAGAATTAGATTCAGGCAAAGTCTGGATTAACTGCTATCCAGGTTTTATCTTGTACTGCTGTGCATAAATGAATACGTGAAATGAAATTGAACCTCCTTATCTAGTTATACTGATCCTAATTCACATTGAGACTCATGTTGACATCAGTAAGAGTTTTATGTACAGATCAAATAAAAGATTAGGTACTTGTTTCTAGACTTTTATATCTTTCAGTTAAAATTCCTATCCCAGTGTTGTTGAATGCATTTTTATTTCACAATGAAAAGGAAATTGTACTGATATGTATGTGCGTGACAGTGCACACAATTAAAGCATCAGAATTGTTTAAATTTTCTTTCTCCTACTGATAACATACATTTTAATAAAATTGCACAGCATCGTGTATGTGCTAAATCTGAGCACCTCTCTCTGCTCTTGAAAACAGTAGCACAGAGAAATGCAGTACCGATACTTCCAGGCTTTTTTAGAAAATTGACACTGCACAGGCAGGCAGTGGCCCACGGTGACTTGAATCCTGGATGAATTCAGGCCCCATCGTGGCCCACGACAGGAGCCTGGGTCAGACCTGTGCCAGGGCAGTCACTTTGTGTATGAGTTAGCTTACGAAGTCCCTGATTTAAAAATAGTTTTACAAGTATTGGAAAAAATAAAATAGAAGTTATTTCTCAGTTTAGATAGATAAACTAATTTTTCAAACGGATAATCCAGTATGCAAAGATTCAGCCCAGAGACACTTTAAAAAGCACTTGTACATAAAAAAAGCACCTGCACCTTATGGCTTATAAACAAAAAGACAGTATTGGTTCCCAGCAATAACTGATAGAATATTCTGTACCTTTAATACTATGATATATATGCACGCAACATGTTTTCCCAGCTAATAGACTTACTTACCAATATTCAGGCTAGATGGCATTGTGCTTTAGTTTCCACTGTCCTGTGCCATACTTTCTTTAAAGGGACTTAATTACATACCAACATTATTATTAAAATCACATGCTGCTGCTTTCACAATGTCCAAAAGGTAGAGTGCATTATGTAGAAAAGTTAGACAGAAAACCTGTTTTCCTAAAACTTTGTGCTGTAAAGGATATTAGTGTAACAAGATTTGTAACATTAAAGAGAAAAGCGCTTTCCATTTTCCTAAGCAATTGAAAGACATGTATTTAACATGCATTACATTCTTATGAGGAGGATTTATGCTCCACACTAATGAAACAAATCGTTTCTTGCAGTGTTTTTCATACAGAACATATGAAGAAATCAGTGCTTCTGCAAATTTCCTGAATGATTTTGAAGGGTGATACAAGTCATATGAGTATAAATCCTATTGTTTCAGTGGGGATATTCTGGAATTACACCAACAAGGCCAAGATTAAAATGGAGCTTTGCTTGTGTTCTGTATGGAAAAAGAAATCACACTTATTTAATAAACTTGTATACCTTTATGGGTAAAAAAATGCAACTTACCGTATTGAATGATATGCGTGCTTTTATAACATTAAGCAGAAGGGAAAAAACCACTAAACAGAAGGGAAAAACAAAAGCTTAGGAAAATAAGGTAGAAAGCACCCACCTTCCACATAGTTGTCTTCTGTAAGCACATAACAGGGAAGGAGAGAAAAGGAAAACATTCATTAAGCAGCATGCAGACTGGAACTTGCCATTGCATGTCTTCATCATGCAAGGCATCAAACACAACATGCAAGTGCTCCATTGCTACAATCCAGAGGGAAAAACAAAAGCACCAGGGAAGCAGTGTTTCCTCTATTTAACAAAATTTACGTGATATGAAATAAAACAATACTGTTTCGAAAGTGCAAAAATTGTACAGGATTTACTGCAGCTCTTTGTAAGTTCAATTATTATTAGTCATTCATCAGAGGATCTCCTTGTAAGACTTTTATAACTATATAAAGCCATCAGTCATTTGTGATAGGGATTCTAAATTCATTGGCTTCTACTTCTCCGTTCTGAATTTTCCTCAGTGACCTGTATGAAGTAGATGATTTTAAACAAATTGAACAAGATAGCTTAAGTTTTAGAATATGCTGTGAGGATGTTACCACAGGCCGCGTGGCTGATCCTGCACTCACTCTGGTCATTTGGTCAGATCTCTGAATCCAGTGTGGAAAAACTGTCACTTAAAGAGGGTGGAATAACTCAGAATTGTAGGATCGTGTCCCACAACATTTGTCAGCATCAGAAACATGCACATCTTAGAAAATCAATCAGTCCTCTGCCCGGTACAGCTAGCAAAGGCCACAACAATCTCAGGCATGGGTTCTGCCCCTGAGTTAGATCAAAAGGCATTTTGCCTAAGTAAAGTCTGCTATAAACAAGCAGTAATTTGGCCTTTTATCCCCAACCCAACATCAATACGGGACACAGGAAAGAAGGTTCCCCCAAAGTACTAGTGTCCTAGTACTTATGCTATTCTCTATAGTCCTCAGCTCCTCCACTAAGTAGGTGATTTTGAGGGTGTATGTCTCTGTTGCCCAATATGATTTTTACTGAGGAGAGGACAGGACAGAGTATAAAGATATCTCAGGGGAGAGAGAAAATGGGAAAGGTAAAATAACAAAGGAAAAACAACACGGAAGTCAAGGAGATGGACCGTGCGAAACTAACAAAGAAACGGGGAAGGGTGACAACACAGCAGTCTGACTGCTTGGGAGATCTCTTCCGGCGGTTTGTGCCGTCTCCACCAACACCTCCTGGGGATCAAGCACTCAGAAGCAATTGCAAATTGAAGCCCAGTTCTGTTATTACAGGTCAATTCTCATGGAGTCTTCTTCTGGGAAAATACCTTTTCATGTGACCATTAAGAAATGTGATCTAAACTAATTTGGATATATTTTAAACCAGGAGTCAATAAACCGAGTTACACAGAAGTGGGCTCAATGATAACTCTTAAGCATAGAGATTTCCTGCCAGAATGTGTCACTTTCACAATGAAAAGCCTTTGTAAATTAATGCCACAAAACACTGAAAAACTAATCATACCTGGACATTATTCCAGTAAATAATTTGAAAAGTTTACCACTTAAAAAATAATAACTACTATAAACAATGAATACTAAGGACTTAAGTCTCTCAGTTTTTAGTTGTAATACTCATAGGTCAGACCAGATAAAGGTATTTGGCTTAAGATATTATAAATCACCTTTTCCATGCACACACTCTAAATATAGACTTCTAAAATCTCACTGCCTGAAATTTTAGTTTGTTATGGAAGTGCAAAGGGTACATACTGTTTCATGCATTTAGGAAAGTAAGAGGCTGAAAAGAAAAAATAAAATATGAAAAGCAGTATGCCTGTTGTTAGTAAATAGCTGAAGATCAACAAATTGAATAAAAATCACTGAGAAAATGAAAAACACCCAATTTCACAAGATAAAGATATTATATTCTATATGCAATGTAAATTACAGTGATATTTGGGCTATTAGAAATAGCTACTTACAGCTAATCTTTTCTGGAAGAGCCTTCTTCCTCTAACTTCATATAGTAATTTCCTTTCTTTAAGTACAAAATCCTCCAAACTTAATGAAAAATAAATTTGTTATTTCAATTGTAGGATAACTTCCTTCAGCTAGCCCTGGTTACTGCAGTGCTGGTATATTGCAATACCAATACTGCAGTGTCGTCCTTTTCGGTGGCCATATTTAGCTTAACACGATTACTTAAAAGCAACATGTGAACTTGCTAAAAGGTCCATTCTGTTGCTCATGATGTCAGTCAAAGGAAGAGTTCGGACAACGACATCACGGGCAGCATCAAATGGTTAAACTCATCTGGTTACGGGGTGTAGCGTATTTTGTTTTATACCGTGGGCCCTGTTCTCAGTAGTGATTGGTAAGTGTTTTTTGATGACTCTGTCACTAGAAAGACTTACGCCAGCTGAGCAGCTTCCCCTAAATGTCTGATTGATTAAACTTTTAAGTGATAGTAAATTAAACTGTCAAAGCATTTTTAATTAAATAAAATTGAAAGTGTCGAATTCCTGCTCTGTGAATAAAACAGTGTATATAGCCAAACCCCTATACTTGAGTAAACAACAATGAAAATTCATTCCTCCACATATTTTTGTCATGGTAAGTTAAACCACATTAAACAGTTCTGCAGTCTAAGAAAAAAATTATTTCAGCTTCTCTGTGGTAGTTTACATGGGTTTTACGTTAGATTCGCCTTGAGCACTATTATTTATTTAAGGTGGTTTTTTTGTGATGGCTGATATATTTCCATATCACTAACACTTTGCTTGACTTTCCTGATTCCCGTTTTCTTGGCATGGCCTATTCTTCTAAGCAGAGACTAAGAAGCCAGAAGACCCAAATTTAAACTTTGCTTTCTATTCATTTCGTTTACTCCAGTCACTCTTAAAAAAATAAAAAAGGGGAAACTCTGAAAGCCCTGTATACTATCAACACCTTAATTTTGCAGTTTGGAGGGAACAAAATTTTCCTCATTTAAATCAGAAGTAACTGTATTCATATCACCACGGTTGCACTGGTGTAAAACGTATGTACCTGGCGGAGAGTAGAGCTGTATTACACGTTTCTGTCATTGATGATGATTTAGCCACGCATAGTCCCACATTTACATCCGTCTACCCTAGAGGACCTTATTGTCTACTGAGTAGCTCTGTTTGTTGGTATCAGGGGAACCACAGGCTTTCAAGACCCGAAGTGCCATCTTCTAGCTGCACAGAAGGTCCCTTAGCCTTTTCCGCACCAGTTGGTCGTACCAATGACTTTCACCAATGCACAGCCCAGGTATGAGACAAGGGGCTAAAAGGGACTGTCAATGCCACAGGGGAGGAGCGGAACAGCCTTACAGCCTCCACTGTAGCAACTGCATGACTGGCCAGAGGGGTAACTTTCTCTTCAGCGCTCTGACTTCCAGCAGATGTGAAAAGTCCTCTGTGTTCACATTGCACCAAGATACTCGCTTGCAGAACTACACAGGTCTTCATCCACTGCAAACGCTTATTTCCTAGCCCTTCCCCCACCCCCACCCCCAACGATACTAAATTGGACTGATAATTTCTGTGTTTACAACCTAATTCCTTTGGCCAAATTCTGCTCTCAGGGCTACTGGTGTAATCTGTCGACTGCACATATCCAGCCAAATACTCAGTTGATTAAAATCTGGTGTGACACGGTTGAAATCAGTAGAACTACACAACTTACACAGGCTGTGAATCTGGCTTATTATCTTCAGATGAATTGTCTCAGGGTATCCCTACTCAGCTGAGACCAGAATCTGCTCCGTATTTTTTGCAGCAAAAGCCCAACCAATTCTATTTTAGCATATTACTATGATTCAGTGACATAATAATGGGAATCATGTTTTTACAGGATGTTTTTATTAATTCAAGAATCATTTTAACATTTGGTCATGCTTCATGAAAACCTTGATTTTTTTAAAAGTGACTGTTTATATATTTTGTGGTTATTTCTGCTGTTACATTTTTTTCTTCTGCTTGAATATTTACACCTTAGTCACACACAGAGCACAGTATTTGTCCTGACAACTATGTAAGAATAATATTTTCATGGTAAACAGATGAAACAGTACATTAGTATTTTGAGGTTACAGAAATGGCATTCTAGAAATAACGTTAATAAGAAATAGCATATGAGAAGTGGCATTTTAATAGGGTTTTTTTCCCTCATCAAAACTATAGTTCAAAATCACATTTGGCAACAATGAAGGGTATAATATACCACAGACATAGTTCATGAAATTTCATAAGATTCAGTAGTACGAGAAGTGGGGAAGTAGCCTGAAATAAAGCTTATCTTTATCCAGGTGTCTTGCAATAAAAACAATGGCTAGAAATTTAAGATATTTAAAGTTTGGTTTCCCAAAGAATAATGCATAGGTATACTTCTCTGTAAATGTCTCTACCTAAAAATACTGTACTGGAAAATGTCATTTCAAGAGGCAGCTGCTTCTATGGGACTGCACCCAGCAGCTCTTGGAGAGTATAACTTAGCCTGTCCCATCAGTTTAACTGTTCGAGAAATTGTTTTATTGAACAGGTGGTTCAAAAGAAAATACTTGGAAAGGATATGAAAACATGATGTATCTTATAAAGTATATTATAAAGCATGAACAGTCATAGTCTCAATAATGATGAACTAAAGCAATGCATTGAAAATCTGTGGCTATGAGCGCTGGTCTTTTCAAGTGCTGTGTATCTGACAAATTCCATTAGGACTATTTGCATGTTTTTGAAATGTACTTTTGAAAACCACTGTAAATATTGATTGTAATTACTGACTGTAATTATGAATAATTAGAAATGTATTATAAAGATACCTAGTACAGAACTCTGATTCTGTTGCAGCCTTCTGCTTGAATATTGAGTAAATAGGGAAGCAGCATTTCCTACTTCTGGGCTTCATGGAACAAAATTTGGGATTCATGCACAAAATCTGCAG
>VYZM01005405.1:0-149909 GCA_013398915.1 Dromas ardeola
ATATCAGGGTCATTGAAGTCCCCATAAGAACCAAAGCTTGTGATTGCGAGGCTACCTTCAGCTGTCTGTAGAAGGCCTCATCAGCTTCCCCATCCTGATCAGGTGTCCTGTAATAAACACCCACAACAGTGTCCCTCATATTCGCCTGCCCCTTAATCCTTACCCATAAGCTTTCAACCCTCTCTTCATCTGCCCCCAGGGAGAGCTCGATGCATTCCAGTTGCTCTCTCACATGAAGAGAAACTCCACCACCACGCCTCGTTGGCCTGTCTTTCCTGAAAAAGACATAGCCGTCCATGACAGCATTCCAGTCACGTGAGCTGTCCCACCACGTCTCAGTAATTGCAATGAGATCGTGGCCCTGCGACCGCACAACCTCACACAGATCTCCAGTTCTTCCTGCTTATTCCCCATGCTGCGTGCATTGGTGTGTAAGCATTTCAGAGAGGGAGTTGTGTTTGTAGTTTTCACCCTTGAGATGTGGTGGGCCTTCTGGCTCTCAGAAATACTGGCACGCTCCCCCACAAGTGCTGAGCAACTACGCCCAGGCACCTCACCGGCAAGCCCAGTATCATCCCCACCCCTCCTTGAATCTAGTTTAAAGCCCTATCAATGAGCCCCGATAACTCTTGTCCTAGAACCCTTTTCACCCTGCAATATAAGCTATTCCCTCCTGTTACCAGCAGGCCTTGCGTTTTGTTGAATGTCATCAGTAAAAAAATTTTTCTAGGGAAATTTCAACGGTGCAAAGTAAACAACTGATTTCTACAGGCTTTCATAGGGATTTAAGTCTTTAACTGCTTTGTTTTCTGAAAGCTCCCCTATGGTATGAGCTTGATATAAACATGGCAGGGACAGAGAAAGGCACCCAGCACAAAGAGATACACAGAGGGAGCTGTTTAGAAAAATCTTTGGGTATACAACGCATTAACAACAATGATAAAATAGTTTCACTCTGCTGCAGAGAGCAATCCTTTGGCATCTGCTTAAATCTGGATGGTGGACAAGCGTCTTCTGACCTGTGCAAGGCTAATGAGGCTGAAGATGTATGTAAATATATACTATTTACCAGGGAAGAGGCCATTAGTTGAGGAAATGAATAATTTCGGAAGATATAAACTAATCAGAGATGTTTGGAGAAGGAAGATGCTCATATAATTGGATTTGATCCAAAGGGTAATGCAATCAAATGATAATGAAGGCTGGTTGTTTATCACCTGTTGTAAAAGAGTTGTCTGGGCAGAGAATAAAGAAAGAAATAGTGTTACGTCTCTATAATAAGAACCTCCAAATAACCTCTTATAGATTTGTAGGGTTTAAAGGAAGATGGGATAATGAGATCTTCAAATCTGACCTCATGTTTGCCATTGTCCTTCCAGTTTCACAGTCGTTTCTGCGCTGACTCTATTACATTGGGTTTGATGACAATAAATCTTCTGGAAGAATGTCAAGTCTTATTAAAAATCTGTGAGTCAGTTCTGTAGCTGAAGTTCCCAGAATTGCACTGATTTAGAGTCATGGAGAGTTTGATGCCATACTTAAAGTAATAATAATGATAATAATAAAAATTGTTTCTCAGTTTTTTATAGTACTCTGTGAGATCATTAAAAATGAACCTCTGTTAGGAATCATCCTGGCTTTCAACTAAGTGCACTCTCTGTGGTCAGTTTGGAGACTGGAAGAAACACAAGCCTTATTTTCTGATCAAATTGTTTTCGCAAATCAGTGGGGCTTGCAGTTGCTTGCAGCTGCTTGCAGCTTTTTGCATCTTGCATAAACCACCTCTTTTGTGACACTCCCCAAGGATTTTGGTTGAGAAGCCACCTCCCAGCCAGCAGAACACGAAAGGGCTGGCATCGTCATCTGACTTTCATTAACCCCTGAACCCAAGCTGGATGCATTCAATAAAGCTGCTGTTATTTTTTTTAACCATCACACTGAGACCTGTTGAATTCTCTCTGTTGCTGGGACCTGGCATCTCGAGTAGGTGAGTGGTATCATAAAATATGCTGTTAGTCCGCAACGCTGCACACCTCGGTGGCATTCAGAGTCTTCACATAGACCTAGCTCACAGGCAGGCCGTGGAGGGAATTACTGAATTACCCATGCATGCAGTTGCCTTGGCAGTTATCCCCGTGGTTGTAGCTTTGAATCACACCAGAAACAGCTCATCCTTCTGAGGTAAATGAAGTTCATTACTCTGTAAAGGTCATTTTGAAGGAACTTCAGAAAATGGAGGCCTGCTTTGTTGGTCTCCGTAGGAGATTAAGACCGGTTTCTCTCCTGCTTCTTGGCACCCATCAATCAGAGTTGGGATTCACCGGTTCTAAGTACCCGATAAAAAATTTGGAGATGGTTCTTGCACCATTAGCCTCTTACCTCTCCCAAGCCTGGCTGCTCAGGACCCTTGTTCACTGCTGAGGAGCCAAGGTGCAGGAGATGGGGGTCACCCACAGAGGCCATGGCAGGGCCAGAAAGGTAATTCAGATCCTACAAACTTGCATCTGGGCCTCTCAAATTTATTTTTTTTTTTACGATCTTGCACAATGAGTGACACACTGTTTATCACAGCCCACATGGCCGCGTGTCTGTGTTGGAAGAACACAGCTTGTAAAGCATATTCAGATCATTCAGGCAAGCTTCTGAGGAAGTACTTTGCCTTCCAATGATATAAAAGTGCTGAGGACTGTGGGCTGAGCAATTCCAGTTCCCCAGCGTTCACTTTCCCACCCAGCAGCATCATATGCTCCAAAACTGAGTAGTACTCCTGAACTAATACAAAAAAGATATGCACTTCCTCATCTTGATGTTAATTCTCTTTACAGACACTATAAAATAAGAGCAGTTGAGGGACGAAAGAGGGAAAAGCAATCCATGGAATATTTTGGTTTATCAGAAGTAGTTTAATCATCAGTAGTGAAAGAGAGTTTTTTTGGGTGTCGAACTGTTTAAGAAATGCTTTTGAGATCTGAAAAATGAACAAACAGGCTGGGCTGTCTCAAAGGGATGCTGAAATGTGTGAGGGCATAAAACTTCATTTTTCAGTGGCCAGACATTTCTCTTCCTAGGAGGCAAAAATCTTGGGATGGTTTTTTTGTTGGGGATCTGGGATTTACCTAGAAGCTAAAGAAATGGGATATGAAAGTAGAAAAGGAGGAAGCTTGAGGGACAAACAGAGAGGGGAAGGAACTAAATCTGGCTACTGCCATAAGAGACAATAAAAAAAGTCAGTAAGTGCATCAGCAATCAAAGGAGGGCTAAGAACCTGGGGGTGTTGGCTGACAGCCAGCTGAATATGAGCCAGAAATGTGCCCAGGTGGCCACGGCGGCCACCAGCATCCTGGCCTGTATTGGCAACAGTGTGGCCAGCAGGACTTGGGCAGTGATAGTACCTCTGTACTTGGCTCCAGTGAGGTCCCACCTTGAATACTGTGTTCAGTTTTGGGTCCTTCACAACAATAAAGACATTGAGGGGCTGGAGCGTGTCCAGAGAAGGGCAATGGAGCTGGTGAGGGGTCTGGAGCACGAGTCTTGTGAGAAGCAGCTGAGGGAGCTGGGGGTGTTCAGCCTGGAGAGGAGGAGGCTGAGGGGAGACCTTCTCGCTCTCTGCAACTGCCTGAAAGGAGGCGGTAGCAGAGAGGAGTCGGTCACTTCTCCCAAGTAATGGATGATTGGACAAGATTAAATGGCCTCAAGTTACACCGGGGAGGTTTAGGATGGATATTAGGAAAAACTTTTTCACTGAAAGGGTTGTCAAGCATTGGAACAGGCTGCTCAGGGAAGTGGTGGAGTCCCCATCCCTGGAGGTACTTAAAAGACAGGTGGTTGTGGTGTTAAGGGACATGGTTTAGTGGTGGACCTGGCAGTGTTAGGTTAATGGCTGGACTTGGTGATCTTAAAGGTCTTTTCCAACCTAAACAATTCTATGATTCTCTGAATTGATGTAGAAATTATGAAGTATTCAAGAACCCAGGGCACTGTAGTATGTGCCCATGCAATGTGCACGGCTGGTGGAAGAAACCCCTCCCAAATCTTCCTGTCCTCTGCAAACAGCATGTTGGAAGCTTCCTTGCATTTCCCACTAACTCTGGTTCTGTGAACCAGCAAAGAGAATTATTATACAATTATAGAATGGTTTAGGTTGAAAGGGACCTTAAACATCATTTGGACAGGGAAAAGAATAGTTTTGGCTTTTCTTTCTTTTTTTTTAATTTTTATTGCCTCTTTGGGATTGTGCAATAAGGTTGTCACATAATGATATGGAACATTAGATAAGTGGAGTCATGCGGATGAAGAACAGAGGCTATGTTGGGATCAGTCACAAGGAAGTGCAGAATTGTATTTCAGTGTGGTTTTCTGCATCTCTGCTACCTCCTGGGCTGGGACTATTAGAGGAATGGGGTAATTAATGGCTATTTGAGCTGAACCCAAAGCAGGACTGGAAGTTCTTGAGCTCCCCATGAGACCTGTAGGGTTGAGTTCCCAGTGAACAGGGTCTCCATGGATCCACCAGAGGCCAGTTTCAGAACTGGCCCAAGCGGGCATGGCCTTGATGGTGCATCATGGGCTACCATCTGCCTGTGCACATCTGAGTCTGGACTGTACAGGCAATGAAGTGCACCACCTAGATGTTAAGCTGCTGAGGACCACTTTCTGGGAGATAATTTGCATGTGTAGGAGACATGGAACACGTTACCGTGTCTCAGCTTTGTATGCATTGTGTGTGTCTTGCAAAGTGCCAGCTGAGTGCACTGGGTTTGGCACAGTCCTGCAGTGCTGTCTCAACAGGCATTGCGTGCCCACACAAGCTCGTGCTGTATTTACAAGCCACGAAACATCCACCCACAGGTTCACACTATAAACATACTGCTCGGGGAGGTGGTGGGGCTGTATCAGGGATTCTGAACTGAAAAAAAACCCCCATGTACACGTGAATAAAAATGTCTTAGACCTACAGGGACACTGCATGGGGTTGAGGACAAATTGCTGTGTAGCTTTGCCAATCAAAAATAAAACTTTTCAGCTTTTACCTTACAGAAGTGGAATGCTCCATTATAAAGTGACTTTAAATTTAAAGTTGAAGTATCAACAGCTGGGCTAAATAACTCCAGGATTAAATGAAATATTGAGTTTGGTGTCAAACAAAATTTCTCAGGTTGCCCCAAAATGGAAAGTTCAGAATTAAGTAATTGTCAAAAAGCATTTTTATCTCGTCTGCTGAATTCTTTCCACCCTCCTTCCCCTTTTTCCTCAGTTTTCAACTCAGCCGCTGAACCAAAACTCCCATTATTCATCCAGCTCCACGCCAGCATTTGCAGAGGACTTGCAACAGAAGTGTGGAGAGAGGCAGCTCACCCCATTCATCTCAGCAATCCATTAACGTAAATCTGGGGTGATAACGTATGTGTCAGCATAGCAAACTCTTTCTTCACCCTCTCAAAGGCAATGTAGAGATGGGGGGAATTATGGTTTCAAGGTCTGCGCTGTATATCTGGAGTGACAACAGTCTTTGTTTCAATATCATGAGAGGCGTTTTTTGGAAACTCATCCCACAGAGAATTGTGGGCAAAAGCAGACAGTTCGAAGAGCAAAACAATAGCGTTAAGTCAAAGGGAGCTGAAAACCAGACTGAGCAGCGGCGAGGAAACCAATAACAGCATAATTTAGATAAGAGTGTGTAACTGCAGAGATAGTACAGATATGAGCATGAGCTGTAATATCCTGTACAAGGGGATTTGGCCAGCCAGGAACAACCACAAGAGAGGCTTAACGTGGTTTGAGTCAAAAGAAGTGACGGATACTGTCTGAAAAACTTGCCTGTGAAGAGAAATGGCCTTACTCAAGGGACAACACGCAGAAAAACTGTCTGACCTAAAATTATTAACCTTGTGAGGGTGGCTGGTTCTCACATTTGTGTTTGCATGAGAGGAACCAGAGACAGGATGGTCTAAGCAGAGTGAAGCTGGCTTTTGTAATCACACCGTGTTTCAAATGCAAAAGTAAGCAATGACCTGAGTCTCTAGGACTGTCTTCTGTTGCTGATACCTTCAGTACATTGAGGCACCAAGTGGCCTGAGATCTGACTCCCCCCATGAAGAAAAAATCTGTAGAAGTCTAGCAAGAACCTTCAAGGCACCTGAGCTGACAGAGGTAAAGCCCTGGAGCAATGACAAACCCAAGGAGGGTCCCTGAGGGACTCATTTTGGGTGGCATGTCTTTCTGATGGCTAAAAGCGGTGAACTTGATTGTAAAGCAGAGGTACCTTCTCTGTCCCCCTTGTCGCCCTCCCAAAACTTTCCCTAAATAATTCCTCCTCTGAGCTTGCTTTCCTCTCTTTTTCTGTGTCAGACTGTTGCTCTTGCATCTTCACCGTGACACAGAGGAAGGAGGTGATTATACAATAATAATAGTCATTCTACCGATCAGACTTAATAAGCATTATTATAAGAGCATTTTAAGACCCCTCTAATCATTTGAACTGGATATTGATGCCCTGGTGCACTGAAAACTACTCATGTAATCTCCTCCCAACAGACAATATCTATTCTTAACAGCTCCCTGTCAAAATGAATGAGAAATGAAAACTGAAGATGAGCAGAAGGATGAGGTACAATTGATTTAAGTTGCAAGAAATTTCTGATTAGATACCAGAAAAATAAAAAAAAAATAATGCAGTGACAGCGGTCAGAAAATGAAACAGGGGCCCAGAAGTTGTGGAATCTTGATTCCTGGAGGTTACTCAAAACTCCCGATAACGTGATCCTGACCACACTTTGAGGTTGGATCTGATGTTAAAGTTGGCCCTGCTTAGAGCAGGTTTTGGGCGAGATGACCTCCAGAGGTCCCCTCCAACTTAAATTATTCTAAAGGAATGTAACAAACCTATAAAAGGCCTCTTCCAGATTTGCCACCATGCACCCTGCTACCGTGTCCTCTTTGTAGTCTGGGCCTGAGTCTTCTTGAAGAGGAGTGTTGTTTCCAGTTTGAGATGGAGTAGTGGGGACCGCTGCACACCCAGATATCTCTGTGTTGGGAAGTAATGCCAAATCCAACAATATGGACCTATGTGGAATACAAAATCTAAGAAGATATATGGAGGGATGTATATATACATGTTTTCCTACACATATACACACACACAAATATATTTATATATGAGCATGTAGAGAGAGGAAGACATATGGAGGGAACATGTACAGAGTGACTCTGGTGTTCATCAGACGGCTTAGTGTTAATTGACTATCACAAAAGCTTTGGCCAAGAATATGGTCATTCTGACATTTGCAGAAGTCCTTAGCTTATCCCTAGGGGCTTTTTTTAATGCCAGAATGCCTTTCCAGATATTCCTAGTCCTGCTGCTCCATGCAAATCCCATTGCAGGTGTTTAGAATGTGGGATTGATTGTGACACTTTGAGGGGAGAGGAATGGGGAGAGGAAAAGAAAATTCCAAGCTGAAGCTCTCTTGCCTCAGCCTCACATCTCTGTAAAACAACCAATATATTTTCCCAGTGAAAGAGACCTTCAAATCTCATTACCCATGTCTCAGTCACTCTTTTCCTTATGTTGGTTGATTATCTGTGGCTTATGAGTCCAAGGGAACTGCTTACTTGGCATTATAACCAGCCATGAGTGTCACGCTGAAATTTCCAGAGGCACTTCTTTATCTCAGAAAAAGTATTCTTTGTGTAAAGCACCAGGGCTGAAACTAGGCACAGTGGGGATGTGATGGCCTCTGGCTGCCCAGGACGACTTGTTTAAAGTCAACCAGTCTTGTAGTCTGGAGAGGGGGGTGTGGCGTTTCTCCATGTTACCTAAAATTTCCAATAGTGTCAAAAGTCACAAGTCACAAAGAATGGACCCCCCTGAACATCTATATTGTTACCTTACCCCCCCAACCAAGGTTTACCCCTGGCCCAGTCAATGAATTTTGGGGAAACGCTCAAGATAAAGTAGAACTTTCTGCCACTGAGGACCAGTGGGTATTTGTTGGCGTGGAATGAATTTTGGGTCGATTTCTATTTTTAGGATGAATGCACGGAAGATCTCAGATGCACGTGGAGATTTTTGAAATTGCCTTTACCCCAAACTCATAACAAGATCAGTAAAGATGTTAGTGGGAGGGTGAATGAACAAGGCAGGACTGAGCTAAGTCGTAGAGAAGCCAAACCTCCGACCATCGCTGTAATTAGCTGGGGGACTGAGGGAAACATATATTTTCAGCATGCTTTTTGCAGCATTCCAGATGTTTAACTTTTGATTTCTTTGCAGAAACTTAAGACCCCATTCCCCCAAAACCCCAGTTACTTTTGTCGAGGGAAATGATTCAGAATGCAACAAAGATGTGTTTTCCTCACTGCGCAGATTAGGACTCAGTGGCATCATGCCGGCAGATAGGAGTTGACCAGAAAAATGTGCACAATTATAAACAAGAATAATTGTGTTGGATTGGATGGATCCCTCTGGATTAGACTCGTGTCTTCTTTTCCTTCAGCTTTTTCTTGCCAGACACTCCCCCAAATAACTCTTGTCCCCTTCAAACAGTATCGCTGGTTCTTGTGAGTTTATTGCAGGTTTCCCAAGAGCTGGCATTTTCCTCTCAGAACTCCACTCCTAAAGTCCTGTGGTTACCAGAGAAGCCAGCTTTCTTTCAAAACCAAAATTAAATTTCCAGTCCTCATGGCTGCGGAGAAAAACTAAACATGGCTCAAGTCTAACCTGAAGTCAAATATAATATGATCTTTTTCTTCCCAAAAGCGAAATAGGAGATCATGTTTTATAGACTTGACTCTGGATTGTTGATCCAAAGCAGTTATCAAGAGCACAGGCAAGCTGGCTAATTTTTAATCAGTGTTAGATGAGTCTTTGAGTAAATTTACACACAAGGGTCACCTACAGCAACCCCAACGATCCTCTATATTCTGTCGTTCTGTGTCCCCTTTCCCAGATTTCCCTTCTGCACTCCCAGGTCATGATTCATGGCAGTCACTAGTGTTTCTCTGTAAATAACCAGAAACAACAGCACCTTCTATTTAGGAAAGTAAAGTTTTACAATGGAGATACAGATCAGGGAAGTACAGACAGCATCAGTTTCCAGATATGGCACTATGTAATGTTGGAAGAAGAAGAATAAAAATAATTTCATAATGAAATACCAGCTGCTGTTTTATTAGTATGAAAAGTAATGTGCTGCTTATTTCTCTAAACACTCCCCCACTTAGAGCAGGCAGCTCCACAACCCCCTTTTTCTGGTTCCTTCAGGAGGGGGAGGAGGCGGCCTGGGATTTTGTTAGGGGAGGGAGCAAAGTGGAGCATGTGGCAAAGACCATCAGCCTGGAGGAGGGTATGGGGGACCTGCACCTGCCTCTCCTAGTACTAAACCTGCAGGAGCTCAAGCATCATTATGAAGGTGCAGGTTGAAAACAAAAGGTAGTGGAATTTCAGGCCATGCCTAGTCCAGCTGCACCTCTAGGAAGTGGGTCTAGAAAAATGAGTAGGGACAACTATAAAGGAAAACCCTTCTGAGGCCCATGAAACTCACTGATACCCTTGAGCTCCAGTGGCCAGGTGTACCTCCTGGGAGTGCTTAGCCTCCAGGTACACCTGCCCCATTGCAACCTTCCGTTGTGGGCAGCAGAAGATCTTTGGGGTAGGGAGAGACCTCTTCCACGTTGTAAAATGGGAGAAAGATCCCCAGAGTGCATTCAGGAGCTGATCATGTCCTAACCAGAGCAAAAGGAAGAGGGAAGTGTTTCAGCAAGACTTCACTTTACCCTGTTTTACTGTGATTATGTTCACTAGCAAGGACCTTGCTTGATAGAATCATAGAATCATAGAATGGTTTGGGTTGGAAAGGATCTTAAAGATCATCTAGTTCAACCCCCCCTGCTATGGTCAGGGACACCTCCCACCAGCCCAGGTTGCTCCAAGCCCCGTCCAACCTGGCCATCCAGGGATGGGGCAGCCACAGCTTCCCTGGGCAACCTGGGCCAGGGTCTCACCACCCTCACAGCCAAGAATTTCTTCCTAATATCTAATCTAAATCTCCCCTCTTTCAGTTGAAAACCATTCTTCCCTGTCCTATGGCTCCCCTTCCTGATCCAGAGTCCCTCCCCATCTCTCCTATGGGCCCCCTTTAGGTACTGGAAGGGGCTCTAAGGCCTGGAGCCTCCCTGGAGCCCTCTCTTCTCCAGGCTGAACCCCCCCAACTCTCTCAGCCTGTCCTCACAGCAGAGGAGCTCCAGCCCTCTGATCATCTTTGTGGCCTCCTCTGGCCCTGCTCCAAAGGGTCCATGTCCTTCTTACGCTGAGGACTCCAGACCTGGACACAGTACTCCAGGTGGGGTCTCATGAGAGCCGAGAAGAAGGACAGAATCATCTCCCTCGACCTGCTGGCCACAGATGTTTTCCACCCTATGGTATGCTTTAAATCTTCACCCTCTTTTCCTGCACCATATCCTGTCTGGTAGCCTAAGAATTTCCCCACCAACTGAAATTGTGATATGCCTGTGTAAATCAACATCATCCCTTGGAGCTCAGTGGCATTGTGCTGATTTACTTGCGTGCAGGGTCTGTCCATGCTGTTTTGTGTGATTTAAACAAGATGTTCCTCAGGCTTAGACATAAGTGAATAAATGATGCTTGACATTTTAGAGAAGCTCATGTTCGCTAAAAACATTTCTTGTTCCAGCAGACTCACCCTAGTAGTTTATTCACTTTGTTCCTCTGCAGTCTTTCTCCTGCTCCCTTCATCTCATCTCGGTACTACAACATTTCTCATGTTCGGAGATTTTACTTCACTTGTGAGCTAAATCTTTCTTGGTCCCATCTCAGGTTCCTTCAGCACTTTCTCTGCAAAGATTTGCAGATTATTTGCAATTATCTACTGTTAAGTAGGAACCAAGCCATGAGGAAGAGCTGGGTTTGGTTGGTGGCATCTCTCCCATTCAGACATGGCTCCCTCCTTTCTATTCAGAAGACAGGTATCTCATGTGTTTTCAGGATCCGGGTTTCTTTTCTGTTCTATGACCTCAGTGCCTGATGGAAATAATAGATGTTTACTGCTGCCCACTCAGATCTAGACTACAAGGTCATGGTATGGGAGAGAGGCCAGAGGATTGGCTTGGGCTTGTCTTGTCTGGAGCTGTCATGGGTAAAAAGTAATTCCTACAGTTGGGTAGGAATCATTTCCCATCTACAGCCTAACTCCTGGGCTCTCTCCACACTGCAGATTTTTAGCCCGCTGGAGATTTTATTGCTTAAGAGATTGGCTTTGTATCCAGAATGACACCATGGTTCTTCCAAAAAAGCTTAATGAGGGCTGGTCTGTTCAACTTCTGATGAGCTAAGATGTCCTCCAGGATTGCTTATTCCTTCAAGACAGAGGAAGGACTGCAGCAATATTGGGGGAGACTTGGATAGAAACCTTGTAAATCAAGTTTGAAATTTAAGGTTTGAAGGGACCCTCCTTTTAATTCCTTCTCAAACTACTAGGAACTGTGCATCAAGTAGGAATGAGCAGCGTTTAAAAACCAGAGTTACAGGTTCCTGCTTTCCAATGGTGATTTCGCTACTTTGCTATCTCCCAGGCAGGCCATAAAGCACATTCAACAAGTATTACATGAGCTATTTTGATGCTGGAACTGATAGATATACTCCAGATAGACTCACTGAGTAGCCTAGTTGGCTCACATCCTACTGCATAGGTGGCCTCAATTTACCACTCGATGGAGCCCTCTTCCCTCACCGCACACGCACAAACCAGCTTGAGACGTGGTTTGCAATACACCTGCTGCTTCAGATAAATCATTCACCAGCGTTGCATCCAGTGTTCCTCCTACAGAAAATTTATACAGCACTGCATATAAAAACCAGCTGCTAGCACTTTGGCAGATATCAGTCCTTCTCTTCTCCAAAGTGGTATTGCTTCCAAACAGACATAGTTTGGATTTAATTTCTTTTTCTTGCTCAAAGTTTGGCTGCTTAGATGTCCTCTGTTTTCCATGGGCAGATGAAGGTACTTCAGCAGAGCTAATATTACTTGTCAATCTTTGTGGCATTCAGCGGAGCACGGAGAAATGGAAAATTCTTTGCAAAGTTTTTGTTCTTCGAGAGAATCGAAGAGATTTGGAACTGCCAATTGCTCAGCCAGCAGCAAACTGAGACTTCTGCTTCTCGTAGAGGAAAAATATGCATGCTTCTATGTCAGTCTAAATCTGGTTTGTTTATCTGTCTTTGATTCAGTATCAATACCTCCCTTTCCAGGTTCACCTAGGTTGCACCTAAGGGCATTTAGGTCTCATCTAATGCTGGCCCAGGTTGTGCAGAGAGGTGGTAGATGCCCCATGCCTGGAAACATCAAGGCCGGGTTGGACGGGGCCCTGAGCAACCTGATCTATTTGAAGATGTCTTTGTTCATTACAAGGAGGTTGGACCTGGATGTCTTTTAATGGTCCCTTCCAACCGAAACCATTCTAGGATTCTATGATTCTACGATAATCTGCCCCTGGTTGGGTTGAACTATTGGCTCAAAGTGCAGAACAGAGTTGAAGGAGAGAAACCATCTTAACAGTGAGACTTCTGTCAGCATGGGTGAGTGTAGAATGGCTAAGTATCAAGGGATATGCTTAGGGGCTCACTGGGAGAGGGTTACATTTGTGGTTCGGCCCGACTCCAGGCAGAATGCATCCAACCCATCTCTGTTCTGCCAGCTCTTTGCACCAGAAATCCATGTCAGGACAAGTTCCCACCGTACTGGTCATCTTCCTTTCTGCTTCATGGGCAAAATGATTCTGCGTAATTAGACAACCTGCGGATGATCAACATAGAAGATGCCAACATCCCATGCTGCCCTTGCGTCACCTGTGCCCATAAACAGCCCAGCGTAGTGAACCTGTTACCCAAGGTACCCCAGGATGGGATGGTGCATAAAGTCACATTTTTTTCTGGCTGGTGGTGCCTGGGAAGAAAGCAGCTGGGTGCTGTGGAACCATCAATGCAGGATGCAGGCAGTTGGCATCAACTGGTTTAATCCACAGTTTGTTTATAGAGCACATGAGGGCCCCAATCTGCGTGAAGCAAGAGCCACCACCAATATGGGCCTTGTGCATATCAAAAATTGAGTGATTAGTTGTGGACTCTGAAACCATTTAGTTTTGGAATGGCTAAATGAGACGGGAAAGGTTACAGGATGAATGAGTTCCAAAGACTGCTTGAAAGTACTGAGCAGTCTAGCAGTGGGGATGACATTCTGTAAAGGTCTCCACCAGTTAGGATTTACTGTGATTATATTTCATGTTCACGAGGAGCAGAATTTGCTCGTGCCCAGTTACAGCCTTCCGTCTCTGCAAGGGCAGCGCTCCAGGGAACCACCCTGCATTGTTTGTGCCGTGTGAGATGAAGGCATTGCATAGCTGCGAATGGAACGAGGCGCCCCTCATGACACCGATACTGTGAGTGTATCAGGTGGCATGAGAGCATCCTTCAAAATAGGCACTGCAACCCCACTAGAACAATAGAGCTAGAAGGTGCTGTGTTTTGTGACTAGGCAGAGAGAAAAGGGTGATTTGTCCTATTTGGCTTTTGCCACTGCTTTATATTTGTTCTGCAATTTTCTACTGTAGTCTCCAGCTGACATTTAGGGCCACGGCCAGAGAGATGTCATGCACTCTTTTACTCCAGTGAATGTTAATGCCAATGGTGCGGAAAGCAGTCTTAATGTGGGATGAGGGGAAGGCTCAGACTTACTGACCTTGATCATCTAAGCAACTGTTATCCGCATGGTTGGTCATTTACCAGCTTGTATTGGGTCTGAAGCCATCCATGCTGTGCTTGGGAAGCATTGAGGCCAGGACACCTGGAGGTGGATGGGCTGCAGTGTGCTCTGTCCTCTTCCTCTCCATTCAGGTGAAAGAAAACCTGGCTGAAAGCAAAGATTTGGACTCTACCATCTCTAGCAAGATGCAGAGTTCAGCTTAGAACCTGTGGGTGAAGCTTGCTTGTGTGCAAACAATGGGAATGGGATGGGAGCCAGACCTACTCCTGCATCACAGTGAAGTGACATTGCAGGCATCCCCCTGGGATGAGTGTGAGGAGCTCGGTACGGGTGAACACCTTCTGCAAGGTGGTTGTTCTCTCTCCTGCATGTCATCTGATGCTGATGTTGAAGTCAGTGCATGGGATCAAGACACTCAATTTATACAGTAGCCCATCTCAATCTCAGCCAAGACACGTGGAGCTTCATCTGGAGCAAGCATTTGTGCAACTGTCTTTGGTCAGCAGTGTTCCCACTCCTTGCTGCTGGAACCCGAGTGTTTTTTGAAACCAGACGAATCATTCAAAGTTTATCCATTTAAAAGAGCAGAAAATTTTTACTCCCTGTTCCCACCTGTAGCCATTGGTTGTCTTTCCTAAAAATATTGCTGGAATGTGACTGCTGCTGGAGTGGTGATACACAGCCCACAGAGTGTATGCGATGTGCTAAAAGTTGGGGCAAAGAGGTCTTTGACCAGTTCTTCCTCCTGCACAAAGCACACTCTTGCATCAAAAGAAATGCCATGACTAAACTCTGGGAGGAAAAGCCTTAAATTTCAGCTTCAGTAAATCACCTTTCTTATTTAGAAGTTGTTAAAGCTAAACCATGCACAAGGAGAAGGTTGAATTAGCATGTCTCCAGAAGCAGCTGCCCAGCAGGAAGCATGGATGGGAGCTGACCAGGTTTGTTCCTAGTGCTCCTGAAAACCACAAGCTTAAGCAGATACTTAAGCCACCCAGTGTGAGTTCTTCCCAAAGGGCTTCCAGAGATATAGGTCACTCCCATCTTTCTGTATCCTTAATGGACTGGAGGAACTCATGGAGCTCCTTCCTCATGAACCCAGAGGAATACCTAACCCATGTCCATCTAAGGGTGCCCCTTAAGGATTTTCTCTGAGTCGTATAGGCAGGAAAAGACACAGAAGAAACATTTCATGAGAATCAATAAAGGTTTCTTTTTATTTTAATTCCCTTTTACATACACCTGTGGTTTGTCATTTTCCGCTTGTTACTTTGGTCCATACAGAAAGCAGAAGTGGAGGAATGTAAACCAAATGCCTGCCCAACGACACACACAAGGCAATGTCCCCGTAACCCATAGAAAGAAATCACAGTTTTGTCCTTCAGTTTTTTCAGTTTTGTCCCTCTTCTGAAGTAAAACAAGGCCTTAAAACCCACTTCTGTGAAAGCACTCATGTTGGAGGGGGAAGAACACACCCCAGCTCCTTTGCCTCCTGCTCAGACTAGAAAAAAGGAGCCAATATCTTGAAAACAAACTCCCTGGGCAGAGCCTGGCAGACCGCTGGGAATGGCTGAGTCCTTTTGCTAATGCCCAGACCCCATCACTTCTGATGACCACCATGGCTGGGTCACCCTGAAGTTGCTGAGACGAAACAATGAGTTTTAGCAGCAGATCTGTCTCTTCATGCATGCCCCAGCTCATGCAGATGGCAAAAGATTGACATAGTATTTCTGAACATGGGGATGGGCCGAGGGGATGGGTTTGGGTGATGGTGTTTGGCTATGCCTGTCCTTCCTCTTCTGTCACCAACTGGTTTCCCTCTCCCACCAGCTCTACCTCATACAACCTGTCCTTTAAAACATTTCGCCTCTAACAACAAATGGCTTCTTGTTCATCCTTCCCTGCAGCTCTCAAGGAAGAATGATTGATTTAGACAGAGAAAAATATAAAGGTAAAAGCATGGCCTGGCAAGAAGCACCCAGCTCTATATTTAGAAGGGCTCATGCCTGTCATAATGCTCTGGTTTAAATAGATGCTGCTTCTCTGGTGAAGCCATTGTTTTGTCTTCTGCTTTAGGCACCTGAGGCCTGCCTGTTTGGAGAACACCCTTCATTTAAGCTTGTTCTAATCAGTCTTTCTAGTGGATGTTGTAGCTCTATTTCAAAGGATGTAGGCCCAGGGGTTTTGGAAACCCAGTGCACACTAATCCCATCTATCTCAAACATTTTAATTCCCTGTCTTTTTCTAGCCAAATATCTACCACATCCTAAATCCCCACACGTAGAAGCTGATACCAATACAAAAGCCTGATGTTGTCACTTGGGAAGCATTTCAGGAGAGAAGACTGCCATCGAACCACTTCTACCTCTTGATCTCTGCTTTCTGGTCTTGTATTGACCTAAAGCAAAAGGACACCCTGAAATATGAGTGGCAAGTAAGGTTTTGGGGACAGGGGAGGTCATTTGTTTGAATCGTTATCTTTTTCTTCTTCAGAATTTATGGGTGAAACCCACTCTGTGAAAATCAACAGGCATTTTGGTGTCAATTTTCATGCGGTCGGGATTTCATCCCAAACTGAGGCCAGCACATTTCTGCTGTTGCACACCACATCGCTAGCCCAGAATCATTAACCATCAATCTGAGGAAGATAATCAAATACCATCAAATTCCTCAGTTAATGTCCCAGAAAAACAATTTCTGTGATCACAGGAAGAATTTACTCTGTGGGAGCCAGGACAAATGGGTCTGAATTCCAGGTTCTCATGTTGAGGTTGTCCTAATGTACCCCTTTTTTTCAGGTGAAAAAAGAAGGGAAAAGTGCCAGTGAGGATGAAGAAGAAGAGAAAGTTGTACTGACTTTGTTACATGCCCCACATTTGCTCTCTCAAGACATCTCTCATTGAGGAAAGAGCGTAATTGCGCAATAGAGTCTACCTCTGTCAACTGTGCTGGATAGGGAGGTCTGCCCGAAAAGAAACCAGATTTATAAGACTTCCTAATTATCATCATCTGGGTCAGCTCTTCCATAATTTTTTCTTTTGTTGCTGGCCCCTGCCAGACTCTGAGCTGATTTCCAGCCCTGCCCTGCCTTGCTGGAGTCTTGCAAATCCGTTCTGAATTAGGACAAAGCTTGTTGCGCACTGTTCTTGCAAACGCTGCCTTTGGCTCCCCTGCAAAGCATCATTGCTGCCTGTCACTACTGAAGGCCACCACGAGACACGGTCAGAGAGGGAATGGCCCCTGATGAGTGCAGTAATTACAACATGCCACAGACGCAAAGGCAGTTCATGGGACAGTTCTGCACATGTGCCCTGCAGCAGCACTAATGTACCAATCCAGAGAAGGATGCAGAAACCACATGAGCAGATCAAAATATTAAACTTAAATTAAACATGAATATTTAAATGAACATACCAGCTCTAACCCCAAGCCCTCTGAAGCCAGTGGAAAGACATTGTGTGAGCTTTGCAGGTCATACCGAATGGCTCAAGATCTTCTATGAGCAAAACACGAGTGAGTTCAGTTGGAGGACGAAATGCTGTGCCAAGGTCTTCAAACCTTTTCCTGGTCTGTGGGAAAGGTTTCAGAGGAATCTTATTTGATATTTATTTTAATGCTCCCCTGTGACATTCTTTTCTCTACTTGCCTCCCAAGTCCTGGCAAAATGTTGATACTATCTTGAGCTTTGTATACCGTGGGGCTAGCTTAAACCTGGAAGACAGTATGAAAACTTGGAGGATCTGAGTTCACATGCAAATAGGAGAGAAAAGAAAAGAAAGAAGGGGCAACGAAAAATCCCTACCAATCGAAACAGCTGAGTGTGGCTCAGGAACAGACAAAACTGGATTGTTTTATGTGACAGCTGATGCCTTGTGTGTTCTTTTATTTAATCCCAAACAACAAGCCTGGTCTTTAATACTCAGCAGAGTATTTCTGTAGCTAGACTTGGAAGCTTTATTTTAATTCCATTATGCAAATTGTACATGAGTCCTGAACTGTGGTCTAGATTCAGATCTGTTTTGCCTTGGCATTAGACTGAGTTAACTGGATTAACTTCAGTGGAGTAGCTCCTGCCTTCTGCCAACAAATATAAAATCAAGATCAGGTCTGTTTCTAACTGTCCTGCCCCAGAGACCAGCTTTGAATGACTCTGTCCACTCATTATAACTCTTCTATCCACCACAGAACTCTGTGGGCTTGGGAGAAACCAGACACTGCACAAAAACCATCAGGACGCTCAACAGAACCTGATGAAATAAAAAAAAAAGATAACTTATAATTACCATTTTATCATTTATAACCCTTCTTAAGTGTGATGTAAAGACAGCGAGTCTTTTTCTTACTCTCTGTCCCCTTTTCTTATAAATTCACTTAGAATGAAAGATTATTTTGGCAGAACGACCTTCCACCTCTGCTGGGGTACCTGTGCTCTGAGCCTGGTGTGGTGGGTATGATGAGACTATGGGATTGTGCAGCTGATCTGAGTAAATCATCTTCCCATCCTGATGCTCTGGATTGGTTTTGAAATAGAGTTGAGATTGGCTTCTAGCCATAAAAGAAAATGAAATGCTTAACCAAGTTCTTTAAATAAGTTTTTGGAGGTTGTTCAGTAGGACCAGTTTGGAAAAAAGGAATGAAGCATGGAGAAGGACTCCAACCCACCTGAGTTTGGGACTGATACAAAGGGGAAGGTTGTCGACCCTTCTGGTGTCCTTTTTGTGGGCTTCTCTACCAGCTAGGGACAAGCAACCTCAAAGATCTAAAGTGGTTGTTGGTCTACAACCCAGCCTTCACCTACAGGTGAAGTAGGTACACGAGAGTCTTCTACCACTGCCAAAAGCTCACGTCTCGATCCCAGCTTCAACTGCTGGGCTCTCAGTAGATGCTCTAAAATCTCCTAAACCACCTACAGACCAAAGAGCAGCCAGTGAAGATGCCTATTAACACTGAGTAGAGAAGCACCCTGATTAAGATACACTTTGCCTTGTACAAGACTTGATATATTAGACAGCAAATTAATTTGGGGTTAACCACTAAATGAAGCACATTAGCAATATTTCTGTTTCAGCACACGATTTCTTGATGTCCCTGAGCTTTAAAGGACCAGTAGCTGGTCACAGGCCAAGGTGGGTTCCAAGTTACATGTCCATGGATCGCTCTCCATCCCAACTCATTCACAATGGCCTGTAGGAGATTTCCTACAGAGAGGCCAAGGAGCACATAGAAACACCAAGGAGACCAGGTTTCTGGCTTAGTCTTTCTGGCCAACTGAATGCTACTGGGGGGAAAAAAAAAAGAAAACAAAAGAAATGCCAACCTGTATTTTTTTTTGCCCTTTCCTTTCCCTTTTGTCTTTTTCCTGAATAAAGCACATTCAATCTGCATTTCCCAGCTGATTTCTTTTAGAATCACAGCAATGGAGTTATGTTTTAATGTTCTTCATCTGATCATGTGTTTGTACAACAACTCACCTCTGTTTTATTTTCCTCCCCTACCTTTAGCTAAGAGCTAAGCTTGAGTTTTGATTTTATGAGTGGCCACAAAAATAGTTTGGGTGGAGCAGGATAAGCCCAATAATTTTTATGCAGATGGCAGGATTTGCTGCCTCAAAACAAAATGTTCCTTTGGGCCAACAGTATTTGCTGTCCAGCAGGTTCAACCTTTCACTTCCATGGGCAAAAACAGGAGAACTGCCTTCCAATGAATGTCCACAGAGATGGACATGCTCTTTATTTTACTTATATAGTTTATGAACCATTATGTTTTCCAGGCAAATCCAGAGAGCCATGGCCAATCATGATGGAAATTTATTTATAGGGTCTTTCACAAACTCATTTCCTTTACAATTTAATAATTTTCTCATTTCAAGACACCCTAGAGGGATGAGATATAAAATCTACTCTGTCTGAAGAATCACACTGTAGCTGGCCAGGGATATCATATATGTCCTCTGTTTACTCTATGGAAGGTGGCAGCCCATCAGCAATAGCAGTAGAAATAATAATAAGAAGAAATCAAACAGCAAACCTGTTCCAGCATGAAGCTTATTGAAAAAAAGCCAATTCTCCTAGACCTGCCTGAGGGTGCAACGTGATCTCTTCTCTAGCAGGTGCTGTCAGCAGGGAGGTGGCACAGGAAAGACATAGGTTAACCTGCTCATGGCCTTAAAACAAAGCTTCCTCACCTGCTGAGCAGTTCACAACTTGCAGCCATAAATGCAATGCCCATTTGTGACATACGATACAGAGTTGATGAGCCATTACCCCAGAATTTGGAAAATACTGGGCCAAGTACTTTTTGTTTGTTTGTTTTTTGGTTTTTCTTCCTGTTACAGATAAAATGTCATAAAATTCAGATAAGGCCAGGAAGAGTGGGATGTGAACCACATTACTGCTGCATAACTTTCCATGATGAGGCACAGTCTAGTCTTCAGCAAACTCATGGGCACCAGCAGGTAGAAAAAAACCCACATACACCAATAAGAAGCAATGTTGCACATGAAAAGACTTCACAGGTTCATACAACCTCTCGTAAAGGTCAACTCTTAAAGTGCTTTCTCTTATTTCATGCAGTCCTGTCTCAGGTGAGAGAGTTATTGACCATAGCGAGAGATTCAGATGAGTTAAAGGATCACTCTCCTCATCACCGGTAATTCTGCTTGAAGCTTTCAATGAATTCTAGGTGGAAAGTGTGCAGAAAAATTAGCATTGACAAAGCAAAAGAACCCAACCTATAACTGAGGTTTTTTAACTCTTTGAAACATCAGAACCTGAAATTTAAAAACTTTTAATCTAGCCATTAAGTTTGTCAAAACAATAAACAGGAATAAAAATTGGAGGTCTTCCCTCTTAATGTATTTTCACAGTTTAAAAAATGGAAAATTCTACCAGCACTGTGGATGTTCTACGACTTTCAGCCAATCGCCCATAAACAGATAAATGAAGCCAATCCCTGGCTGAAGAGTTCAGTTTTGGAAGATCTTTGTGAACTGATTTGGCTCTAATATGTATCAGACAAGAAGAAGCGGAGATGAGGAATGGTGAAGAGTAGGACAAGACATGATCTCATCTGAACCAAGACCAAGCAGTATATAGAAGGTGTAAAAACACTCTTCTGCACATATCCAGACAAAGCAGAAACGACAAGGCTCCTGCCAAAAGTCATCCTTAAGAAACACAAGGCTGAGCAACATTTAACAGCTCTGTGTCCATCCGGAAAAGAGGTAGATCACGTAGGAAGGACTCAAGAGGAAAAGTAGACTGCGCTGCTGTGGATGGGAATAGAAGAGGTGCTGGGCTCGAGTCGTGAGATGAACCTGCCAGGAGGTGAGATTCCCTGCCCAAGCCCAGTGATGCTGTGGCACTGGAGAAGAGGAAACCCATCCAAGAAATGAGCAAGGAGATTCCTCCCCATGTGAGACAGTCAGCTGGGATATCGCAGTGCACAGCTTGGCGTGTCCCAGCCCAGCAGGCTTAGAGAAGTGAGAGGGTCTATAAGACTCCTGAGTGTTGCCAGCTGCTTTACAGGGTGGGAAGAAAAGAGGCACAAAGCTGACACCGTGAAGGAGGAAAAACTAGAAAAATACAGACAACCAGCTCCTTTGGACCTTTGCCTGTTGCTAGAAATGAACTTGAGAAAAATCTCTTTGCCCGTGTGTTTGCTGCACACCGGCTCCAAAGGAATCTGCTCTCTGCTCCACCATCCCATGAAGGACCTGAACCAGGATGGGCACAAACCCTGCCCTGCCTGCCGGGTTTGCAGTGGTCACTAGATGAATCACAGCCAAATGCATCCTCACCTCACCATGTGTCTGTTTTTTGCGTCCGTCGCAGCTATGCCTGCACTAGTAAATCAGACAGGAGAGGAACTGTCACCCCAGGTAGACTCAGACTTTTGGATGGAGGTAAACTGTCCTTTGGAAATGCCTGCATCTCCTGGTGATGGAGGAAGTGAAGGGCACCCCACTTTGAATCTAGAGGCTTTGGGTAAGGGCCAGCAGGACCGCTCAGCTTGTCCTTCCAGGGCAAATCACAAGCGCAAATTGTGGTGTCTTCTCTGTTTTTTAAACATTGCAGCTCTGATCCCTTCCTCACTACAATCAGTGATCCTGGGATCTCTAGCTAATAGACCATGGCCTCTAGACTCAATCAAGAGCTTGTGATCAACCCAGGAAAGACAGGAACAGGCTTTGACAAACATACAGTCTGCCGTGCCCCGATAGCAGAGTTATTCCCCTGTTTTGGTATCAGCATTTTCCCAATTTTTGCATGAATATTGCTCACGCACATGAACACCCAGAAAAAAATATATCTATTACATATGATTTGTAATTGAAAGGATTAAGAAGAGATTTCTTCCCCTTTAAATCTCTTCTGCATGCTATTTTTATCTATGTTTAACAAGAGATTTTGGACATTTATTCTAAATAATCCAGTGATGAATGCATTTCAGTGAGGGCTGCTTTTTATGAGGGGTGTTGTATTTGTTTATAAATAATTTCATGGCTTTTGCTAATTCCTTGAACTTTGCTAAGTGATTGTCAAACGTTATTAATCTTGAGTTCTCAGTAACAAACACAAGCAAATAGTGAGTCATTGATAGGCTTTTTTGGGTCTTTTTTTTTTGTTTTGTTTTCTTTGTTCCAGCAGTGAAATGATACTAAGAAATTTCTTTAAGTGAGAAAATAGGGAAGGTCATTGCATGCTTGGCAGGATTTAAGCACAATGTACTTCTGGAAGGGTGGAAAGACAGAGCCAGCATATTCAGCGTTCTTCTCTCTCATCAGCAGTTCAGCCACAAGGGATGCTAAATAACACAGCTGTACACGCTCTGACAGCTGACTGTTAATAACTTCTGCCCCCTTTGATTACCTCCAGAAGCCATACCAGCATCTGCGAGGAGAAGTTGAGCAGCGAGTGTAGCTGGGCTGACTCAGATTTCTGCAGAGCTGGTTGGCTCTCCATGCCAGACTTTCACTGGACTTGACTTCCCTTGCAAGAGTACTTAATTTCTCTGTAATACTATTGTTATTATTGTTATACAAACAACAACAGCAACAATAATAAGAAAGCATGAAAAAAGATTATTCTTTGAGAACCTGACATTTCAATAGCTGCCATTTGGTGGTAAATCGTTAGGATGAGTTTTGACTTATTTGAATGACACAAAACAAGAAAAGAACATCACAAATAAATACTGGCTTTTAAAGACCTGCTCATGTATGCCTGCGGCTGGTGGAGAGGTGCTTCAGTGCCTGACAGAGGACTGCCTGTCAGCCACCACATCCCCTACCAGGTCTGAATCCAAAACTCAGGGATGTCAAAGGGAGAAGGCTTTTTTCGTTGACTTCACTGGGCTTTGAATCAGGCCCTAACCTGAGAGGTTGTTTAAAGAAGATGTGGGACACAAAGTCAAGATCCCAACTGCTCTTCCTGACCTCCTTCAGAGTTTTGGGGAAGTTAGTCCTTAATTTGCCCTTAATTTGCTGATTGCATCCACTGGGTGCATCTCAGAAGTGCTGGTTGATGTGACTCAGAAAGGATCAGGATAGAGAGTAGATTATGCCATCGGCTCCACCTGCATCCTAACATTCTGCAAACTTTATAGAATCATAGAAACTTCAAACTTGCCCAATACCTCTTTCCTATTCCATTTGAGTAACAGCCAAGAGAGGTCAAAAATGCTTTAGGTACTAGAAACTTGCCAAGAAGGAAAAAAAGAAATAAGAAAAAAAAGCACCATGAGGAGCTGACTCCCAGACTGCAGCAAGGGATTAGTGATGTTGTGACAGGGGCTGAAGAGGGGGTCCAGGCTGGCTCAGCCAGAGTCATTCCTTTGGGGAAGCACGTGCTGCAATAGGAAGTTTGGTCACTGTTCCTAATTTTCCACTTCTGGGCAATTCTGAATCATGCTTGGAAACTGGCAGAGCCCCTTTGCTGGATGCCTAGCTAGTGTGAAAAGACACCAACACAGTGCACTGTGGCCAACAATTATGGTACCAATGATGGTTGCTGCTAAAAACATGAGGTGTGTCAGAAAATGACCTTTTGGCACGCAGTGCGAAAACCACCAGCAAGGGAAAGTCTGCATGGTAACAAAATCTCCCTGGTCTCTCTCTCCTGTAGGAAGGAGGCATTTCCCTGTGCTCTTACCTTTGGAAGCAACACAATAACATCTCCTCATCTGAGCATCTCTAGGCAAACTCAATGACTTTGGTTGAAGTTACGCTTGTTTACACCAGCTAAGAGTCTGATCCGGGTGCATATGTGTGTGTGTGACCAAACCACAAAGAACAGGAAAGTTCAGAAGATGCGCAGAGGGAGAACATCCACAATCATCCCCTGTGCTTTTATCCAGCAAATTTTGCCTTCCGATCTCATGAAGGTAGGTTTGTCTGACTGTATCCAGCAGTTTGTTCTTCTGGGTGATACAGTCAAGACTGCTGATAGAGTCTTTCTCCTCATGAGGGTTTGGATGAGTAAAAAGCAGGAAATTCAGAGAGAAGAGTGAGAAGCAATTTAAAGGTTTAAAAAATTTAAAGGTTTAAAAAAACCTCGTTCCACGACTATCCACAAAATTGGAGGGCTGAGTGAGCTACGCTCGAACTGATTTTAGCCACACACATGCACAGGCACACGTACCCAAGATCTGCAAATCCCCCACCTTGCCTCAACGCACTTGGCTGGCCCCTCTCCACTGCTGCATCTGGAAGAACAAAAATGTCGCACATTCTGATAACCACATTTTCCATCCTAAAATTGCACTGGTTTCTGGCTTGCTACTGGGACTCAGGTCAGGGAAAGGAGAATAGAGTTTTCAGGCTGCATCCAGCAACCATGAGCTGTTAAACCTACCCACCCCAGAGGAGCATTTCGCCAAGGAGGGAGATTGCCCAAGGGAAGAACATGCAACTGGTTGTACTGAGCTGTCCGCATCGAGCGCTTGTCTGCAAGATCGGGCAGCTACGACCCCCAAGGGGTCTTGACCAGTGTTGTGTGTGTTACCAGGCAAACTTTACAGGGAAAGAGCAAACCAAACTGAAGACGCTGATGCCCAGGGTGGCTTTTACCCTTGCAAGAAGATGGCACTGTACACTCCCCGCAAGACTCTTGCTTTACTGAGTGAGACTCCTGTCCTCCTTGGCTGCCCACACTCTCCAAGAGGTCCAGGGACCACGTGCTGCTTTGCAACCCTCCCTCGCGAACTCTCAGAATCTCTGTGGTTCAGCAGGGAGCAAGGCCCGTGGGTCTGGATAGCCCTGCCTCCGTTAACACCAGGGAGACATAGATCACTGAGTATATGTATGTGATCGACAGCTGGCCACGTTGGTGGCTCACTTTTTTTTCCCATATAACTTAACCTCTCGTTCCACAGAACAGAGAAACTGTATGGAAACCTTCGGCATCTGATGTGTGGCCTGATATTCTTTTGCCCACTAAATGCTCTCCAGGAATCTTTTGCATCCTTTTGCTTCTTTTTTCTCCTCCTCGCTTTACATCACCGTCTCTCTTTCTTCTTCAACAAGTACTGTAGGTCTGTCTCCATCGTAAAGCCCAGAGCCATTCAGGTACTCCTCATCTTTGTTGTACTGCTCTGGTCCAGAAGAAGGCATGGAGTTTTCAGAAATGGAGCCATTTTTTACATAACCTGGCAAATTCCGGTGTCCATTGAGGGTCCCTGGTATAAGTCTCGTATTGAGATGGAGGGCAAGTGCCCCTCTTGTGGCTACATTTGTGATGCTGGTGTGGGAAACCATTGGTCCATAACTGTAGGTTGTGCTCCCACTTCGTGCTTTCCTTTTAAAGTCAAGTGCTAATGTCCACCTGCTCCATGACTTCTTTATTTCTGCTTGGACCTGGGAGAAAAGGGGGAAAAAAACCCATGAGTGGGAGGAGGGAGGGGCAGAGAGTCATCAGAAGGCAGCAGTACCCACAGACAGAATGGGAGAGAAACTCTGGAGTGTGAAATTGGAAGGAAGAGTAAATTCACATTAAATCTGCCTTTTCCAAATGAAATATTTGATATTGGGAAGCTTGAATGACTGAAAACATCTAACTGAAAATATGGGTTGACTCTCTCCCCGGGAGAAGTTGTGGAGACCCCATCCCTGGAGGTGTTCAAGGCCAGGTTGGACGGGGCTCTGGGCAACGTGGTCTAGTGGGAGGTGTCCTGCTCATGGCAGGGGGTTGGAACTAGATGATCTTTAAGGTCCCTTTGAACTCTAACCATTCTATGATTCTATGATTAAGGGAGACTGAGCTGCACAACCAGGAATGAGTTACCTCAATGTACCATGGGCATCAAGTATAAGTGGGATGAACCACCTTTGGAGGTGCCTGAGTCTCTAGAAATTTCCTCTAGAAAGAAGTTAGTTGACTACTTTAGACTGCGTGTCCCACATTTACATGGCTGAAGTTAAGATGAGAACAATTCCCCTTATGGTACGGATTTCATCTTGGTTTTATGTTGTAGAACATCAGCAGCATATTTTTAGTTGCATTTCCCCTTAAAGTCCATAAACTTAGGCCAAACCAGCCTTATGAAGGTAGCTCTGTTCTTTCCTGGTGTGCATCCACTGACCATCTAGTTACTTAGTTTGCAGCCATAGAGCGAATGAATGGAAACAAAGACATTAAAGCATATCACTCTGGAAATAGAAACGAAGGTCAAAAATGTCTGGAAAATCAAAAGAGTTTGCTCATTAGGCAGCTACTCTATCAGTCCACTTTTCTTCCTGCCACAGATCTGAAATTAAGCAGCACTAAACAGCACTTGTACTGGGAAAAGGAAAGAAAAAAACACATTTTTCTTCTCCATTAGCTACTTCCAGTAGCTCATTTATTGGTGACATATTGACCTGGATGTCTTACATGACCAAAACCGAGGGTATGAACTTTCTATGTGGACTGGCAGATCCTTCACTGAGTGCAAAAGAGGGTTGTGTCTCTAGAATACGTGGGGATACGCTGATGTTCATCCACCTTCCCATCTGTGTGTAGAACTAACCTAACAAAGGAGGGAAACAGTTAAGAAGCTGGTGACTTACCTCTCCATTGCAAAAACAGTATATGATGGCAACAAAAAATCCCTAGAAGGAAGAAGAAACAACATATTAATGTTACTCTTGTGGCATATGAGTATCTCTTTCCTGATAGTGCTGCCCACCATCTCTGTGTTCCTCTGAAATCAATGACATTTATAATATGCTGTATATAATATGTGTAAGAAACCTTGCATTGTTGAGTAGTGTATGAGAGACAGATAAACACAGTCATTTCCCTTCAGACTATTGACAGAGTAGGTAGACTGTATAAGCCCTCTGGGTCATGGTTTAGCTAACAGGTCTCTTTTCACCCCCAGATCTTTTGCAAAGTTTCTGAGATGGTGATGGGTGCCTGGGAAGGTGGTGGGGTCTACCTCACTGGAGGTGTTTATGAGCATATTGGATAAATGTTTCCAGTGTTTCACATGTAGGTGATCCTGCTGCAGGATGGAGGGGTGGGAGATGACCCGGATGGGACTTTTCCAACCCTGGTTGCAAGTGGGGCAGCCCATGTGTGGAGCAGAACTGGCTGAGTGGGATCAGCAAAGGAATTCGGATGTGAGCAAACCATCCACGTCTTTTTGCTGTCCAACAGTTTACCCAGGTCTTTCTGAGGTCACCCACTATTTTGTCCCATCTGCACCCAACAGGAGTTGTGAAAGCACATGAACGTGAACTTGGTCCCCTTCTCCCTTACAGTTTCTCTGAACTGTCACCTGGACAGACCCACTGTCCACCTTTCATCGCCCACGCCCGTCAACCATGATGATAGGTAGCAGCATGCCAGCCAAAAGTTAATCTCCCAGGGGCGGGTGTGCAGTGATGATCAAACACTCCTCTGCTTGTAGAGAGTTGCGTATTTGTCCTCGTTTGAGGTAAAACAGAACCAATTTTCTGATTTGTAATTTTACTTTTTATCTGGGCCTCTTCTAACTGACTAAAGTCTGAAATTAACAGCATATTGTTCAGAAACTGTTCACTCTCAGAGTGATAAGACTTGATTATACCAAGGAATGGTATGCACAGAGGCTCTTACTTATACTTATTGCTATAACAACCAAGGTCAGCTAACTTCGCTATTCACCCCGTTAGAGGGTCGGAAGCGGAGAAGTGTAGAGGGGTCACACCTACAGGAGGAGCGGACAGGACAGGTGACCCAAAACTGACCAACAGGGTATTCCATCCCATATGCATCACGCTCAGTATAAAAGCTAGGGGATCAAAGGGGCAAGGGGGCTCTGGCTCGCGTTTTCTTCAATGCTTCAATGGCCGACGTCTGAGGAGGACCCTGTCTGTTCGTCTGCCTTCGATCGCGATCCGAGCACTCCTGACTCTAGTTCCGGAATTCAGCTCCTGTCCGTCGCTGACTCCAGTCTGGGACTTTCCCTGTGTCTGCTGGTGACACGATCGTCATCCTGGGAGCTGGATACGGTTTTGTATATATTGTATATTTTTTTTTATTATTTTCTTATTGTTTCTTATTTCCTTATTTATTATTATTTTCATTAAAGTAGTTTAGTTCTTTTTCTAAACACGGAAGTCTCCTTATCTCTTCCTCTCCTCTCTGAGGAGGGGTGGGGGAGGGCCATCTGTCGTTCTGATTGGCCAGTCCGGCCAAAACCATGACAGTATTCTTGCTGCTGTGTCTCGTAGAGGACCAGTCCTGCAACTAAACTTGCCTTTTGCCCAAACCTGGAACTGAGGAATCCATTCACAGGACTGAAAGATAACTTGGGACAAGCAAATTGGAAGCTAATGTGAAACAACATGTCTCTCTAGATCTCTACTAGCTTATGTCTAAACTGGATCTAAAGGGATTTATTTTGTGGGGCAAATTATCTTTCAACAGGAACATTTTTTTGTTGGACACACTGAACTTTTATATGTTGTATTTTACAAATATAAAACATACCTGATGCTAAAACACTGACAAATCACTTTGTAAGTGAAATTTGGTGTATTGTAAAAACAGCCCTGATTCCAAAAACAACACCTTTCACTCTCACTTCCCTCCTGTCCCAGTTGAAATTCTCATAGTTTGACCCCACAGTTTAACAGTTACAATACCTGGAAAGAATTGAACAGCATTTCATAGTGCATTTGAACTTGCCAAAGAATCCCTGACACATCTGTGTATGGCATAGCCATGAAAACAATATAGTGAACGCCGAACAGAGGCATAAGGACGAGGGTAGATTTCAGCAGCTTCCTGCAGTAATAAGGAAAGAGAAAAACATAGAGGAAATTAGTGGATGAAATGAACTTCCCCACCAGGTT
Organism: Dromas ardeola; assembly: GCA_013398915.1. Taxonomy (NCBI): domain Eukaryota; kingdom Metazoa; phylum Chordata; class Aves; order Charadriiformes; family Dromadidae; genus Dromas; species Dromas ardeola. The sequence continues at coordinate 29,092 of VYZM01005405.1, forward strand.
TGTCCAGCTCATATGTTGGACACAAGTCATATGTAATTTCTTCCTTGCTCACATGCCCCCTTGGCTGGGCTTGGCTACCTTATATTTATGGGCAACGTGTCCACCTGCAATTTCAAACTGTTGCTTCTCTTACGGCATGTGACACAACCCAGTCCATCCTCCAGCATGGCTTGATGTTCTAGTCTAACCCTTGCCACATGCGTGCCCCCACGTGATGCTGCTGTAGGTACTGGAGATGAAGACACTGAGATGGCTTTTTCAGCCTCAGACTAGGCCCAGCTTTGGGTCAGAATCATGGGTAGAGGGTGGAAGGGTGACTGGAAAAAAATGTGTGCTGCTGCTTCCAGCCCTCAGCCTCTGACTGACACTAAATCCCCTTGTCCCTAAAAGATGGTTCTGCTTCAGCTTACAAAAACTGGACATGGTCCCATACAACCTGCGGCAGCTGACACTGCTTGAGCAGGGAGGGTTGGACTAGATGACCTTCAGAGATCCCTTCCAACCTCAACCATTCTGTGATTCTGTGATTCTGCTTGCTTGCTGAGGCAAGACATGAAGGTCCACCCTGGGTTTGTGCCTCCTGTGCAATGAGCAGGGCTGGTGGAGAGGGAAGTGCATTTAGGAGCAGAGTTGTTCCAGATATTGAGGGGAAAAGGACAGTGCATTGTGGGGTAATCATAGAATCATAGAATGGTTTGGGTTGGAAGGGACCTTAAAGCTCATCCAGTGCCACCCCCTGCCCTGGGCAGGGACACCTCCCACCAGCCCAGCTTGCTCCAAGCCCCGTCCAACCTAGCCTTGAACACCTCCAGGGATGGGGCAGCCACAACTTCTCTGGGCAACCTGTTCCAGTGTCTCACCACCCTCAGAGTGAAAAATTTCTTCCTGATGTCTAATGTAAATCTGTGTTCTTCAAGCAGGAGTTGAAGACTCTTTGGAGGTGCTTTGGACTGCAGTATCACCTGGAAAGCTCCTATTTAAAGAAGAAACTCCATCTCAGCATAAGACCAATGTTGGGAGCTGGGGGGGAAGTACAATACAACCCTGAGTACTTGGCTAGGTTTGCCCCTGAGGGAACCAGCCTTGCCTGGAAGTGATGCTAATTGAAGGATTAAACCTTCTGCCAAGAGTTACAGCAAGTTACCAAGTGCAGGCAATTATTGAGAAGGGCCAGACATCACTACCAGAAAGACCTGGTACCTCCTCTGTCCAGCAACTGGAAACCACTGAGGGAATTTAACACATTAAAAGGAGAAGGTCCCATCCAAACCATAATTAATAGCAAGCTTCAGCCAGGGAGAAATAAACAAATAGATAAATCAGAACCCTGACAGGGCAGTGAAGAAAAATGGAGAGGTGTTTTCCTGCCAAATCTCATTCCTGCTTCAAATGAAACATCTTGTGTTTGGAGAGTGAGATGGTAGCAATGAGCTCATGGTTTGCAGCCCAAATCATTCTGCTCTCCCCCCTCTGCATGTGTCATGCTGGTCACTCCAGCTCAGAAGATTATGAGATGCCTCAGGAGCTCTCAAGCAGCCGAGGTGTCTCAGCAATCTGCTTTTTCCATCCAGTTTTGACCATGTTAGAAATATCCTAAATTATCAAGAGAGAAGAGCTGGCGGAACAAAGGAAAACAAAACAAACAAGGAAAGGCCAGAGTCAGGAAACACTTTTAATTTCAGCAAAAGCGCTGAAACACCCACTGAAGGGCAGATTGAACAAACAGACCAAGATTTACAAAGCACAGAAGGGAAATAAATAGAAATAAATAAATTGGTACAAGTTTTAGGGGCTTCAACAACATAAGTAGTGCTTTTATTTTTGCACTTTTGCTTCAAGGCCAGCACAGTCACTTCCAAACCGGCTGAAGAGACTGAATTCCTCTCTTTAACCTATAAGGCAGATGCTCCAGGTTGTATTTGAAAGGTTTCAGAGATGTTTAAACTGCCCTTGATTCATTCTGCATTATCAGATTTGGAAGATGGCTTTCTCCTCACCTTATTTTAGGTGTCTACAGTGTAGATACCATGAACTACTCACCCTGGGCTCCCTCCGTACTCAAGGAGGTGAAACAGGGACTTGGGCATCTCCCAAAAAATGGAGAGGGTACACGACTCACCTGTACTGTTGTCTTGAGTCACACCTCCCTGCATTCGTCTCTCGTAGCTTGGTTGCTAGGACTCTGATAATGTTGATAAAAAGAATAAAATTTACCTGGAAAAAACAACAAAGAAAGGATAACACTTAAAAAAGATCCAGACGATGACAGTGTTGTTTAGTCAATGGTTTCCCCAGGATGAGTCAAGGGGCTGTGGCACACAGTGACCTGGTCGTGTTGTGCATGAAGCTCCTCCTGGGAGAACTTGTTCTGTGGAAGGGGTGAGCTCCACAGGAAAAACCCAGTGTTTGGTGGGATATAGTCAGCTGTGTTTAACCTGAATGGCTGTGAGAGAGAAGGGAATGGCTTTCTCTGACAAAGTGTGGGCATCTCACATGGCAAGACCTACATGTGATCTAGCCAGCCCAGCAGACACTTGATATCTGGGTACGATGCTTACCAGGCATTTTGAGGTATGGACTACAAACAACTCTCAGTATTTTTCACATCATCTTTTTTTTTAAAACTTCATATGGGTCATTTTCATGGACTCATAAACCTCTCAAACTTAGTTTGGGGTCCAGGGAGCAAAGCGAAATTAGGTTGTATTTGTCTCTTGCAGCCCACCCAAGATGAAGATCTCCTCAGGCTAAGAGAAGCACTAGTAGGATGCCATTCCATATTTCCATATGCAAAAGAGCAAACAAACTGAACCATGACAAAGACACAGAGCAAACCAAACTAGAGATGACAGATCAAGAACGCAGAAGGGCAATATGACTGTAAAACTTCTGTTGTATGTCTACTGCTCATTCTCTCTCTGGAGGAGTGCTTAATATGGACCTGATAAGGACAGTGAGGAAGTAATATCTACCTCCTATGCAGGGAGTCACATCTGTGAACGCATGTTGTGGCCAGCTGCTCAACCAAGCTAATCTTGTCCAACAGGAACATGCCCATGCAACGCGGCAAAAGGTAATGGCAACATCTCATGGCTACACAGCCACTTAACGGAGGTGAAAAATGGGGAGATGTTTGATGGATTCTCAGCTTTTCGGAGCTCTTCAGAGATTGGTTTCACTGGGGCTGGAATTACACCTGCTGCTGCCCCAGACAAACCCATTCTTGGGAATACGGCAAGGCCACAAGCAGAACCATTGTGTAACTGTCTGCACTGGGCAGATCCCTGTTGCTGGGCTCACGCCGATGCCTATGGGTTTCTCTGGAGGCTTGCAGCACTCATTTGACTTCTCAGATGCCAGCATAGCAGCATTTCAAGGACACAGATTACCATACCACACACAGGCTCATAGTTTTATGCCAGAAGGGACCATTGTGAACCTCTAGTTTGATCTCCTGCAAAACGCAGTCCATAAGACCTCCTTGCATTCATTTTTGTTTGAGCTATAGCAGATCTGGATTTCAGTGTTTCCATGACGGAGATCCTGCCACAACCATTGGTAAGTCGTTCCAACGGTTAATTATCCTCACTGTTAAAACAAGTAGTTCCCTGAGCCACTGAATGAACACGGCCTAGTTTGCTATGGCTTTGTCTTCTGTGGTTGGATTCCTTCTCCTTTAACGAGGTGCAAGTTCATTTTAAACAGCTCTCCTCTGTGTTAAAAAGTGGGTAAGGTCGTACTACACCCTTTCCCTTGAAGGGGCATTAGTAGAATTTCTCTCCCATATCTATTTGACTGTTTTCATGAGGTTTGTGGGAATTTAACATCCATGCAACCCTTAGTTACATTTGGTTGGAATTTACTGACTGGCACAAAAGTTATAAGGGAGGGATGGATAGACCGACAGGCAGAGAAGCACACAGCCTGGGGGCATATAATTCATTTTCATTGGAAGCCAATCTGAAAGGGAAAAAAAAAAGGCAGGCTTTGTTTCTCATATGATTTTTTTTAGCTTCAAAGGCTCAAAAGTGGGATCTTGTTCTTCATTTGTTGGCTAAACTGAAGATGTCCAACCTTATCACAGTCAGGAGGGAAACTCCTCTGACTTCCTGAAGCACGTGCTCAGTTTTAAAAGAAATCCAGACAACTGAATAACATCAAAGCTAGCAGCAGTGTGGAGGGATTTTAAGCCCCTCAGCCTCCAAATTCTCTGCGAGTACATCCAGAAAATGCATAACTTAGTCCAGCAACATATGACCAGCCAGTGTGGGAATTGAAAAGGCAGCCAAGTGAACAATATGAACCCACAGAAATTAAACAGAAACAACCCACAGAATATTTTTGCATGATAAATAGCTGCATTTGCAAATAGCCAGGGTACAAGCACAGCAGAGCTTCATGGAGAAAGTTATTTTTACGAGGACGAGCCTCAATTGAGCTCTTTCTCCTCTGCTAATTGGGCTTTAAATTAAATGCAATGGGGTTGCTGGCATTCATCTAGTTGAACTATCTGAACTTTCTTCTCCATCCTACTATTTCGTTTCCAATGAGCACGATGTGGGCTTGCTGATTCGTTTCTTCCAAGGTGCAGAACTAATTGCTAGAGCCAGGTGGAGAATTTCCACCACAAGGAAATTCTGAGGAAGAAAAAAGCCCCCCAAGTCCAAAGCAGCTCACCTAATTGCACATATGAGCATATTCACCTCAGAAACTGGCCTGCTGTTTATATGCAGATGGTCTGATTTTCTTCTCACCCACACTGATCATCTTCCAAGGCTTCCTGATTTGTGAGTCAGAAGGAAGTATATAGACCTTGATGCAAAACCCTCTGAAGACTATAAAGAGATTCTTACTGACTCCACTCAGCTGCTCGTGGATGAATGTAAAGGGGGACTAGGAGGTGTGTGAGTGGACAAGCTCTTTTGCATGCAGTCATCTAACCATCAGAAGATGGAGTAATGGAGAACAATAGAGAAAGACCGAGGGAGGAAAGAGGGAAATTCATGAAAACTGTGAAAGTAGGTTCTCTAGCTAAATAGGACCCTGCTCAAGCAAACACATATCTATCCACCGAATTCCCCTTCTGCAGATAATCACATCTTATAATGACCTATCCAGCTTGTGAGAAGTCAGACCTGTGTCTGGATAATGTCACTTATACCCTTTCTGTCCCCTCCGGCTCCTGGGTGGGGGTTGAAGTAATCCACCGTCAGTGATTAACATCATGTCTGATCATAGCTGGGATGGTTTAACTTTCATCCCCACCTTTGAGGTATCCCAAGATTTATCTGTTCAGAAAGATGAGTCTGAAACAATCAAAGACACTGAAGCATGCCTGGGGAAAAGGTTTAGTCCAACTACGGAACCCAAATTCCAGTTCTTCCCACTGGAGTTGCCTGGTGAGATTGTGTTATGATCCCTGAGGGTCTTCAGTATCACATGGGTTGGAAATATTGGCTTGAATGTTTGTTTCATTAATGATTTTAGGGTCTTACCCCTGTGTAATTTTTCTCTTGTAAGTAAAACTTGAAGTTGCTGATAAACCTCTCTGCCCTGTGCAGCCATCAAACTTACAGGCAGGTCAAATATAAAGCCCTTAGACTGTGTAAACAGAGACTCCACACTATTAAGGCAGGAGCTGTGTTAACAGGGTGATTAGAGTAGGGCAACCTGACTCAACTCTTCCCACTGGACCTACGTTGACCAAAGGGACAGCCTCCCACCCCTCGCAATCATCCAGTACTCACCACGATAGCTGCCAGGATGGGCACCTGAATAATCCATTTTAAATTGCCAGCACTCAAGTCCCAACACCTGAGAAGAGATTGACATCCCATCAGGAAATCATTGGTTACAAAGAGCGACAGACTCAAGTGTCTTGTTGAATAAATCCACCCTGGAAGGATGGGTTCCTCCAAAGGCTTATGCGGTGGAAGGACCCTGCTTTCAGTCAGGATGGCTTCTCCTGCTGTTACACTATTCAAAACTGAAACCACTATTAAACATATTTAAAGTTATGCTCTCCAGATGGTGGAACACCTCTTTCCACAGTTAGCAGGACTTGTCGCTTCTGGGCAGGAACCCACTCTTTTCCACTTCTTTACCTCCTTACTAGAAAAAACTACAGTAAGAGTAATCCAGCTTTCATGAAAACAGGAGAGGCTGAAATGCCCTAATATTATGCCTTGGAATAAACGTGCACAACTTTGCATGGGGACAGGTGATGGGGACAATACTGAGGGGTTCTGCATTCAGTTCCCGTGCTTCCTTCAGCCCTGCTCTTGCAGTGAGACCCAGCCATGCCCCCCAAAAACTCTTTATCTCCTTTCATCTTCAGCCCTTATCCAAGTAAGGATTGGAAGGGTAAACTGTTGGTGGCGTGGATGCTGGGCTACGGTCCTCCATCTGCCAAGATGGGGCTGAACACTATTTCCTCCCAGGAGTTTCCAGCAGCCATTGAATAAGGTCACTCAGTGTTAATTACTGTGTTTGAATTCTCTCCAACCACGGAGAGAGGAGTGCCACAGGCTTTTCTTTATCTGAGCCAGACAGCCCCCACATGGCAGCTGCAGTTTTCAGTTCACAGGCCAAATGCTGCCCAGGCAGCTATTCAAGGAAAGCGAGAGGCAGGGGCAGAGAAACCACCAGTGATGACTGCAAGGGTCTACCAGGATGAGCCTGTGCCAATGCAGATGCGTCACACTACCCAGTAGCTGTGCTACTCCGTCCTTCCAAGCCTGGAGCTGAAATCCCATCCAGCTCTGGGGCCTCCAAGGTAAGAAGGACACGGACTTGTTGAAGCAAGTCCAGAGGAGGCTACAAAGATGATCTGAGGGCTGGAGCCTCTCTGCTGTGAGGACAAGCTGAGAGATTTGGTGGTGTTTAGCCTGGAGAAGAGAAGGCTCCTGGGAGACCTTGGAGCCCCTTCCAGTCCCTAAAGGGGCTCCAGGAAAGCTAGGGAGGGACTCTGGATCAGGGAGGGGAGCCATGGGACGAGGGGGGAATGGTTTTAAACTGAAAAATTTAGATTAGATGTTAGGAAGACATTTAGTACAGTGAAGGTGGTGAGATACTGTCCCAGGTTGCCCAGAGAAGCTGTGGCTGCCCCATCCCTGGAGGGGTTCAAGGCCAGGTTGGATGGGGCTTTGAGCAACTTGGTCTGGTGGGAGGTGTTCCTGCCCATTGCAGAGGGTTGGAACTGGGTGATCTTTAAGGTCCCTTCCAACCCAAAATATTCTGTGATTTTATGATTCTATGAAAGCAGTGTCCTCCCAGGCAAAGCCATTTGAAAAGTTGCCTGGGGACCCCCACACTTTGGCTGGTGGATCATGGGCAGATGAAACCCATTGTGCGTTCAAGCCTGTGCATCACTGGGGGAAAATGTAATTGTTTGGGGGTCTGAAGATTGGAAGCTATGGATCCTTCATTCAGAATATTGTAAAAATATGAGGCCATGAGGGTGCATGTGTTGGACCAAAGAAGCAACTCATCCAGTATCTTGTTTCTGACAGTATCCAGAAGCTGATATTTAGCACAGTAGTGATATTTTTTTAGAATATTCTTCCAACAATCTGCAGTTCAGGACAGCTTCCTGAGCCAGAGCATTACTGAGTATCTAATACTTTTAGAGGAATTTATCTTCCATGAATTTGTGCAAATACTTTTTAAACCTAAGGACATGCTGGCGTTCACACGTCCTGGAGTGCGGATTTACAGCTTCTTCATCTCATCATCTCCGAACCGCCTCCTTTGACTGTGCCGAACCTGTTGTCTCTCAACTTTATTCCAATTCATTCAGGATTTTCAAGATCCCTGTCCTGTCCCTGCCTAGCTTTGAGCAGTCCCCTTTAGCCCCAGGGACAACAGCTACAGGTGTTCACATTTATCAAATTCTGTAAAAAGAAAGGAAAGCTGGGAATGTTGCACCCACTTTAACCTTCCCTGCCACACATACCCCAAAAAGTTTGCTGGCTTCATAGCAGAAATAACTTCTGGCTTTGCCTGGTTCCTTTTTTTCCTTTCGATTCACCCACAAAGTCACCATTGCCCAAAGGCCCACAAAAGCATCACATGTAAAAGGGAGAAAAGAAAATCCAATGCAACTTACTCTGTGTCGGCTAGAGTGGCTCTCACACTGGCCCACGCTGTAACAAATACAGCAGGGAGTCCTGCAAAAAAACACAGGTCAAATGGGGTGAGTAGGGGGACCAGAGGGCTTTGTTATGATAAGCCCAGGTGGAGCAGGCTAGGGGAAGGTGGAAGAAGCAGTTTTTAAATATTCAAGTGTAATTTAGACTAGGAAAGCCTGATATTGGTCTCACATCTCTTCTGTAGTCCAAATGGTAAACCAAACAGTGTCAGGGAGCATTTTCTGGAAGACAAATGCCATGGTTTGGACATGTCCACCCAATGAACTCTCCTGGCTTTCAAAATTGAGCAGCTTGCTTTCCCAAGTTGCTGGCCAGGAGCGGTCCAGGTTTAAGCTGCCTCCTGGTTTGTGCTTGGAAGATGCTCAGGTCAGGGCCTGAGATGGGTCATGGACTTGGCAGGACAAATTGTCAAGTTCTTGTGTCTTTCTTCTAGCGATATTTTATAGACACATAGTGTGTAGTGCTTGAACCTGGGTGACTTGATACCTCCTCTAGCCAACTCGTTCAATTTGAAGCAGGGAAGGATTTCATGCAGCACCTTTCCCAAGATATTTGTTCTCTTCCCCTAACGTCAAGGAAAGGTGGATCTGGAGTCAGGCTCGGATGGTTTGTCCCAGCACGGATGGATTAGAAGCTCTGTTAGGTGTGAGAGACTCACTGCACGAAGTAGATAAATGCTAGAATTTAGGGTAATGCTTGCAAAATACTCTAGCCAAAGGTTCAGTCTCAAATGAACCATCCTTATTTCAGCACAGTTACACTGGGCATCATCATTTCCCTGTGGAAAGTAAAAGAATCACCAATATCCAAATGCAATCTTCTATTTATTTTTTTAGGGTCCAGTTCTGCTTTATTTGTACAACTGAGTCCCCTACTGGCTTCCCTTAAAAGGCAGGATTAAATCCACAGTAGCTTCCACAAATTCAAGAAGAATAGCCCCTTTCAGGTGAAAAAAAATATTAAAAAATAAATAAAGGCAACATTTATCACCGATGACTGTAAATATGCTGTTCACAGTCTAAGCTCATTGGGGCTCGGCATGCATAAGCACACGCTTAACTTTCAGCATGCACTTAAGTCTCATTAGGGTGCTTAAAGGCTTTCCTGACCACGGACGCTTTCCTGGGCTGGGGTGTGGAGCAGGGACGCCTGTCTCATACACACGTGGACAACGGGGCCGTTATCTTGGTTGGAACCTTTAAAGGCCATGGTAATATAAGAAAGCATAAATAATTAAACACAGAGCCCCGCTCAGGACCAGCGCGGCAGCGCTGCCTACAAAGATACATTTATAAGGAATGCACCCAGCTTTATAATCCCCTGTGATGGCTGGCATTGGAAAGAAAATACTTAACCTATTGCACTGGGAACCCATGAGAGCGTTGAAGCTGATTGCTTGGGGATGGTGATGATTATAACAGGCACCATCTATTTCCTCCTCACTGTTAATCACCTATCTATGAAAAATACGTGCATGCTCCAGACTACTGGCTGAACTATCAAAGGCTTAAATGCATCAGATTTTGCTGGTATATTTGGTGATAGTCCAATTTATATCAACCAAGAAACTGGCTGTGTTGCAAAGTTTAAATGCCTGCTGCCTGCCTGCCTGCAAGATGGTAGGTCTTCACCCACTATTGTGAAGGTCTAAGCTTGAAAGATGGATTATTTCAGAGGTTTAGATGCATTTGACATGTACTTGTTCCTCCCTAGCATGTCCTGTACTTCAGAAAAGACACTGTTCCCATTCATACTTATCCCGTGCTGTGTTCAAGTTTCCTAGCAACAATAAAATATACAGGAGAAAAAAATGATACCTAAAAAAATCCCTATGTGTGGATTTATTGTGCCCTGTGCACTGCTGCCTCACTCCGTTCAGGCAAGCTTAGGAAAAGGATCTTTAACATTTTCTGCAAAACACACAAAGCAAATTCCTGGCACCAGTTTTATGGCTACATTTGTCTTTCTGCGTCTCTGACATCGTTCTTTTTTTTTCTTTTGCAATGTGAACAATCGTAAATGTTCTTAAATTTTCAGAAAGTGCTATGAATGCTCCCCCTCCCTTTCCTCTGCCTTATTTTTAGATTCAACATCAACGTAACAAAGAGTCTTTGGGCCATCAGGTAATTTCTAGACTTCAATCGTTTCCTCCCACTCTGGCAAGCTAGTCTTTCAATGTGAAGAGTCAAAAGGTTTAACTTTGCCTCCAGCATCTCTTTTACTTATGGAAAGTGATGACTGACTTTTTGGGGTCTCCACTTCAAAGTCGTGGTCTGTGATGCCCCAAGATAGACAATCCCTCCTGCTGAGCGCCCACTGATGGGAGAACCATTAACTCACAAATCAGGACTGGGGTCCTCAAAGTTAGACATCCAAAGATATCCACAAACAGCAAGACACCCAAGAGGATGCAACTCTGTGAGCAGGAAAGTCATACGTGATTAAATGCATCTGGCCAACGCACCAGAGAAAGGGAAGTGCCTCCAAAAAAGCCTGTGATCTCCTGGGTGGCTTTGAGCGCAGCCAGATGGATGCATGCTTGTCCTCCCCCTTGCACGTATGTACCCCACGTGCACGACCGGCGTGACGCAGGATGAACCCCACCGGGCGGCGATGCTGTGAGTGACTTCTACAGAATCCACATTGTATGCGCTGTGCATTTCCAGTCCATACACACAGTGTGTACAATGCAGGTGCTATAAAGTCAGGTATCTCCCCATCAGCTGGAAAATGTGTGAACCTCAAGCTGGGCAGAGTCTGGTGGCCACCCCACCACAACCCCTTGCTGTCCTCTGTCGCTTTTCTTGTGTATGTATAGAAAAGTGGCTTTCAGGCATGTGTCAAAGCTGTGAGTAAGAGAGGTGGTCGCAAAGAGACTGCTGGAAGAAAGCTTATGAATAAAGACCTTATGTAGGTCTGGAGAAATCTGGTCTCGAGTCCCTGCTCTTTGAAAACCTCTCTGAGGAACAATGCATGTGTTTTTTCAGTCCCTCTGTGTCACAGTTTCCTAATATTAAATGGGGCTAATAATACCCTCTTATGCCTCCTGTCCTGTTAGGTACAAATACTTTCAGGCAAGGGTGATTTCTACTTAGATAAACATACAGGGCTCACCATCATGGATTTTTGGACCCAAGCACCTCTAACAGTAACACATCGATCTATTTGTCTTTTCCAGGTCTCCCTGCAATCCTCGTTTGCACCGTAGCTGAAAACCAGTGCAGTCCAGCCAGGGGGGGAAAAATTAACATGGTGTGAAGGAAAAATGCCAGTGGAATCAGCTTGGGTTTTCTAGCTATTGGTCATGCTTCTTAGACTTCCTTCATAAAACAGCTGCAGGGAACTTGAAGTCTGCTGGGGAATTTATTGTTGCCCATAATATCATTATTTATTTATTTTTGTTGGGTGCTGGCAAGGAACAAGTTCCTTTCTGTCATCAGTGTCTCCCTTGCAAGAGGGGCGCTGCGGATTTTCACAGAGCTGTGCTCCCTTGTGCCAGTGAGGATGTGGATTGCAGAGACTCAACAGAAATCTTTGGGTCTGACATCAAAGAGTTGCTATACGTTCTGGTTTCCTCAGTAGTCTGGAAATAAGATGTTGTAGGGTGATTTTTGCTCCCTATCCCCACCTTGGAAATTTCCAGGCAGGATAAATCCACTGCTGTTTATTGTTACACAAGCCAAAAAATAAAAAAAAATCCCAGCTTTTGGGGCAAACTTGTCTTTTCTGTACCTATGCGAAATGTCATAATTATTTATCGCTGATTCCCTGTCATTCATTGCTGTGGTATGGGCAGGATCCAGTGCCCGCTGCAGGGAACTGGAGTTTTTCCACTGACTCCAGTGGGTCTTGGATAGGGTTGCCCTTTCCAGTGCCCAAAAGCTATCAAAGCAATACGTCTGTGCGGGTGTGTGTGTGTACATTATCATGCTAATCAAAACAAAGCAAAAACAAATGCAACTGGAGGGATCCTATGTTCTCATTCCAGAGGAATTTAAATTGAGCAGCCTCAAACTCTTGGAAGCACATAGATGATTGGTGTTGTGACAGGTGTGACTTCAGCTTTGTGGTTGCTCCGATAAAATGATTATACTCTGGCAGCGGTTGGAAGAATTAATGAGAGGAACCCATGCCTGTTAGACTGTTTTCCTTTGGCTGCATTATGAGCAGCATCAAGTTGGTTTTTCTTGTTAAACATATGGCATTATTTTTCAACTGCTTCCCCCTCTTCCAGAATTTGCTTGGGGGAATTGCTTCTTTAAGTCTGCTCTGTACAGTTTAATGCCGTTTTCTGAGAACCAAATTTTACATAGCTTGATGGTTTGGAAGAGGGTGGGTTATGGGTTTCGTTTTTTGTCCATTTGTTTTAAAAAAGACGTGACATCTAAAGTCCTCTCTGTCTCGCAGCAGCTGAAGTTAGAAATGCCGTGTCCCCAAAGTTTCCCTCTTTCTTTATTTATTTTCCCCAAAACCTACCAGCTGGCTGGGACTAGACTTTGCCTGAGAGATGGATGTCCGCTTTGGTACTCAAATTTACACCTCCTGTCTTTATCATGTGGCAGCACCAGCCACATGAGGTTAGCGAGGAACTTGTGAATCCCTCTTCCCTCAAAATCCCAGTGGGGAAAGAGGAAGGCTGGAAAGGGTCCTGTGGGCTGGACCGCCTTGGACTAGTGAACCTCTTGCTTGCTCTCACGAAGCAGAGAAACCCCGCAATCCTCCATAAACTCAGATCTGCACTATCTGGCTTGCTCAGAGCTCCACTGTTAGAGACACCATTTTTCTTCCAGAAGAAACCATGTGCTGGAACGGGGATGGCGTACTGCATACATTAATCTTGTCCTAAAATGCAGTCAGGATGTGGCGAGGTGTATTTTGAACCTGGAAACTGGGAAGTGGTCCTGGGCCATACAGTTTCAAGGTAACCATAGACACCTCTGAACAGGTTTTTACTGCTCTAAGCTCCTTTGTAGACCTACACCCCATTATTCTTAGTTCTGTCCTCGAGGATCATCTAATACATTTCCTGTTCTACCTTACAGTCCACAAGCTTCAAACAACTGTGAGCAGTTGTTTTATTGTCCTCAGCCTACCAGCACCTCATAACTCCTTGCAAGCCAAAGCTAATGCCAGAAGTGAACAGAAAGCACATTCTTGTCTGAAATGTGTGTGCCCACAATGCCTCCCACTAACGAGCACCCTCCCTGCGCCCCCATCCCACCCCTTTCTCGTTAATCCAGGAAAAGATGCCCAAGTTAAAAGAAAAGGGGGAAAAAAAAGAAAGGTTTCCCCACAAATTGCAGGTTTCTACTGGTGCTCTAACACTCATGAAACCTCGGGAGCTTTTTAAAGCAACTGAGATCTGAGGTAGGAAATCAGAGCTTAGGTCTGCTGTTAGGAGCAGATGCTCACAGTCTCATGCAACTTTCCGCCTCTCCAGCCCAACGCCTGTTTCTCAGCTGGAGGCACTTGGCAGAGATGGGGATAACTCAGAGGATGCACTAAAATCAGCTGTCACATGCACACATCTGCTGCCCTGGAAAGATGGCAAGATGTGCAGTCTCTCCAAGCCTGGGCTGATCCTTCTAGAGATCCTGGAAGTGCCACAGTGTAAATACCACCATTTAGAAATGGTGAAGGCTTCACAAGAGAGCTAAACTGTCCTTGCAAGGGTCACTGTGTTTCTGATGCTCACCTTGCCTCTGTCCCCTCTCCTATATTTATGTATATATTTATGTATATGCACTATCTGCTTCAAAGACTACCTCCAACAGGCTTCTTACAGATCAGCCGTAAGGAGCAGCCATGACTTACCCCAGCCAAATAATGTGAATCCCCAAAGATACTTCTTCTCTGAGAAAAATGCCATGAAGATGAGGCTGTGGAGATAGAGCCCTTCCACGAGAATCCAGTAGTAATTGGTTGCCAGGAAGTAGAGGAAGAAGGTAACCGCTACTTTGCAGCCCACCTGCAATGACCACAGAAAGACAGGGTTATGTGAGGAACATGGTGTGAAGTTCTTGTTCTACATAACACCATAATTTACCACCATGGGCTGCAAAACAGGATGGAGAAAAGGAAAAAAAAAAAGAGAAAATTCTGTTGCAGGGTTTTTACAAGAAAAATCAGTGCAAGAACAGAGGAGATGAACAATTGAGAAGAACACTTCCCCTCAGCCTGATATCACGTCTCCAATAGCACGTGAGCTGGGAGGTGTAGGAGGACAGGGCACATGTGGAAAGATGCTAACCTAATCCTATTCTCTCCCAACCCAGGTCGTGAGGGTCTCACACACTTTCTAGGGCAGCTGTGTTTCATCTTTTCCCTGTGTCTCTTGTTCCATGTTAGAGGACAAAGGGCTGTGGCTAAGTCTCCTGGGTCTGGGTGACCTGATAAAAGTCACATCACTTGGAATTATGATTACCCCCCTCAGTTTGCGAAGAGATCATAGAATAGAATCATAGAATCTGTTAGGTTGGAAGGGACCTTTAAAGGTCATCTAATCCAACCACCCTGCAGTAAGCAGGGACATCTTCAACTAGATCAGGTTGCTCAGAGCCTCATCAAGCCTGGCCTTGAATGTCTCCAGGGATGGGGCCTCCACCACCTCTCTGGGCAACCTGTTCCAGTGCCTCACCACCCTCATTGTAAAGAACTTCATCCTAATGTCTAATCTAAACCTACCCTGCTCTAGTTTAAAACCATTGCCCCTCGTCCTATCGCTACATATCCTTGGAAACAGCCACTCCCCAGCTTTCTTATATGCACCCTTCAGGTACTTGAAGGTTGCTATAAGGTCTCCCCAGAGCCTTCTCTTCTCCAGGCTGAACAACCCCAACTCTCTCAGCCTGTCCTCACAGCAGAGGGGGTCCAGCCCTCGGATCATCTTTGTGGCCCTCCTCTGGACCCGCTCTAACAGGTCCATGTCCTTCTTGTGGTGAGGGCTCCAGAGCTGGACACAGTATTCCACGTGGGGTCTCATAAGTGCAGAGTAGAGGGGGAGAATCACCTCTCTGCATCTGCTGGGCACCATGCTTAGGGTGAGTCACCCCATCCTGTCATGGATGTCCAAGACGGGTCCTCCAGGGCTGCCTGTCTTTCCTCAATAAATGTGAAGGCACCCTAGATGGCTGCCTTAGGCTTTGGCAACTGGTCCTCCGAGCAAACAGGAGCTGGAGGATTTCAGCCACAATGTCAAGGTGTTTTCTGAACACACCTGAGCTGCAAGGTGGGAGACCTGGTAGACAGTTCCAGGTCACATTGATTGTAAATGGACTCCTAAGCTGACCTCTCACTCCAGTTTGCTTTCTTGACAGGAAAACCCTGACTGCGACTTAATTCTCCCCTGTTCTTCTGGCAGAGTGGGCCAAAGCCACCCTTCTTCCAACATTTCTCAGCCCTAGTAGAGAAAGGCTGCAAAATAATGCCACACGGTGTTGATTGATACAAAGGGACACATAAAGCCATATCTTGTCAATGTGGAAATGCTAGGACTATGGGTAGTTTCATTTCACAGGAAGCCTACGACTACCAAACACATCCCACAGCGGCAGCACACCTCCATGCTGCCCCTTACTTTGAGAGCAATACAAGTGACTTGCAGAAAATGTCAATAACATGTACCTTGTAAATAAAAAGTGAATTTTTTATTCTGGCACGGCTCTTACGCTAATCCTTTGCCAATCAAAAACCATAGAATGGTTTGTGTTGGAAGGGACCTTAAAGATCAATATATGTATAAATATAAAATATGGACACATTTACACTCATTTTCTTTTACAGATGAAGTGAGTTAGAGTAGAAGGAAGATAATTAAAAAATCCACATACAGGTTTAATAATAATTTTTATATTAACAAAAAAACCACCATTACCCACACACAGGGAGCATCAGGCAATTATTGCAAAGCTCCCACTTCCCTTAGAAACAAAAGAAATACATTAATTTTCACCTCACTTGTTTGCCTTTCAATTCAGCAGAATGGGAAATGCCATTAAATCGCTAATATTCAAAGAATGCAATATATTATCCCAATTATTCCTTATAATGAGTCGAGCCCAAGGAGAACAGAAAACAATGCAGGAAAACATTTTGTGTTCTTTCCAAAAAAGGAGTGTTTTGAAGTATGCTGAGTGCTCCAACCAGAGACTTGCCAAATTAATGAAACGGATCTCTGAAATGGGAAGAAAAGGTGATAACAAATTTCCATTTGGGGGAACCTGGACGCACAAAGGGACACTTCATATCTGCTAATTTTATGCAGGGGTGTTTGTGGCCAGGTTTCTGGTAGTAGAACAAGCTGTGGAAGACTTGAGAAACCAAATGAATCTACAGGCAGAAAGTTGGTTGCCACATTGTGAGACCCACTCCACTAGGATGTTTGAGCTAGCTCAGATTGTTCTTCGGTAGGGTGGAAAATGCCCCTGAAGGAGGTGAGGTGTGTTGAACACAGAGGACAGAGGCACGAAGCCTGTCAATACTCACAAACTGTGATTTATCCGCCGGAGGTGCTTCAGTAATGGATTTCAAGTCTTCCTCTGAGATGCGCTCCATCTCTTCCAAAGCTGACCCGGAGTACAAGACTGCGTCCTTCACAAAGATGCTCATGGCTCTCAGCATGAAGGAGACAAACAGGTGCATGTGGATGTAGTTTCTAGTGCAGTGCAAACGTCTGGAGGAGGAGACAGAGAAGGGTTGGAGTAGTTTAGCCCATCTGTGGGACAGTCTCAGGGTCATCTCCGCTTCTGAAGAGCCCCAGCTCCTCTCCTCAGCGCTGTGCTACCATGGGGAAGCAGTGCTGGTGCCACTGCTGCCCTGCACTCATGGTTCAACCATGGGGTTGTTAAATTAATTAATACCTACCCCAATGGTGTTGGTAAATGAATTTAAACTCATTTAAACTCCTTTATTTCTGACCATGAAATCTTGCAAAGAAACAGGAATGCATTTTGCCTGTATTGGGCAACCATAGTAGTAACTATAGTGTGCTGGGCTGTTTTCTCTGCCATCAGAGACACCGTCCTTTGCTTGGTCACGTTGAGCAGTTTCTGGGCTCCACCCCAGCAATGGCAGCAATGACCCCACAAATGCTGATTGTAAAGCGCTTTAAGATCCGTTTGGGGGAAAAGCTGGATGATAAGAAGTGAATGGGTTAGACCCATAACTACGAGGTGTATTTTAGAAATGGTGATCGCGCCTTTGGGGAGAAGAAGCAACTAACTGACCTGTTGGAGTCCCTTTTTGTCCTCTATAGCTCTGTGGCCTGGCTAGCCATGCATGAATTTATGAATGGATTTATACCCTCTTAAATCCCCAGCTCCAAGAATGGAAATAAAAAATAAAAGCTGTGGGTTTTTTTTCTATTTTGGAGGAGATTGTGATAGTCATAACTGTTGTTTCCTGGGCTATTATAATACAAATTCCACCAAGTGGAACTGCTGAGGTATAAATTATGATGAGCTTTGATCCCTGCGTTTGAACGATAGTCAGTGAATCTCTGGATTATGTGTTATCTGGGATAAAATCTGGCTTGGTCCCCACTGCTGCTTCAGTCCTTGGGACAAAGATGTTCTAGCACAGTCGCCCACGTAGTTTGGGCTGTAAGTGAAGTGCTCTGACTACATCAAGAAAGAGAAAACATGTCTCCTGAAACTAGGAGTACACTTGCCTAAATGGACATTAAATATTTTAACAACTTTGCCCATGTCCAATGGGAAATGAGACAGGACGGAAAGGGTTGAGAGGACAGGAGAGTGGTGGCAGGGATGGATTCTGGGACTACGTCACGTGAAGTGCCTCCAGGAGGGATCTGCAGTCCCCTTCGACTTGTGGGTGTCACAGATTTGGACGCTGGGATGTTCTGCTACCCAAACAAACCCCCCGACCTCCTTTTGCTCGCTGCAGAGAGATCTGAGCACTTTTAGAGCCAAAGGCCGCACATTTTATTCCCAGTGGTTTGTGTTTGGGGTTTAGCTCGAGCTTGCACGGTGGGAGCTGCTGAGTCCATCTCCAGACACCATGCAGCTATTTGCTGTGTGGAGACTTTCCCTCTGCAGCTGTTGTCTGAGTCCTGCTCTCTGCTCGGAGAAAATACTATGAACCCCCAAAGGGAAGCAAATCTGGGGATCAGGGGATCAGGGCTTCAGCACCCTGCTCTATCTGCACCTCACCAGGTACAGTTTCCCCCAAGGACAAACTCCTAGTTGTGGGCAACACCTTTCATCCTTCCCCTCCCCTGGTATCTACAGCAGCGAAGAGATGCAACAGCCAGGTCTGAGGAATGGATGGCGCAGCTTCAAAATGGTATTTAGGGGTCTACATCCCTTAGCAGGAGTGGTGGAAAGGGAAAACTATTGGTTTTAGGAGGGTGAGTGGTCATTTTTGGATCCCTAGGTACAGCAGCATCATGAGGAGACTGGAGAAGTCAGTCCAGCATTTTTACATGGCTGGTGTCCCCTTCAACTGGTCTATCCTTCATGAATATTTGGGTTTAGAGTGGAATTTCCTTTATCAAAGCTTAGCTATCTAACAATTAGCCATCTAAATCTAAGCCAGTCATCTGAAGGGTTAACTGGGACGGCAAACCCGAGATAGTCTACCAAGGGAGACAAACCTCTTCCTGGAGATGCCTCTCTTCCCATTTGCTACAAAAAGGGTATAGAAAACTCCATTGCAGGCAAGCGGAAGAAGTTCAAACATCCCACCCACCATCCCCCAAGAAGTTTGACCTAAGTGACACTAACACAGCCCAAAGCACAGATGTAACATCTTGTGGCTTGCTGAAGAAGCACATGACACCCCAATTTTATCTTTTAGGAAAGCCAGGGGCTTTTCCAGTCTAGTGACAACTCGCTTAGGTAGAAACAGAGCCGCCTACCTGAAGTATCCCAGGATAAGGACAGCAACTGTGAGGGATCCCAGAGAGATGGAGTATCCAACAGTATAAATCAAATAGAGGCGATCAAAGACCTCCTGCAGTACAAATGATGGAAAAAATAGCGTCACATTAGAACGCATCCTACTGCATCGTAACACAACCGTGATAGCAGCACAGAGATTCAGGCTATCATATCTGCTGGGGGTGTACAGCTCTGGGCCTGGGAAACCTTTGGCAATCACACTTATTGTCCCCTTTTTGACATAAGAGCAGCTTGGAAAGCAGTATTCATCTTTCCTAATGCCTGGGGGGAGCCGGGTTCTTTCCAAGGGATTAGTGATGGAGTTGGGTTAATCCCATGCCTGGGAGTTTTGCAGCATTTTCATCCCAAAGGAACCCAAAGCGCTTTACAAACTCTCAGCCAAATCCAGAGATCACTTGGCAACTTTTGCTTCAACAAAATGCCCACTGACCTGGGATTTTTGCTGGAACTGTAAAATTTACCCATAAGGCTATGCCATACCATTGCTGAATGACTGATGTCCAGGCTGGTGGAGTGTCAACCCACCACAGAAAACATGGGGAGGACATACTTTGGCTGTGGGATAGGAGAAGAAATCACCTGCATTTATTTTTCTTTTTTAAAATCAAAATCAGCCTATGACTGTTGTTATCCAATCCAGACACAACTTTAGCTTGCCAAAGTCCCATTGGAAAAGGTCCTGTCACAGGAGAGCTCATAGTAATTAGGTTTTAGTTCTCTTGGCCCTCTATATTTTAGAGTTGGGCTTAGAAACCCTGAGCTTTCCATTAAATATTGAGATGTTTTTCTTCATCCTGTGCTGGGGCATGCATCTTAATTCAGGGATTACTGAATATCTGCCTGAAAAGGGTTAAAATGCCTGCCACCATCCTAGCTTATACTGCCTTTCAACGTCTGAAATTAGACATAAACCCCAAAGAAACCAACCAATTCAGCATCTTTCTCCTTGTTCCCTCCTCCCCTGCCTCCCGCCTTTCCCTCACCCCACCCGCTGGGTTGCAATAACATTAGTAACGCTGGGCTCTGAATGACAGCTCTGATTTTGATTTGAGGCTAGAAATGCTGTCCTGGAATGTGAAACCTCAGCCCTATTACATCAGAATCCCCAGATATGCGAATGTTTCTTTGTGGTTTCCATTGGTAGAGTGGTGCGCTTGCCAATATTAATCTAGCGTGTGTGTATGTGTGTATTTATATATACATATGTATATCTGTGGAAGCAGCAGGCACTAAGAAGTCAATGTGAGCAGATTTGAGAGTCTTAGGAGGGAAAAAAAAAGCTCCTTCCCTTCAAAGCTTGGTGCACTTTTCCCACTGTTGAGCTGGAATCCTCTTTGAACTGGAAAACATTTCCCTCCATGGTGAAAATTTAAAAAAAAAAATAAAAAAAATCATACTCCAAGTTTAGGATTCTTGGTAATTTGGCAGTTGTGAGGTGCTACTATGCCCAGCCGAACAAAAGTGTCCCTGAGCCCCATTCAGAAATTTAACCGGAAAGATCCACGTTCCTATCAGACAACGACACCGTTGTAGTAGCAATGGCCTTGGGAAGGGCCTGCTGATTGGCTGGCAGGACATTTTCGGAGGCTGTGGTTAATTCCTCTGATTAACCACAGGGCCTCTTTTTGAAAGGATGTTGAGTCAGAACTGCCAAGACATACGCATGCATGCATGCATGCACGCTGCTGTGCTCGCTTGCAGACATAGGTGCCACAAATCTTACCCAGTGTCACCATGGGGAGCCTTCAGGGAAGGTGATTTTTTTTGGATGGGATGCTTAGGTCCTTGGGGAAAGCCTCGGGAGCAAAAGGTTGAGGTTCTCCAAAAGGCTGCACAAGGACAGCCCTTGGGAGGGCAGCTCATGCTCACTAGTTCCCAGCAGCGTTTGTCCTCAGGAATGGTGAGACTTGGATTTACCCAGGAGGAAAAAAAAAAAAGCTCGAAAGGCAATTCCAGGTTTCACTCAGCACAAGGGAGGTCCCAGCTCAGTGGAAACCGCAATGCTGAATCAGGAAAGGTCCTCCAGGTAACAAAATATTGAGTCATCTGCCAGCTGAAAAAACCACCTCCATGGTCTGAAAACCCTCTTTTTGGAGCTGAGATGGATGGGAGTTTAAATAATGCACAGAAGACCACAAAGGTCATGCACAGCCAAGCCACGGACACAACCTGGATGTCCATAGTCTTGATACAGTGCACTACTTACTAGATCACGCTGCTAAAGCAGAAGCTTTACCTAATGTCTCTTATAAATCCACCCTGAAGGTGGACTGACCACCACTGGTCATCCACCGACCCACTGGAAGAATCAACCCACCCTGCAAAAATATGGCCTTGCCACACCATGAGAACCTGGTTTAAAAGGTGCGGTATTTTAACCAGTGTCATTTAATTTCACTCCTGCAACAATCCTTCACTGTTTCACCTGTTGACACATGTGCACTTGAAAAAAAAGAAAAGCTGAAAAAAAGGGGCTGGGATTACCAGCAAAATATTGTAAAGCTCACAATACAGTGCCAAGATGAGGGAACATCAGTTTCAATACTGGCGTCCTTGCATGTTGCCCTCTGCTCACTCCATCCCATGCCCTGCTGGGGTGAGATAATGATAGGGAAGGTGTGGGATGGATCTGATCCCCACTTTCTTCCCATCTCTCACAGCTTTCCTGGGCCTCTTGCATCTGCCATCTTCCTAAGGAGTACCCAACTTAACCCCTTCCGCTGCCAACAGGGCCTGCAGAAGAATGTTCTGGAGGCCTTCCTTACACTTGGTTGAGTTGTGGTTGCTCCTGGAGGGTTCTGGGCAGGATGAGCCCCCCTGATATGGCTGAGTTGGCTTTGGCTTTGGTGAAATGACTTCCCATCAAGTCATGCACCATGCATCTTCTCTAGGTCATGCTCCGTGGTGCTCTCAGGCACTGCACAGACTCAGGGCACTTCCTTTGTTTCATCCTCTCTGGTCACACATTGCAAAGCTCCACAAACCACAGCCATCTATCTTGCATAGCCAGGTGAAATGATCTGTCCACAGTGAGCTAGCCCACCTGATCTTGCTTTCCTGACCTCATTCCAGCCATAACTTAGAGACTGACAATAGATTGAACCACAAAAAACATAAGTACAATTTCAGATGTGTTGCATACTGAACCCGTAACAAGATCTCCCTTTCCCCCTCCCTCTTGGTTTGGTGGGAGACTTTCTCTCTGCTCCCCTTTGCATCTCAGCTTTCCACCAGTCTGACCTCCACATAGAAACTTCACAGCAGCCTGGTGGTTTTGGAAGAACAGGAAACCAAAACAGAGCTGGAGATGGCTTCTGCATGAACTCAGAGAGTGCATGGAAGAAACAAAATAAACAAACACTAGCCACCATGGGCATCCACAGGCTGGATGTGCCCCCCTCCCACAAAGGTCCATGCCTTCCCCACTCCCTGTGGTTTGGATGTCTTCCAGGTGTGTGACCCTCAGAGCAGTTGGCTGTTACATTTTCATACTGTGCTTAGGGCTTAACTTGACTCCTAATTTGCCCGCTTCCACCAATGGGGAGATAATTTGCACTGATGTGAATCCACAGGAAAACTGCTTTCCTCTGCAGGACAGCTCTGAGCTCCATCAGAG
The DNA here is from genome assembly GCA_013398915.1 of Dromas ardeola. Classification (NCBI taxonomy): domain Eukaryota; kingdom Metazoa; phylum Chordata; class Aves; order Charadriiformes; family Dromadidae; genus Dromas; species Dromas ardeola. The sequence goes on from VYZM01005405.1 coordinate 51,777, forward strand.
CACCAGGCATGGAGTTTCGAGGCCCCATCCATTGTGAAACCAGGGCTGTGCTTTTACTCTTGCGTTGCAGCCAGCATGAAGAGTATTTCTGCTCCCTCAAATTCTAGTATGGGTACATGGAGTTTCTTGTAGGGAATGTGGTCTTCTAATTTAGATGTCTACAGTGTGGGTAGCTCCAGCAGAGCTGGCCACCTGAGGTCCCAGCAGCAGTAAGAAGTGGGCGCTTTAGGCTGCAATTCATCTGTTTTAATCACAGGATGGTGCCCTCAGCCACCAGCTGCATTGACTGGGTTGTCACAAGAGGAGTCCAGGGTGACTAACTCAAATAGCGATGTTTACATTTATATAGCAAGTCCCATCCATTTGAGTCCCCCTTAGGACTCAATTCGGTTGTCCTTCCATGTGTCCTATGCCATTTTAGACACCCAAGTGTTCTTTCTGGTTCAAGCTGCTTTTACAGAAGGGAATGAGCCTCCTGTAGGTCCCGTGTCGTATCTGCAATTCCCATGCAGTTGTCTCATATACCCTAGAACATCTCGTTTAACTCTGGGCATAAACATAGCCTATGTTTCAGCATCTGGATGAAACCTTCAGGGTTTTGGTGTTCATGTGTCCCGTTTTCTTCCAGTGTCACAGGGAGGGATGTGGGTGACTGAGACATGTATTTTCTAGATGACTGGTGGCAAGGTCCGTTCTGAGTATCATTGCACTGTACCCCATATCCAGCTTTCTCCTTTCCTCCTTCTCCTTGACCCCTTCGTGAGACAACAGCAAGACTCTGCAGCATTTAGGTTGCGAAGCTGAAATGGATCCAGTGGTCTTTTGAGGGGTTGGCAGGCTGTGCTGAAGGGTGGGATTAGCAGTATATGAGGATGGAAGCATATGTAAGGACTTTCCAGATCAAGTATCTGCAAAGTTTCTCCAAGCTGCTGATTCAGATGTTGCTAATGACATGTTTGAAATTAGCAGGGGAAGCATTTTACTGCTTTGAATGATAAGCAATGCCAGAAATCCTCTGTCACTAGCTCTAGTCATTGTTTTTCTTGTCTTTTTTTAAAATAAAAGATGCAAATAATAAAAAAACACTTAATGGCAGGGAGAAGGGATATTTGCAAAAGGCACAAACCAGTCACTGATTTCCAAAGCCTAAGGGAAAACATGGAGTGTTGAACATGACTTTTTGCTACAAAATTCTGTTCCCCTCATCTAGAAAGGTGCTGGGCACTTCATATCTTTGCAATCTGGATAGTGACTGGCGCCAGCTCTCAAACTAAGACACCCCAGTTTAGATGTGAAAATGTATGTCTCCGTGTGTGTTGAGCATCTATATCCACATGATAGTCAACAAGGAGAGATCTTCAGATTCAGTTGCCTGCACATACGCACTGAGTGCTGTGTGAGATGGCTGAAAGTACTCACGTGGACCCCAAATGCTGCTCCAGAAGAGCATGGGTCTCATAGGTATCTGCCAACCTTGTGCTAATACTGTAGGTTGTGTAATGCATCTCCAAAATGTGTCTCTGGCTGTGGTGCCAGGTGTCTAAGGGTAGGTAAACAAATAGACCCCTTAGCTACAGTCAGCAGAGCTGGAGAGTTGTTCAGGTCTGTAGAACAGTCTATGAAAAAAAAGGAAAAAGGAAAAGGGTGGGAGTAGACCCACGTCTCAGAAGTCAGTTGAGCTCTTGTGGTGCCCAATAGTTGTATTGATGCAAGGTATCATTTTTCCATGTTGTGCCCAGTTTACCTACAACATTCATAGCCACAGGATATCCAGGAGGCCACTGAAAAAATGGTCTCCAAATCTGCTGTTCACATTAATAGAACAAGGTTCCCCAAATCCTATGCTATGACCACAGGCTGAGAATGCTCCACAGCTGCAGGCTCTTGGAAGTCTTTAAAGTAGGGACAAGAGCACTCTTTGCTTGCCAGCCTCCATAAACTGTCCTTAAGCATCTTCTATGGGCCAGCAATGGTTAAATATGGGGTACAAGGGGACTATATCTGACCCTGTGTGCTGTGTCGTGAGAACCCTTGTGTTTTTATGTGAAGCATTATTATGTTGCTGTTATAAATCATCCGAGTTTCCCAACAGATGTAGGGAATTAACCATCAGCAGAACCACACTAAAAGGTGCTACAGCATTTACAGGAAGGCACTAGGCCTAACTTACAGGCATGAAACGAGGACTGCATTACAGGGTTGTTTGCAAGAATGAAGAACACATCTGAATAATGCATTATTTTTTTTTATTCCTACACGTGCTTTAAAACATCTGCCCATCTTTCATGGTGCAAATGTATGACACTTTGATTGCATTTCATCTGTATAACTCAGTATATGCTATGTAAACATGTTTTATGCCATCAGTTTGAGGCTACACAAAGTTGTTTGCTTTTAAAAGGACCCCAGAGAGCTCTAAGAACAAAGGCCAGGCACAGAAGATTTTTGGTTTGAAGAATGGAGTTTAGATAAAGCAGCCCTGCACCATGCTGTGCCTTTCCCATTGTGTTTGGTATGTGATGGATTCTCGAGGCCTCTCTGATTTCCCTAGAAGCAGTAAAACCACCATGATATAAACAAGCAGTAGCAGATGAAGACAGGATTGGCGGGCTGAGGTTAGATCTTTGGATGGTCCATCTTGCTAGGCTGGTGGTTTCCGAGCTGAGCTAACCTCCCAAGTTGCTGGCTCATGTTCCCCTTCCCCATGATTTCAGTAGATGTAGGTCACATTTACCCTTAAGCTCATCCTTGAGAACAGGATAGGCTTGACCTGCTTTAAAAAAAGGACGTGTTTGGCATTAGTGTTGTTTTTGGGGGAGATGAGAATGAAGGAAATTTCTGCTTATTGAGCAAAATACGCCATTACTCCTGCCGACGTCTGAAAAGGCAACCAGAAAAATGACCATGTTGGGAGTGCTGCTATGGCCTGGCTGTGTGGAAGGGAAGGGGTCCATAGTCAAAGCACTATTATGGTATTTTGGAGACAAATTGCCTAAAAAGTTGCCTGCTAATGCATCAAGACTTTCCACTTGTGCCATGTCTTATCCAGAGATTGAGGAGGAGCTCCAAGAATACAGGTTGCCCTCACTCCTGTTTTTAAGGGAACCTAAGAAAGCTGTAAGGACAATGGGCAACCTGGGCAAGACCAAAGGTCCTTTTAGATCCACTCCCTGTCTCCTACATGCCCAGGAATAGATGCTTAGGGAAGAGTGTAAGAACAGAACAAATATAGAATAAATATATATATATATACCTATGTGTCTATCATCTAGTGGTTACGTAGCAGTGCTTTATACCCTCTCCCAAAGTTCAGCAGCTTGTGATTCAGCGACGTGAAACAAACAGCAGACAGATAACCAGCTGGTGTTTAACCACACTGCCTTCCTCAAAGAGCGAACAGCGGCCAATCCATTCCCCTTCCTTCCCTTGTTCTGCTGGCTATCTTTAAACACCAGATGGAAAATAAACAAAGCAGAGCTGCCCGGTCTGGGGTGGGAAGCCACGGATCTCTCAGTTGATCTGTTCAGAGGCAGGGAGACTTTTGGAAGATCAAGGGTGCAATCAGGATGGGGGACGCCCATGCATGTCTCCCGGGGAAGGAGTGGGAGAACAACATTTTCCATCATCTCTGTTGCGCTGGTGAAGGGCTAGCTTAAAAGCAGAATATGAGAGAATATATACAGACTGTGGTGTAGCGGTGGCTTTCGGCACTGCCTGAAGGCACAGAGAAAAGTGTCTTATCTTCCCATGACGTGCTGCTGAGACACCTTTCCACAAAACTTCTTCCCAGCTCTTGCTAAATAGTTGTCTTCTGCAGACCATGGCTGTTCACGGCAAGATTAATGCTATCTACAAGGTGTTTGGGGAAACACACTTCAATGTCTAGCTGCAGCCTACCTGCTCTCCTGGCTAAAGAGAGGGCATCAATCTTCAGGGCTGTCAATCCAGCATCCTTCAGCAGTGCTAATTTTCCCTTAGAAAACAGCCCAAGAGCAATTGCTCACTGGGCAGTTACGAGCTGTTAATTCTCCAGGCTCTGATGGCTTTAGCATACTTTGCTAATTTCAGAAAGCGGTTTCCGTGCCGCTCTGTGTGAAATAATCCTCTTTATACGATTCAGGAAAAGGTAGCGAAAGACACAATCTTTCTCTGGGGCCCGCCGTTTGCTGCTTTGGTCAATCTTATAATTATCCCACAGTGGCTAAAATGAGAAAACTACACACCTAAACAAACATACGTGGACATATATATGTGTGTGTGTGTGTGTGTGTGCATGGACGTGGGTGTTTGTTTAGGTGTGTGCATCTGTACGTATCTATAGATATAGGCCTATTTCTAGAGATAGCAAGGCAGAGAAATATATATAGTCACAGGCAGACATTTTTTTCCTAATGCTTTCTAATGCATAGTTTCTTAAAAGTTCCTCTGGTTACATCTGCTCGGATGCTGTCCCACTTGGAGTCAGCCCACGATCTCCTTTCAAAATGTTGGTTAAATGCAGCTGTTACTGGTGACGCAAAGATGCTGTTCCCCAGGGGGGGAAATAATAATAGAAAACAATCTCTCTCTAAAGACGACGAGTCTATCTTGCCAAATTCCCTGATTCTGACATCTCTTGACATATTTACTTCAAGAAAAAAAAAAATCAAAGGAAGGTTTATTAATACCAGCGCTTCAGAGCCACGCTTGGGTGTGAAAGACAAGAGGCCTTCCTTGCTCTCTGAAAGTCATCACCCAACTGAGAAAAAAAAAAGAAGGTCATTCCTTTTCTCTTTTATTTCCAGAGTGTTTTTGATGCCAGAAGAGACCTGCAGTGGATGTGTATCACTGCTTCACTTGTCACTAAAATGCAGCCACCTCTACGGTGAAAGAAGGCAACTACATGAAAGCATGCAGCATCACCATGAAAGCAACCTCTTGCAAATACAAGGATAATAATAATAATAATAATAAGTAATAGATGCTGTTGAAAAGCACTTGTTAATCACGTTGCAATTCCAAAGGTAGGGGAAACTTCCATTTTTTCTAATGTTCTTTGCAATGGGGAGGCTTAGGCAATACCATGTTGTCCATTTAATCTGAACAATGATGATGGTCTAATTTGTCTTACGTTAAATATCGTTAAATTCACCTCTGTGTGGCTAGAGGAGAAAACTCCTGGCAGAAGATGACTGACCCTTGTGTACAGAATAATGAGGATGATAATATTTGGATGGTTTATTAAAGCAGCTCATAAAGGGAGCAGTAATTTTCCAAGTAAGAACAGAGGTCGAGAATAAAAATGAAGTTTTCTGCATCGTGACACCTCATCTAATGTCTCTCCTTTAGGAAACACAGCCCAAGTCCCCTGTCTGTGCAGTGACTGCCTCTACACTCAGGAGACACGGATCAACATAGATACACGAAATCCAGCACAACGGACTTTGCATTCAGCCTTTTTTCCCAGCCTGGGCGTGGAAGGTCTCTACACCTTCCTTGTGCTGATAACAAATGGACAACACTCTTCTTCTTTGAACCCTTCCCCTACCAATTTAACTTGACCAAGTCCTAGCCGCCAGCATAGGTAGTTTAACAGAAAGGACCTCCTTTCTCTAGGGGAGATCTAGGAGAGTTGCTCAGAGAGAGAGGCCTACAGCAGATGACTCCCACCTCGCAACATGGCTGAGATAGGTGGGACAGGGGAGATAATGGCTTCAGAGAGGTCAAGAAGTTGTGCAACTTAGTAAAGCTCTCAGTGTGAGCAAGATGTTCAATGTTTCCAACACCTACTCCAGAAATTCCCCAGAAACCTCTGGGGCTAAAATATTTCTTTCCACTATATGGACTGGGAAAAGATGAGTCCCACCAAACTTGTCCTCAAAGTGAGTGTTGTCCAGCACTGACACAACACACTTTGCTATCAAGTAGCTGGAGCAGTACCTGGTGTATACAACCTTGTTGGTTCCTTGACTGCGTGATATAATGCGTACAGATGCTTAAATAACATCTTTCCTCACTAAACAACTTCATTCATATGTTGCTTCACCGTTGGGAAAAAAACATGCAAAAAAACTATGCTGTGGTTGGGTTTAAAATTAAGAACGTTCTCCCAAAGGGACTGTATATCATCTTCAAGCCTGCTCCCCACTGTGAAGCTTGTGGTTAGATCTTTATCTCCAACTGTCTGAAAATAACCCTTGCTGCAAATGATCAGTCCCTAATGTCATACCCCATATCCAAGGAGGACATCTTCCAAGTACCACTGAGAAACCAGAGGTTTCTGCTAAATTCTTTGCAAATTACAGAAACAGAGCAGCAACCGCGTGTGGGTGGAAATGTCTTTCTCTGCGAAACAAGAAGGTCACATCCTCTCAGGTGACTCCACTGACAGCTTTAGCACAGAGTTGCTTCTGTAGTGCACTCAGCCTGGGAGACATTCAGAAGCACCACAGAGCCCCATCTGGGCTCAGACCGAGACAGAGATGTGGGAAATTTCTGCCAGTCACCTGAATTTGTGTAAAAATAAGGTACATAGGTGTGATATATATAGATAACATTTTCTTTTTTTTTTTTTCCCCAGGAGCATACCAAACTCCCTCCATGTGCTATGAATCCCTTTTCTAACTTTGGACCGGTGTCCCTGTTTCAAAATTGTGACTACACCAGAAATAGTTTAAGATCTGTTCTTACATGTTAATTTGCTTTAGCAAAGGACTTTGTCCGCACCCATCTCCAATGAACAGACCACGTAAAACCTCCGATCCTTGATTTATACTTCTCAACCAAGAGGTTCTCTATTAACCACTTACAGAAGCAGGGTTGTTACTGGTTTTATTGACACGTCTTTTAGCTCTGTGTTTTTATATTCCCTAGCACAGACAAACACATAAGCATTGGAATTATTGGTAACAAACTGCTAGCAAAATTAGTATCTGGTGGGGAAGAAGGAGTCTCAATGGCATGGAACAACCTCCAACCACTTCTTAGCGTTCCTGAGCCTGCTTCAAGTTTCCCTAGTATCTCTTTACAAATGGGAATCATGGCAGCTGGAGGAACCCTTTCTGGCTTTGAGGACAATTTCAAATTCAAGTAATTCCCCAATCCAAACAAAGATGTGGCTTTGGCAAGCTCAGACATAGTTTCCAAGAGGAGGCAGCAAACTAGAGCTTATCAAGGGTTTTAAATGAGACAGTGCTCCTTAGGTTAGCCCTGGATGAAGCCAACACTTCATGCTCCATGCACAAATGCAATTGCCTACCCTTTCCCTCGTCTCATTGGTGAGGAACTTGGCACATTCACTGTAGTTTGCCCAGGTGCGGTTGTTGCCCGGTACCAACTCCCAGCTCCCATTCAGGTCACACCGGCGATAAGCATGGCCTATGGGAGAGAAATGAGACAGAGTAAATGGGACTAGACCTGGTAGAACAGGAGGAACTTCTTCTAAGGGTGGATCCCATCAACCCTGATGCTTCCTGCCTGCTTTGAAGCTCAACTGCAAGAAGACAATTTCCGCCTGCTTAGCAACTTTATCAATTTTCTGGCTGAGAAACACCAGAGAGCTAATAACAAGTTGCACTTAGTTTAGGTTAAGATATTGGGTCTACAAACCAAGGAGAGAAGCTTTGAAAAGTCCCAATGCACAAAATCACCCTCAGAGTTGCAGCTCTCCCTATGAAAATAAACAATGAACTATATTATGCTGCTCGTTGTTTACAGATTCAGTGCTTCTCAAGATAGATTTTTCTATGGGTACCCTCCTCATGGAGAAAGAAGAAAAGGCAAGGTTTCATCTCAGGATCCAGCTAGCAGATGAAAACATCCATGTTCAGGTATCATGCAAAGACACAGTCATTGCATGAGCTGTGTGTAAAAAGTCCCATTACGGTTAACAGGGATGAAACCAGTCAACAGATCTATCTGTCCTGTGACTACAGAGGGAGACCTTATAGAGACCTCTGCATTTAAAGGTCTTAATCTGACTTCCACCCTTGCTGACTTGACCAGTGGACATCAGTGAGGTGAGGAATCCATGCCATTGTTGGGTTATGGAGAAAAAAAGGGATGGATTGCCTGTTCCTCCTTGTCTCTAATGTGAAGTGCATGTGCAGGGGTCTCCCCAAGAGATCATCAGCCAGAGGTTAAGTTGGCTCAGATCACAGTCCCTTACAGAAAAGGCAGGACAGACTATGTGCAACTAGGGTGCACTGGAATATCATTAACTTGTTTTCTGAAAACAGCATCAGCGCTCTGCTGGGGACATATAGTCTTAACTCTTTAATTTTTCAGTCTTTCGATGCACAACTTTGCCTGAGAAAAGAGAATGCTTTAGCTTTGAAAATACACTGAGGAGAGAGTGTACTTCAATTGCTTCTAAAAACATGCACAGACTTTGCGGCACCACAAGCAAGGCAAGAAATGTGCTGCCTGAGGGAAAGTGAGATGGGGAGGAATTCACATGTTCTGGTTACCAGCGCTGTTCTCAGACACCCACCGCAGGGGTCTGGGCAGAGATCAGGGGTTAGAAGTAACAGATCCGTCAAGAGAAGAATATAAATTGGAAGAATATCTTGTGGGTTTCTATTGTTATGCAAAGTTTGTGGTATCAAAAAAATACAGGTTTGCATATCTGCAAGACTACCCAGTTGTAAGCATGAAATCGCTGCTTATAATGCCCCATTACAGTCTGGGGTGGGTAGGAAATTTGTAACTGTTTAGGTTAAAACAGAGCTTTTCTTTCAGCATAAAAACGTAAGGGTTGTTTCTTAACTTCCTTTTCCCTGGCTTTACCCCTGCATGGAAGGGAGTCACCATATGATAAAAAAGGAATGCTAAAGAGGATTTCTAATTTTCCAACTGTGAGACCTCCCCTTCCTGCAGGTTACCAGGCTGTCCCAACATCGAGGACAACACCTACCTTTGTGATTGAAGTCATAGATGTACTCGGGACATGGCATAGCGACCACTTTGCCTGGCACACCTTCAGGCCAGCAGACAATGCCATCCCACTCCGGAAGACAAAAGCCATCTATGGAAGAGAAACAAAGACAAAGAGGAGTCACTGGACCTGCTGAGGTGACACTGGAGAGGGTTCTCAGTGAAAAACACACCACCACTGTCACTCAATTAGAGAAAGCTGCTCCTAGGCATCATTGTAATTTTCTTCTTAATATTTAGCTCCAGAAGGTGCAGCTTCTCCCAAGTTTTATTTCAGAAGGAAATGGTCAGGCATGGGATAATCGCTGAGCATTCTCTGAGAGGGAACAATGCGTCTGGAAAGTTGCTTTCCCTTGTTGGCTGGAAGAAATGGAAATGGGGCAGGAGAGCCAGTGTTGAACAGAAGGACTTGAGCATTCAGGACTCTGTAGACTGACGGGCAACCTGGAGATGGCCAAGGGAGTTTGGCTGTGTGTAGCCTTGATAAGGCAGCACAGATTTGAGCCTAGGCTACCAAGAAGCTAGATTATGCTGTGGCTACATTATTGTGAGGCTCAGAGCTACCAGTTCAGGCTTCCCTGAAAGGTACTAATTCCCACAGAGTGGACTGGCTGTGATTTAATGTCTACAGATCATTAATCCAAATTCAGCTGTAATTGTAACTCATTTTTTATATCAGCCAGTGCTATGCTATACCGCGATGCTTTGCTTCTTTCTCAGATGCCCTTGTGTGCCTGAATTTGGGTGTGCTTTTAAGTAACACTAAGACTAGCAAGAATCTAGAGAGGTGTCTGTGGCAAAATTTCTAACCATAAATAGAGAATATTTCATTACCTTGCTTCATAAAGAGTGAAATGATGGAATTTCTATTTCCTAAAGACTTGCATCCTTTCCCGTCTGACATACTTTCGGCCTGTGACTTCACTAGTACCAGCTTCCCTCTCCCCCCATTTCCCGCTGATGTCACCATGGGGCTAGATGCAGGTCATGCACTGATTGATTTGGAGCCGTGCCCATGCTAATTGGCTGGCAGCGCACACACGCTGATTGACCCGTCACCTTCTGCCAAGCACAGCGCCCAATGGTTGAGTTTTCCCAGCTTTCCCCCCTGCTTACATACTATTTTGGATTTCTGCCCTCTGCTCAGTCACAGGTTTTCAGAAAAGGAGCAGAAAGAATGGGCAGGTGCAGAACTCACATGAGCCCTGTTGCCTTAGGAATGCAAATATCCTCGGAACTGTTTATCTCTCTCTGTTGTACCACTTTGCTACGCTCACTGCTAATTCCTAACCTTTTGAGAAAGGAGTGTGGGGTGTTGTTACAGGATTTTTCTTTAAATCGTCCTTGTTCTCCCTTTTTGTTTGTTGAAGAAAGCTAAAATAGCCCTGAAGGAGAAAATCTGCCTCCTCCCATACACAGGTCTTCCTCTTGCTTCTGCGTATGTTAGTTTATTTGCAGATATCTGTGATTTATGTGCTTAGCACAAGGAAAAGCAGAGATACAAAACAAGAAAAAAGTCCTTTCCTACATTTTATGTTGCGTTTTTCCCCTAAACCTTCTTTTAAAAACTGGCAAGTGTGTAAATATATACTTAAAGTCCTTTAGTTGTCATTTTGGAATCCTACAGAACTTGAGAAGTAATTAAGCAGGTCTATTGACCCACAGTTATGAGAAGCTTTGTTTCTCTCTTCACAAGCAGAGGTACCAGCCAAACATTGAAGAGCTCCAACATCATGTCCTACAAGAGCATGTAGGCTAAGAGGATCATGAAGGAGCTCTGCAGTACATGGGGTTTGCCACCAGCCTCTGACGCAGGGGAGATGCTGGCAATGGAGGCAGACTGCCCTGGGAGATGGGCTGCCCATCCTCCCGGCAGTCTCATCTTCCTCACAGTCTGCTCATTCAGTCTGCAAGAGACAAAGCCAGAACATATCCATATTTAGAAAGGCTGAGAAATACTCCAGGCTTCTTGAAAACTGTGGGAACTGACCTAATTTTTAACACTGCTCTAAAAAGAGGGAAGTCAAACACCATTCCCCACCTCTTACATCCCTTCAGCTTGTCAACCACCCATTTCTACAGCTTTTGATCCAGAAGCTCCCAGTCCACAAGAAAGCAAGTTTCCATTCAGACATGGATGTTCAATGTGGGCTGCATTTCCAGTCCCTGAGGAAGGACTATCCACCCACATCTAACTTGGTGCTTACATACCCCTCTACTCCGTTCTGGTGAGACCCCACCTGGAGTATTGTGTGCAGCTCTGGAGTCCTCAGCACAAGAAGGACATGGACCTGTTGGAATGGGTCCAGTGGAGGGCCACGAAGATGATCAGAGGGCTTGGAGCCCCTCTGCTGTGAGGACAGGCTGAGAGAGTTGGGGGGTTCAGCCTGGAGAAGAGAAGGCTGCGGGGAGACCTTGGAGCCCCTTCCAGTCCCTCAAGGAGCTCCAGAAAAGCTGGGGAGGGACTCTGGGTCAGGGAGGGGAGCCGTGGGACAAGGAAGAATGGTTTAAAACTGGAAGAGGGGAAATTTAGATAAGAAGAAATTGTTGGCTGTGAGAGTGGTGAGCCCCTAGCCCAGGTTGCCCAGAGAAGCTGTGGCTGCCCCATCCCTGGAGGGCTTCAAGGCCAGGTTGGACGGGGCTTGGAGCAACCTGGTCTGGTGGGAGGTGTCCCTGCCCATGGCCTTAAAGATGATCCTTAAGGTCCCTTCCAACCCAAACCATTCTATGATTCTATGATACACCTTTGCATTGGGCTGTATTAACTGCACCCATCAGTTAACATCCAGTTGCAGGAGAGTATTTGAAGTGAAAAACAAAAACCAGTGAATCTGCCCCAGCTCTGCTTTCAGAGCAACATCTGCCCTGTGTATCGATGGCAGCCTGTGAAGAAGTTTATCAACAGCATATAAAGTGTCTGACAGAGAGGAATTACATGCGAATCAAAACAAAACGGAACAGCCTGCTCTTATCTGCAAAAGAACTCCACTAGTAAAGAAATGATAAGCACGGCCAAGATCTCAGCATGTTTCATTAATATCAAAGCTGGTGCCTTAGCAGTCTTTCAACCAAACAGTAATTTATCCTTTATAATGATTTTGCTTTCACAAGATTAAATAAGAATACAGGATTGCTTTAAAGACCTTTGGCTGGTATGGTGCCCTCCAGGGTCGGAGCTGACAGTGATCAATGCAGTTTGATGGTATTTTAGGACATGAAAAACAACAGAAAAACTCATCACTTAACAGCTGATTTCTTATCTTTAATTTAGTGTTGATGAAAAGGACCAGACTAATCACTGCCTATCTTCTAAAGCATTAACTGGGAGTGAGGGTAGAGGAGCTAAAATTCCTCCGCATTGGTGTGATAAAAAGGAGGAAGAAGTTTCTTGCTTTTTCTCTATTTCCAGTTGCATTAGAGGAAGAATAATACTAAATTTCCTGTTCATGAAAACTGGGAAAGCCCGTCCCTTTGGCTCATTATGTTGCAGGATTACTTCCACTGTGAAAACCAGTTTATTTATTTTTCAGTTCTCTGGAAAGATCAAAAGAAAAAGGCAAAAAATTGCCCCACAAAATTTGGATTAGGACAAAATGTTATTGTCTCTGAGGGGTTTTTTTGCAGGCAAGAAAGTAAATAAAGATTTCATTTAGCCCTCAAAGTGGTCTTACTTAAAATAAAACCAATTCTTTTTACAAAATAAATAAATTAATTTGGGTAAACTTTAAAATGAATGCTGTGGAGAAACAACATTGAGGAGAAAAAAAAATCATCTGAATATCATGCTCTGAAATGCTGAGGGAAAAACCTTCCACTTTTCTTCACAACGACTTGCAAAGGTCAGCCTTCACTTGTAAGTAGTTTCATTTAGTATCATACTGCAATATTTGTCCAGAAAATATTAATGTGGAAAAATATGCCCTCCTCATGCTGTAAACATACACACGCACACATTTGCAACGGACTCATTCAGAAGAAAACTGATGTTTTCTGGATAACAGAGTATGAAATTATTTCTTTTTGGGTACTTTGATGCCCACAATCCTCCCAAAAAGCAGAGGGTTGAAGGCTTGGTGCAGGAAACACCGTGCAAACTGGTGTTGGGACATCCCTGGACTGATGCTTTATCATGTGGACAATGTGGGGAGCCACGAGCTGCCCCAGAAATTTGAAAAAAGAAAGATCATCTTTACTGCTTCTCACTGCATCTGAAATGTTTCTGTGCCTCTATATATCGACTTGTGGAATTGATTCATTAAAGCTGTATAAGATCTGGTGGGACTTTATCTTCAAAAAGTGGCTAAGACTCCCAAGAAAAGACAAAAATGAATCTGTCATTGTTATCATGAACTGCCACAACATAGAGAAACCTCTTTAATGTCCTCTCCACCTCTCCATCTTTCCCTGCCTCTCTCTCCCCGCTCCATGCTTGGAAAACCCATTTCAACTGAATTTGAAGGAGGGGTAAGACATCTCAGTCATCATTTCCTTCCTGCAATTTTTGTGGTGATTGATGATTAGTAGAGGGAAGGGCAGGTGGACTTCTGGTAGCTGCCACTTGTCCAACCATCCTTTGCTGACTGACCAGCCAACTGGCACATACCTAGCTTAAAATTAGGCCCAGCATGGCTGTTTCTTGCCAATCCAGGGCACCATGGGGGCCAGGGGAGAGGAACTGGATTGGGAAAAGGCACTGCAGTTATTAGTTTGTGGTAGGGGGAAGATGGGGGGGACATCCAAAGGTCAAGCCAGATGCCTCTGGACCTCCTGGTTGGAGAATTGACAAGTTCCTACATTGACTGAAACTCTTGGAAAACATTTTTCAAATGAAACTATTGACTGACATCAGGTCCAGCCACAGTTTGTGACTGTTGGATCCACATTCCTGGGTTTTAATGCAGCCAAAAGCTGTTTCTTCTCTCTACGTCACATTTCTTGTCCCAGACAGGAGCCCCACCATCCTTCTCTCACTCTTGTCTCTAATACCTCCATTCCTCCCATCTAAGGAGACAAGCCCTTTACCTGCTGATAGGACAAAGGGGTAATGGTTTTAAACTAAAAGACAGCAAATTCAGACTAGATATAAAGAAGAAATTTTGTATCCTGAGGGTGGTGAAACCCTGGCCCAGGTTGCCCAGAGAGGTGGGAGATGCCCCATCCCTGGAAACGTTCCAGGTCAGGTTGGACGGGGCTCTGAGCAGCCTGGTCTAGTTGAAGATGTCCCTGGTCATGGCAGAGGGGTTGGACTAGATGATCTTTAAAGGTCCCTTCCAACCCAAACCATTCTGTGATTCTGTGATTCCCCACATCCCTTCCTTCTTCCCTCACTCCACCCCCTGTCTCTTCTGGTCTGCATGTAGCACTTTTACCATTAATTTCACCAGCTTGAGACAACTGATGTGATAAGTGGGACCAAATTCTGCACCTTCTGCCTCCAACTTTCTCCTATTTTACTCCCTCTAGAGGTCATTTAACAACTGAGTTGATAAAATGGGGAGGGAAAATACCATATATTCCATTGGTATTGTGCTGGAATCCAAACAAGACTTTTCTTTTTTGTTTGTTTTCCCAGATATTTCCTCCAAACATTTTTTTCTTGGTTTATAAAAATACTAACAGTACTAACAACTTGGCTTCTCTCTGTTGTTTTCCTTTTCTCCCAGTCATTTCTCAAAAGAGATCCATACCAAATTACAAGAAGAAATCTGAAAAATGGCGAGGAGTTTCAGGAAAACAATAAAAAATCCACAAGCTGACAATTTTTCCTGATGGCTATAATTTAAAATAAAAAATAAAATCAATTTTTACAACCTTTTTTATAAGCTGTCATTAGGAAAAAAAATAATCCACCACCTGCAAGTAGTGTGTTTTTGGCATGCTAAAAATAAGTCAGTCTCTCCTGAGACAGTGTTAACAATATTTAGAAGCACAGATAATCAAAAAGGACCCAGTTTGTTCTAAATGCTGATTAAAAAGCTGTCGAAAACTTTCTTTTCTTGGTGAAAAATAGTTCAAGGGTTCAAATATGCTGTTTGGATTGGGACAGGTGGGTAGGTTTGGGACACGAAGTCACACGTTCCAAGTGAACTGGGAATGCAAAACATTTCTTTCCTTGGAAGAAATAATAGGATTCACTGAAGATGTAAGTCAAAAGGAATTCATAAACTTTTAAGAAAACAAGTAAATCTCATACATATCCCACATCCTAAGTGTCTTGGATGTGTATCAGTCATTCAGGCAATGCTGAATGGAGGATATGGCTTCTCTCAGGCATGTGTGCATGAGGGTGAAGCTCCTCCAAATTCAGAGCCGTAACTCTCATGGATGGAGACAGGGAAGGTGGGAATTGCACTGAAGTTTCTCACGTGTAGAGGACATCACCGACCACTTCAGTGCTGTCTTGCAGGACAACATCAGTGGCTGGAAGTGAGGCGAGAACTTTTTCTTCTCCAGAGACTTTGTAGGTGCCTCATCCTGGTGTATCCCTTTCTGTCTCCGTAGTTTGAGATGAGTTCAGGGAGAAAGGGAGATCGTACTTGTGGAGACCATGGGGATCAGCAACCGCCACACTCCCTGACTACAAATCTAACGCAGGCAGATAAGTGAGGTTGGTAAAAGTCAACTGCTGAGGCAGGAATTGAATCTTTGTCTTCTAAGACTTATTTTGTTTCTTCATTCCATAGTAGTTTGCTAGAAGAGGCTTCATAGGTCCTGAAACGTCCTTGCTACTGGTCAAAAAAATAACATCTCTGGGGAAAAGCTCATAATTTCCTTTGGTGAAAAGGAACAGAAAGCAAAAATCTTCCAGCAATAAGGGAGGACTGGTAGGGTGGGAAGATTTTGTTGGTGGCCCTGGAGGAGAATAAAAGGCTTGAACTGCTTTGAGAATGAGAGAGAGAGAATGAGAAAGAAGGTTTTTCTCACCCTACTGGTAAGCAGTCTGAATGGAGATGAGCTACAAAAGTGGAAAATTATGCAAAAATAAACAGTTGTAAACTGGCAGTGAACAAGGTTTGTACTGGAAATTAAGAGACAGATCTATCTTCCTTCAGGTGAGTTATGTTTGGGATGAGGTCCTTGGGAAGAACTGTAAGTTTCATGTCACGGAATCACGGAATCTTCAGAGTCAGAAGGGACCTCTAGAGATCATCTAGTCCAACTCCCCTGCTACAGCAGGATTGCCCAGAGCACATCACTCAGGACTGCATCCAGGCGGGGCTTGAAAATCTCCAGAGAAGGGGACTCCACACCCTCCCTGGGCAGCCTGTCTTAAAGAAGTTTTAAGAAAACTTTTAAGAGAACTTAAAGAAGTTTTTCCGTGTATTTGAACGGAACTGCCTGTGTTCTAACTTGTGCCCATGGCCCCTCGTCCTGTCACTGGGAACCACTGAAAAGAGTCTGGCTCCATCCTCCTTAAACCCACCCTTTAGATACTTGTAAACATTCATAAGGTCTCCCCTCAGCCTTCTCTTCTCCAGGCTGAAGAGTCCCAGCTCTCTCAGCCTTTCCTCATAAGGGAGATGCTCCAATCCCTTAATCATCTTAGTTGCCCTTCACTGGACTCTCTCCAGCAGTTCCCTGTCCCTCTTGAACTGGGGAGCCCAGAACTGGACACAGTATTCCAGTTGTGGCCTCACCAGTGCAGAGTAGAGGGGGAGAATGATCTCCTTCGACCTACTGGCCACACTCTTCCCGATGCAGCCCAGGATTCCATTGGTCTTTTTGGCAACAAGGGCACATTTCTTGCTCGTGGATAATTTACTGTCTACTAGGACCCCCAGATCCTTCTCCTCAAAACTAACTTATGTCCCTAAGTGATTTTAACATCGAACCTCATTAGAGGAAATGGAGGCTGCAGCATTAATGGGGCTAGAAGGAGAACACCATGTCACTCTCAGTTTCCTCTGCACTCCAGCTCTGCTGCCATCCTTGCCCTCGGACAGGTCCGTCCATCTTCATTCTACCTCAATATCCTGTATGCTGCTGTCTCACGATTAGCAGAGTCACTTGTGCTTCCCAAAGACACTTCAGTTTTCCAGCTGGCTACCCACCTCCACGCCAGATCTGAGAAATCATTTTACTTGCCCTGGAAGCAATCACTTCCAAGGACAGGAGAGATTCCAAACCGGTCCAAATTACTCCTTCCTTCCTACCAAGGTACAAAGACACCAACACAGCTCCCATATGTAACTGTTGGCCTCTCATCTCTTGGTCTTGAGACACCCAGCTCATCACTTCCTTAAGACAAGCTGAACCACAGCAGAGGTCAGCCACTCTTCCCACCACTACATCCCTGCAACAATAAGGGTAACCTCCTCTAGTTTACTGATATATTTTCTATTTTTCTGTTTTTCTTTACGTCTCAGCCCATCAGTCCAGCTCACTCAAGTCCTCAGCTTCAGCTGAAGGCAGCCTCAAAGGTTCAGGGAACAAAGCCCTCCCTGAAATACAGGTTTCAGTCTGAGGGATGATGCTAAATGCTGCGTTCACCCACCACCTTTCCAGGGCTGTGCTGGGGTAGGGACTCAGATCACCAGCAGACAGCTCCTCCTCGTCCAGCTCTGCAGAGGAGATAACACCACCACAAAACAAGCACTTTGAGAAGACGAGGCGTTTGGGAACTTGTCAGTTCACTATATAACTTCAAGTTCCCAGCACCTCAGTGAAATGCACTGAATGACATGTTCATCCACTATCAGTCACAACGGGGCAGGTATAAGCCTTCAAGTCAGAAAATCTGATTTATTCCTCTGCGTCTACATGCCATTTTATCACTGACCATCTTTGTCCATCTTCTAAGGCTAGACTGTAAAATCCTGGAGGCAGGGCATGTGCGTTGGTGCCTGAGGTGTCTGAAGGTTACTATTATAGTGTACCCATTCATCTCACCGTTGCTTGGACTGTCATGAATACTCCCTTACAGTAGTACCGTACTACAGAGTAGTTATAGTAGCACAGATTACCGTAGTTTTAGAACAGACGTGCCTTGCAGCTCTCCTTAGCCCTTGAGGGTTGAAATCTCAGGGCGTGGAAATTGTAGTCATTATCACAAGCCAATATGGTATTCAGGACGGAGCAAGCAAAGGCTCCGCTTGGTGTCACTGCTGGGGACTTGCCTTTTGAAGGCAGAAAAGCACGTCACAGGGTGCTTTGTGAAAGGGCTGCTCCACGTGTGTCCCTCATTTCGCTCTTTCTTCTTTTCTGCTTGCCCACCTGAGCCTAGTCAGAAACCCCAGCATGCTGCAGGTTGCTTTGGTGAAAGAGAGAGGAAAGGAGAGGCATGTTTGGGCCATGCCTGCTCACTGCCGTATCTCCCAGGGTGTAATGAGGGCTATTCTCTCCTGCTTTTCCCTTGCCTCCTCCCTCCTCTCCTTCCCCCCAGTCTCAATTCCGATTCCTGTGCAAGCGGTACATGCATGTGGAGAACACATTAAAACCATCTGCAAGGCTGCTTGGCAGCTGGATAAATGCAAACACGGTCTCGAGGTGTTTATCTAGGGGTATGGAATATAAATCAGCCCGACTTATTCTGGCACCGTGCAAGGCACCAGGGAGACCACATTTGGAATACGGTGTGCAATTGTGGTCACTCTATTACGGGAAGGACATTTGGTGGATTGAAAACAGGCAGGGAGGAGCAACCAAAAAATTGACCCAGCATTTTGGGACAGGAGGGGCAGAAAGGGAGGCTTGGAGGGTCAGTGCCTCTGTATGGGGGTGTTCGGTGCTGCAGACGCACTTCAAACCTGGCTGTCAGAGCTTGTATGTATGAATGCCTGCATATGTGTATGTATAGATCTATAAAATCATAAAATGGTTCAGGTTGGAAGGGACCTTAAAGATAATCTAGTTCCAACCCCTCTGCCATGGGCAGGGACACATTGCACTAGAAGAGGTTGCTCGAAGCCCCATCCAACCTGGCCTTGAGCACTGTAGGAAGGGATGTGTATTATTGTTGACCTGTGCTGTGCAACACAGAGGGAGCACATGTCTGTTTCGGGGAAAGATGCTCTGCACGCATCCAAGGGCATTGGCATGAGTAGCTGAGGACTCAGTGCTGCAGTGTCTCTCAGTGGAGCTGTGCACAGTGTGCCCTGTGTCAGCGCATCCATCTCCAAACATCTCTGTGTGTCCATGGGTACTGCTTGCTGGCCAACATGAGGGGAGGGCAAGGAGATGGGATGGATGGATGTTGGTCCTGCTTGTTACTACTCAGAGTTCTTTGCTGGCCTGTGCACCAGTGTTTAGTGGGCAAAGCACCCCTTGTATGCTCAGCCCTGGAGGAACTGGACTTTAGAGGGCAATGATGCGTGTGCCAGGGGCTGTTCTGAGTCTCACCGTCACTTTACTCACCCCAGGGCAAAATGGGAAAGTCATAGAATCATAGAATGTGTTGGGTTGGAAGGGACCTTTAAAGGTCATCTAATCCAACCACCCTGCAGTAAGCAGGGACTTCTTCAACTAGATCAGGTTGCTCAGAGCCTCATCAAGCCTGGCCTTGAACGTCTCCGGGGATGGGGCCTCCACCACCTCTCTGGGCAACCTGTTCCAGTGTCTCACCACCCTCAGCGTAAAGAACTTCTTCCTAATGTCTAATCTAAACCTGCCCTGCTCTAGTTTAAAACCATTGCCCCTCGTCCTATCACTACATGCCCTTGTCACAATGCTACGAGTGCTACCAGACAATTGCTGGCATGACACAGCCACAGAGAGCTGGCTACCCTGACATCACTAGTCCATTTCACATGCTGCCTATCCACTGGCTGCACTTACAACTCCAAAGAAGAAATATCACCTTCCGCATCCCACCTGATAACACCCCACCTGCCATTATGGGTCTGCCTCAGCCCAGGCATCTTTCTTTCCTCATTCAGCCCATCTAGTTCTTCCAAAATACTCCAGATGTCCCTCTGAGAGGGGATAGTGCTGGTCATGTCGATCATTAAAACAGGCATAGAAACAAGGCTCATAATTAGAATTGCAGTTTAGCCACTTGTATGCAGCGTTTTTCACCCATTCTCCATGTAACTTTACATAACTAACACAAGGAACATTTATGCTTATCATAACTCCTGAAATTTATTCCTCCTGTGCATTGCAAGACCTATATAACTGCTGGGCAGAGATGTCTCAAGGGGATCGGAAGCTCTTGGCCCACAAACCTTTGCAGGTAGAGGCCAGCTGTTGGTATTCCCTATCTCTTCCTAGCTCTAGTTCAGGCACGACTAGCAATTAGCCATCTGTGAAGAGCTGCAAGCCCTCGTTAGTCATCACAGTCTGTTGATTTGAATAGTAGTGGTGGTAGACAGGTTGGGTGGGAGATGACATCTCTCTGTATGGTTTCAGTGCTCTTTTGACCCCTCCCAGAACCACAGATGAAAGGAGAAAGCCCAGGATTGACCAAGTCTCACTGGTTTCATCTATACTAGTCAATACAACAGACCGTAGCCTATTTTTAGGCCCTGCAAGCCCAGCATGGCTCATATCCACAAATCTGAACTCCCCCTCATACACATCCCAAAAGAATAGTCTTGTCTGTGCTGCCATCTTGAAAGTTCTACCGATCCATGCTGACCCCCAGATGGTGTCCACTGGGGCAGTGACAGCTGTCCCAGGCCAAAACTGTGCTGGGAACATGCTAACAAGGGATGGTTTGGTTGTTTGCAGAACAGTACTTTGGCCAAAACTCTGGCCCTGCATCGTTGAGCCGCAAGGACTGAGAACAGAAACAGGGAGAAGCTAGAAAGAGCAGAAGGAGATACAGGGTTTATAGAGGTTTAGCATGTTTAGGGCAAATCCTTAGTGCCCTGGATGCCTTTTTCTCCCTTAACTTCTAGGGCAGCTGAGGCTACTTACAACCTCTGAGGATTCCCTGTCAATCTGGATGATCAGAAGATGGTGCTTGAGTCTCTGGAGAGAAAACCAGGAGCAGATACTGTGCTTCTGCGAGCCCAGAGAGAGTCTGGACTTGGGTATAGGTCCTTTAGGGACAATGGAGCCATAAACTTGGATGGGCAACCCACACACCTTGGGTAAATACACACGGCTTCTCAACTAAAAATAACCCCTTTTCCTAGCAAATAGGTTTATTTATTAAAAAAACAAGCCATTTTGAGGCAAGCTGCAACACCTAGGACTCCGAGAAAGGATTACCGATGGCCTTTGCTAATAACAGGTTTGTGTAAAGATGTCTCTTCCCCCACAAAATGTCCCATCTCCCTTTCCAAACCAGGGAAAGACAGGCTTTTAATTCATGGGTGAAAAAAAAAAAATAAAAATTAGGTCTGATGGCTTACGGCTGGGAATTTCACTTCATCCCCTTCCAGGTTTAACTTTGGGGTGGCATCAGGCTGCCCACCACAGCTGAAATGTAATATTTGTGTACGTAGAAGAGAAATTTTAGGGTTTCCTGTTCTTTCCAAAAGGCTTTCATCTAGAGACTAATTTTAAAGAAAAAAAAGGGGATGGAAAAAAGAAAGAAAAGAAGAAAGGAAGCCAAATGCTTGTGAGGACAGGTTTTGAGGTGTTTTTGTTTTAATATTTTGTGTCTCCATCCCTCAATGCCTTAGCCAAAAGTGGCAGATAACACACGTATCCTGAGACAGGGCTGTGTGGAAGCCCATTGGACTGGCTCAGCCCTGTCTCCCCATGGCAAAGGTCCATGTGGGGCTATGCCCATGTCACCCTATGGATCAGAGTCTGTGACAGGTCCTCAGGCTCACAGATATGCCTGGGAGGTGGCCAGGGGGAGATGGCTCTGTCTACGTGACCTGTCCTAGGAAGACAGGAGGCATCTCACCCTAGCTAGCATAAAATTAAAAGTTAATATTTAAGGGGAAAAAAAGGGAATTTGGCATTTTTACACATAAACAGTCAGTTATTATGGCTGAGGAAAGTTTAGAATTTTATCAGTTTTTTATCTTTCTGTTTGCTAGGACTTTCCTTTGGACCATCAACTCTGCTAGCAATCACACATGTAACAGCCACATGTTCCCACCTTCAGAAATGCTTGGCACATCCATTGTTCACCTTGATACTCTGTAGTCCCTAATTCAACTCTTGAAATGTGGCTTCAGCACACACTTAATTAAATTACATCTGGTTTATTTCAACTGAACAAGATATTGCTGACCCATGGTAGCGGATACCATACTTGAATATTCCACTTGACAGATAATTGCCTGGTCTTTCAAGGCACGGGTCAGGGATCAGAAGAAAGTTAAAAATAAGAAAGATGGTGAACATCCCTTCCAGCCTCTGGAAGTTTCTTTCCAATGAACATCTCCTTCTAGGCTCTACAAGATGGATGGACAACACTACTCCTCAGACTCCCATCAACTCTTTCCTTTTTTGCAACATGCAGTTCGAGTTTTAGGACTACTATACTGGTTTTTATGGCCAGTTTTAGCAGCTGGAGCTACTTTAAAATCAGCCCTTTGGCACAAGGACCAAGACAGTGTTGGTCAGGTTTGTGAGGGTGGTTGGGAGAACAACGTAACCACTCACCGGCCGCTTTGATAAGAACTGCTCTGGAAACTGTTGACTGTTCGCACTGCACCATGGGGCACATGACACTGGCTAATAATTGTGCAGGCTGAAGAAAAGAAAACTGTGGATTTAATAAAACTGAGACAGTAAAAACCAGAAAAGGACAATGCTGAGTGGAACAGATGGGAGACCAATGTCTTCCTGTTTCCAGAGGATGGCAGAGCGTGATTCTTCTGGGCTGGCTGGTTCCTGGGGAAGACCTCATGAAGTCCATGCACGGACAGGTTCACATTTTCCAGTCAAAGAACCAGTTCTGGAGTGTGTCTCCATGCCAAATCCAAGCCTGTGCTGGAAGAATGATACACAGAAACCTGCTCCTCAAAATCTCGTTTCCCCTCCTGGGGGCAAGCAGCGGTGCTGGACTCACAGGTCCAGCATAATGTGTCTTCTTCACTTGTGTTAACCCATGTAGCTATTTAGCCTGTGATTGCCAAGTAAATGCATTAGGAGTGGGTAGCTGCAAGGTGAGAGAGAGAACAGCAGATACCAGTCCAAAAACAAGGTTTGGTGCTGATCCAGGCTGCCTCTCATCTCTTAAGACCCATGGATATCTCTGAAATTTGGATTTTTCCCTTTTTATAATCTTGATTGAATGAATATTAGAGGGGGAAGAAAAAGTAAGTTGTAGTGCTGAACTGTGGGAGAAAGCAATGGATTTACGATAAATCAATGCCCTCACTAAACTGAATGGGAATCCGCCAGTTTATACCGGGAAAAGAACTGGTCCATGAAATGCACTCAACGATGAGACGGGCAAAGAGGAAGAGAAACCAAGGACCCATTGCACCGCAGGAAATTGCAAATGTGTTTTCCTCATTTCAAACAAACCCGGAGGCTTTAAAGTGAGAACGATGACGAGAGTTTTGAGTTTCAGTCAAGTGGGATTTGTCCAAAGATTTTCATCAGTTTCTGTCCACCTGGATTTGAATCTTTGGAGCCTCACCTTGAATTCCAGGACAAAAGGAAATGTGGTTTGTGGCTTGTGCCCTGGCTGAAGAGTAAGGAGATGAGAATCCAAATCTTGGCTCTGCCACAGACTCTCCTTTGAGATGGGAGGCGAGGTGTTGAATATCCCTGTGCGTCAGCTCCCAAGAATGAAGACAGCAGCCGTACCAAACTTTCATGCCAGCTTACGTGATATTTCTTTCTATCTAAAAAATGAAAAAAAGGTGTCCCAAATTCCCTCACTGCTTCCGAAAACACAGACCGTTGGCTATTATGGATCACAACACTGGGCTGCAGTCACACCTAGGCAGAGGCAGGATCCAAGCAGCCCTCTGCCAGGTGGTATCTGGCAACTTCTGATGAACAGGGATAGTTTGGGTCAAGGGTGATCGCAGGACAGGATCTGACAGCACTAAGTGGATGTGCACACCCCTTGATGTGAAGCGGGGCTGCATGGGAGCAAGGAGAGAAGGCAATGGGGGATAGGTCAGCTTGGGTTTTCAAAACATCAGCCGCTCAGCAGGTAATGCTCAATGTAGTACTGCTTACACCAACACCTTTCTTTCCTGGCACTGCTCCTTTCCCTGTGATGGCTCCCTCGTTTATGTGGCCGTGTGATGAACCAGATCAGGAAGCTGATCCAGCTGAAAAACCAACCTCCTCCAAAAAGGCTCTTTTTGAGGTTGATCAGTTGTGCCATTGGCCCTGCCCATACTTGCATACTATTTGAAATAGCAAATGAATTCATGCTTTTGATGATAAAATCGGCCTCTGTGTACACACACAGGTCCTTGGCACCTCTGTCACCATAATTGAGTTCTGCTCAGCCCTTGTAATCCAAGCTGTCTGATCAAGGATATAGCCTTATGCTCAAGTCACTCCTTCTCTTTGCCATAGAGATGCCCTGTAGGTCCAGTTCAAGACATGACATGCAGTTAGGAGCCCATGTGACTCTACTCCTTGTTAGAAAGAGGAGACATTACTGCTGCCTCCCCACACCTTCCATCTGGCTCCCTCTGAGCTGGCTGAAAAACAGTGCTTCATTCAGTCTGGTTTAAATTCAGGTATGAACTTGAAAGGTTGATGAGAGCAGGTCTGCAGGAAGAGGTCCTCAGAAGGCTCCTTGGAGAAGCAGAGGCTATCTGCAGAAATGTACACTCCTATTTCTCCTGGCTTAGAGAGCCATGAGAGGGAAGCATCCCTGCATGCCCATAGCAGTGGACGTGTCTCTCAAAGTCCATCCACAAGCTATAACATTGAACATTGAGGAAGCTGAACATTTGCATTGAACATTTAGGAAGTTCCACCTAAACATGAGAAGGAACTTCTTTACTTTGAGGGTGCCAGAGCCCTGGCCCAGGCTGCCCAGAGAGGTGGTGGAGTCTCCGTTTCTGGAGACATTCAAAACCCGCCTGGACGCGTTCCTGTGCCACCTGCTCTGGGTGACCCTGCTCTGGCAGGGGGGTTGGACTAGATGATCTCCAGAGGTCCCTTCCAACCCTACCATTCTGTGATTCTGTAATTCTGTGAGGGGTGCAGGACAAAACCCCAGAGCAGAGATATGAAAGCCAGACCTCAGGCTGCACAGCCGTCTTCACTTGTTGCAGAGCTTGCGTAAGTATCCAGTGCGGAGCAGCTCTAAACCAGCCATGGGGTCAAAGGCCTCTTTTCTTATGACCTCTGTGGTTAAGAGTTTCCCTGGGGACATGGGACTCTCAAGTCCAAAGCCACTCCTTGTTGACTCAGGCCAAGTGTTTTAAGTGGGAACTTTCTCCTTTCACAAACACCCTACAGCACCGGGCTGTCTGCAGGGGTGTCCCACAGCTAGAGCTGCTCCATGCTGAAGGCTACTATAATGGTCCCAAGCATGATACTGCTTCTAGAAGGAGATTATGAGGTTGGACAAGCGAGATCCAGCTTGTGCACTGGTGCTTTTTGGTACTTTCAGACATAGTGAAGCGGAACTAATGGAAGAGATTTCAATCTCCTTTTGCACCTCTGACATGCTAGGCGGTAAAACATTGTTTCCGGGAAGTAATAACGTAGATTGAAATTCCTTCAAGCAGAGCTGAATGTGAATCTTCTCCCTCACAACAAACAGCTATGTAACAAAGGCTGAAGAATTCTCATCCTTTGATGACTGTATGATGTGCTTTCCTTATAATCTCCCAAAAACTGCTGCCTCATTGTGGGCTTGTCCTTTTTTCCTTCTTTGGAATGACAAACTAAGCACAGATTTGAACATGCGAAATAACTGGGAACAACATGCAAAAAAAGAAAGAAAAAAAAAAAAGAGAGGCAACATACAAAGCTCCTCTTTCAATGTAAAAGACAGACAAATTACCCAGACCTCCTCTTCTCTCCTTGTCCAGCTCTGTACCTGCCGCATTGTAGTTAGGCCCTCACCAGTCTTTGATAACTGAGCCTTGAAGTCTACAGGGAGGAAACAATCCCCCTAAGGAGCCTCAATGCTGTTGGCTTGTGATCTTAAATCCCCTGGGCAAGGCTAATCATAGAAATGTTTGTTGGAAGGGATCTCTGAACTTCTCTTATCCAATCTTCAGCCTTCAAAACCAGCATGAGGTCAGGTCAGTCATGGCTTTGTCTAGACAACTCTTGAAAATCTCTGAAGATGGTGGTCTCACCACATTATCAGATACGCTTAGTGCTAGGCTACCCTCCTAGGGATCACACCATCATCATCAGTAATCATATCATACTGCAGCATAAGTGATAAGTGGTCCATCTATATCAGCAATCCTAGATTTAATCTGTGCTCAACATCTGGAGACAGGTGGGAGGCAGGTGCCACCCCAAATGATGCTCTTCTCTGTCCAGCAACTCTAGAAGGAGCTCAGATGTTCAAGGTCATCAGTAATCCACCTCTGCTGCACATGACTATCACCAGCACTGTGACAACCGTGGTTCAAATTCATAATGGCCCCAATGACTGCAACTTTTGCTTTATGGGTGACTTCTTTAGCTGAAGTTCAGTGTGCCACCGTCACATCAGGTGAAAGCATACTCCCTTACCTCCTTTTGTAAGGTAGATTGTTTGATCTTGAACTCTCCTGCAGGATGCCATTGAGTAGCTCTGCTTTATTATGAACAGAGAGAGCAGATTGTGCAGACTTTCCAGGGTCTCGTGTATGATCCATATGGCCACTTATTGACCACGTGGGGCCAGTTTCCCCCATTTAGAAGACTTCCATAAACTAAGTGTAACACAGGTAAATTGAACCAGGAGTGTATGCTGCCTCCTGCGTTGCATACCTTGAGCCTGGGCAGATTTGTTTCTTTTTGTGGTTCCTTTCATTGTTGTTGTTTTTTTTGCTTTGTTTTCTCTTCTTGTTGGTTCTGTTTGGTTGTTTTTTTTTTTTTTAATATATATTTTGAAGGGGCTAGACTGTGCCTGTTCCCTTTTGCCCTCTGAACACCAGCCAGATCAATAAATCATTTCAGGCCAAGGGGTGCACTACTCCCTGTGATCTGCAAACACACTTCTCAGCGGGGCTTGCCCCACCTCTGATAAAATAAGTCTGTTCTGCACTGGCAGAAGCCGCCTTCAGAGTGGGACCTATTCATCACATTGCTGAAAAGAAAAATAAAATTCAGGGGCAGGGGTTGAGTCTCCAGCCTTGCTTTCAGGAGGAACTGAGAGCTGTCAAGACAGCAAGGAGCATGGTTAGCTGCCAATGGGAAGATCTTGCAAGGAGATGAGGTCCTTTGTACATCTGATGTGGGGACCATCAGTCTGCATTGCCGGCAGGTAGACTTGATATAGATATAGCGGCACATCAACACCGTGGGCTGCTGTTATTATGAAACAGAGGGTCAAATGGACCTGGGCACAGCTCTCTGCCTGCCTGCAGAGTCACTTGTTTTCCTTTCAGGGAAGGTTAGGTCTTGCAGAGCCAAAATACAAATGCATTGTGAGGGACAGCTCTGTCCTACACCGTTAAAAATCCCAAGACAAGACAGATAGGGGACCTGGCAGGGTGGTAACACAACTCAACTCCTCCATAGCAGTTAGAAGAGTCCTCCTGCCACCCAAGTGGGTTCTGCTCAGAAATGCTCTGAGTGATATTACAGGAGTCTGCCTGAAGGCTTGGGGTGCCATATTGCTCCAAGTCACAACCACTTCGCTGCCACAAATATTATCTGCAAGTGGGGGCTGGTATATCTTAATTGTGAAGACCACACTGCCCTTCCCAGGCTTTTTGTTTTGGGTCTGTAGTGAGGGAGGAGGCAACGGGATGAGGTCCTCCATTTGGCTGAGAGGGGCACAGACCCATATATCCTTGGGTGATTAGTAGAAATAGAAACCAGGCCCCAGTTTCCATATCATCAAAGGAGGAAAGGACTGGACCCAACCACTTTTCACCCTGGGCTCTGAAGTCTTTGTGCAAAAACTAAGCTTCTGAGCCTTAGCCAAGCAATTAATTGCATTAAAGCTAACACAGTGCAGATTACAGCCTTTTGTTCTGTCACCCCTCACCCCACAAGAGGATCTAAAACTCTGCATCTCCTTCGACTCCTGCAGCATCAAGGAGCAGACACACTGCAAAATGAGGATGGAGTTAGTCTCTTCACAAATACCCTGCAACATTATATTTTCATTGTCCAAGGGCATCTGTATCTAAAAATCTGTGGATGGCAAATTTTCTGCAGAGTGGGAAGACTTTTTCCAAATTGCAAAATCCTTTCTCTGCAATGATCAACTCTTCAGACCATCTCTGAGATGGTCTGGCAACTTGCTGCCTTGTTTATGAAGTGCTAGAAGAAATTTCTGGGGTGTAATGGACGTGCTGCCACTGAAGATTCCTTCACAACATCTTAAGAGAAACGTTTCTTGGAAAAGGTTAAATCAGAATTCATTTGGCCTTTGGATTAATGGACCTCTTGCAGATTAATTTGATCTAACTACCTATTGCTAATGATTGCCTTGAGTCTTTAAAGCCTTGAATATACTGCTATGAGTAATGACATCAAGAAGATTTCTTCGTCTTTGCTGTACTATTTGGGATTGGACAGAGATTTGCCTGAGTTTTACTGCCCAAGAAGCTCAGAACAGCTTTTCCAAAGCCAGGACTTGGGTCCATGAGATACCTAAATGACAATGTATTAGATTTCCAGTCAATAGCAGAAGTAATGCTGGCCTCAGTTGCAGAACCAGGTCTCAAAACAAGACCAAAGGCATGTTTACAAAGCCCTGTGATTTGATTCCTTTCCTCTACCAAACTGACCCTGGCAAAGAACCCAAAGTCTGTCAGTCGTATGCATCTCCCCAGCCCACCAACACTGCTGCTGACAATTAAGGAGAGAAATCAATGCTAAACCCTGACAGTCTCATAGAGAAGAGTGAGAAAACAGGGTGTGAGAGCAAGACCAGCTGGTTGATATCACCAGATCTTAAGGTAGGCAGGTGGTCTATAGTACAACAGAAGGAAATGCCTTTGCACATATGTTTTTTAATGAGGCGTTAATTGGGCATTGAGTGAACAGGACAAAGAAGCAACAGAGGATGTGGCTTGAGGTTTTGGCTGATGTAAAGCCGGAGGCCTGGAATAAAATGAAAGCTGGGCTTTTATGGCCTGTTGCTGTCATTTCCAGCAGGAGAGGGACACCAGGTGGGCAGGCAACTCAGCTCTAAAATCGCTACTGGCTTTGGGGACCTTTCCCTTTGCTGGTGATATCTCCAGGTACTCCCAAATTACTGGCTGTGGGAAGACAGATCTCTGAGATGCAACAGTGATGGTGGGGAGCATTCTGGTTTGTTCCCTTCTCTCAGGCTATAAAGAGAGATGGGACAGGACGCCCACTCAGGACTAGTTGGGTGGGTGCAGGGTGCTTCAGCATACAGCCCCAGTGCCAGTAATTAACACATGTGAAACTGATGAAAGAAACCAATGGGGGATGATTACTTTGCTACACACATGAGAGAGCTTTCTCCCTTCCTTCTCCCTCCAGCCCTACATCTGGCAGTGATTTTGCAGCCCAAAATAGAAAGGAAGTGGAAGCAAGAGGTTTAGCTAAGGTTGGGCCCATTTGAGGAGAATATAGAGAGAGTATGTCAGAGCGAAACAGAGGACGGGTGTTGGAAGGATGCTTTGTTTCCCATACCACTGGTGTCTTACTGCAAAGGATCTTGGGAGAACTGATGGTTGATGCTACCTCCCATGCTTCACCTGGCCTTTGGGTAAAGTGATGAGGGCTGTAAACCCATGACCACGACTCTTGAGTCCTCCTGGCCCCTTGGCATTTAGTGTTCTGGAGCAGGAGAAAGAGGCTGTGACAACTTTGCTTTCCAACACCCCGTGCTGCAAGATCTTCCCCATAGCCTAACCTGAAAAAACAGTCTGTTGGGCTGTCTTCAGCTGCCTCCCTCACAGCTCTATGTACGGGGCTGAGGGGAAGGGCTGGGGCTGAGAAAAGAGGGGCCCAGCCCCAGACGCACAGTCTAGGGTTGCTGTGGGAACACTCACCATGGACCTTGGGCACCTTGGCTTTCAGGTGTCGTTCGCACTTAGCCTTGGCTTTTAGCAGTAGGAAGATCTGCTCTTCTTTGGTGATGACATCATCAGCATCCACCTGCAGGGATGGGGAGAAATGAGGTTAAACCTCAGCATGGGAAGAGCAGCAGGACACAAACTTCCTGGATAATGCAGATGATCTGAATACAAAATCTCCTTTGCATCAGCAGTTTGCTCCACCAGCCTTGCTCTGTGCATTTCAGTTTGCTCAGCAATTAGTGTCCCAAGCAACACTTCTTACAAGATGCCACATGAAATCACCTGCGTATGTGGCAAAGGAAGCACACACTGCAATTGCTCACATCACACACATGCACACAGCAAGGTAGCAATTTCTGGGGTGGCGTACCCCAGCTTGCAGGGTTGAGGTTAGGAAAAAACCATCCTAGTAAATAACATTGGCATAGTATTTTTAAAACGCAGTCTCTTTGGGACATAGAAGCATAGGAAAATATAATACTCACGAAATGGCAAAACAATGCTGTGTTTCCTGACCCCCTCCTCTTGGAAAATACTGACAGGGGTTAAAAGTACCAAGAGCTCCTCTCCCTTTAGGAGTTGCAGCCTGCCATCATCAATGAAGTGCTATTTCCACCTCCTCATGCAAGCCCTTGGCCACATGGCGTCAGGGTCTATCCACATCCTAGCTAAATCCAAGAACATGTGCAGAGGGGAGTTGCCTTAGGCAGGGCTGTGAGCTGATGGCATTTGCGCCCCAAAGACTGAAGCCTCAGTGAAGAGTCTGTGAGCACCATCCTGGGAAGATTAGATTTCTCCTCCTGTAAGGTCTCCAGAGGTCAAGGGACAAGAAGAAGGGGGACAGGGAGTGTGCTTTACCCAGAGCCTGTTTTACTCTCCTCTGTTTGCTGCTTGCTGATACATGATGATACTCAGCCCTCAAAGGCACTTGCTGGTCATAAAATAAATCTTGCTTCATGAAGCTGGCACATTCCCATCAGGCATGGCTGGCCTCAGGAAGCCTGGGGTACAGCCGTGGGGAAGGCTTGTTCTACGGATGCTTTGCTTGTTACAGCCTACAGAGCTTTAATCTAATGCAATGTGGCTACCTTAATCTTTAATTTTCTGATGTGCCACTTGGGTACTTAACTTGTATGTCCTGCTCAGACATCCAAGACCAGTCCCACTGCCAGAAGAAGCCTGAGAATAGGAGGAACTTTCTTACAGGTCAGCTGGGCAGGAGCGTATGGAAATTTTAGTGTAGCCATCCCAGCTACACTGGTATGATACTGCCTTTGTTCTTTCCTGCTTTTTCCCCACAAAAGAACAGTATACTTAGCCTTCTCCTAAATTTATTTTCTACTCTAGGTTTGAATGGGTGATGCAGATCGTACACTCCAGGTGCTTTGTGATCTGCAACACAGAGGGGATGAGGAAAGTTGTGGACTATGTCCATCTACTGGCAAGCATCCCTTGCAGGCTCTGACCTGCAGGGTCTGACCACCCTTGTGAAAACTTTGAGGTTTGGGTCCATCTTTAGTACTCTGCCACTTGTGGCAGAAGAGGAGGGCTATGAAGATGATCTGAGGGTTAGAGCATCTCTCCTATGAAGACAGGCTGAGAGAGCTGGGGTTGTTCAGCCTGGAGAAGAGAAGTCTCCGGGGAGACATTAAAGCCCCTTCCAGTATCTGAAGAGGCCCGACAAGAAAGTTGGAGAGGGACTTTTTACAAGGGCATGTAGTGATAGGAGGAGGGCTAATGGCTTAAAACTGGGAGAGGGTAGATTTAGATGAGATATCAGTAAGAAATTTTTCACTCTGAGGGTGGTGAGCCCCTGGCCCAGGTTGCCCAGAGAAGCTGTGGCTGCCCCATCCCTGGAGGGGTTCAAGGCCAGGTTGGACGGGGCTTGGAGCAACCTGGTCCGGTGGGAGGTGTCCCTGCCCAGGGCAGGGGGTTAGAAGTGCATCATCTTTAAAGTCCCTTCCAACCCAAACCATTCTATGATTCTGTGAAGAGTCTCTGGAAGGTCAGGGCTGGGAGGGCTCCTCATCCAGAAGATGACCCCAAAGCTGGTTCAAAGCCACGTACAACACGTCATAGGGCTCCTAAATGAAAGAAGTTTGTAAGGCAGTAGCCTGAAATAATTAAGTGAGGTAGCAAGTTGGAGTAAATCACTGCTCTTCTCATTACCTCTGTTTCCCTAATATTGTTTTGTCTTGATTAATCAGGCTATAAATGCAATGAGAGCAGATGCTCCCTCTCTCTGGATTCATACAGAACTTAGCACTCACTCATAAAAGCCTAACGTAAGCAAGAAGGGCTGCAGTACGGTTTTATACAAAGCAACATCCTTTTTTTTTTTTTCCCCCACTTACATTGACTGCTGAGACTGGCCACTGTAAATCTGTAATGCAAAACCTAGGGATACTGGATGGATGGAGCAGGTCTAAACATTAATGCTTCGTACAGGCAGGCAAAAGAAAGAACAGAAATCCTTGTGGAGCCAGTAGTGATCTGCAGATGAGAAGGAAACCTGTTGAGAGGTTGTAGAGCCTGCCTATGGAGGTGGCTGCTCATTTCAGTCCCTCTGAAGCAGACACTGAAAGGGGGTTATGACATTTCATTGTACTCCCCCAAACCACTGCAACTCAGAATTAAGGTTCCGTCACTCATTTTAAGTTAATTCACTTTGGAAAGCAGGTGAGATAAGCCAGCTGAAGGCGAGTCAGTTCTCAAGCAAGTCTTACTACGAATGACATAATAAGGGTTAATGAAATCCAGCTTACAAATAAACTCAGATTCAATTTTCCAGTGTGCTTCTATGGAGCACTCACACAGTGGATGTTTGAGCAGCTGGTGTGGTAACAGACACACAGATGGATAGCTAGATCTGATAAGGGGATTCTGAGTAAAACAGAAGTTAGTTTTTCATGTCCTTGGAAAAAATCCATGCTAAAAATCCTTCAGAAGTGGGAGCTGGTTTCAAAACCACGTTAACGTTAATTCAAAACAAAGCCATCCCTTTCCAGATGTTTGGCCTGTCCACATTTAAGGCAACATCCCACATTTCAACTCTTTCATTGGAGACAAAAAAAGGCTCTGGGTCAAATCCTGCTGTCATTTATATCTGCACAAACCCAGAGTGATTCCACCAAAGCTGGAGGAGTTAGACTGGATTTACAGTGGCCAGAATAGAATCTGACCTCAGGCATTTCAAATGATTCATCCCTTGCACGCTTAGTCCTCAGGCTCCTTTGGCTGTGCTCTGAGAGTAGGGCATCTCCCAGCCAGAGGGACGTATGGTCTCCAGGCCAGGCACAGAAAATAAATTTTACTTCCCAGAAAGGGAGATTAGGCACCGAGCACTGTGCCCAGAGCTGGGCAGAATGGCTGGGGCAGAGCTCTGAACTCAACCCAGGTTTTCAGCTTTCCTGAGCTCTGGTTACCACTCTTAAATTTCCAAAAACCTGCCAGACCCTTAAAAAAACCATAAATCTCCCATTCTTTCCCCTCCCTTCAAACTGGTATAAGTGCTGAGATATATGTTTAGGACATGTGTTTCTGTGTTTCTCCTTGGTCAAAGCGGCTGAAACATGTATGTAAACATATATATGAATAAAGACAGAGAATTTCAGTGAATCCTGTGGCTTGAAGGAGACACCTATTCTCAAGAGACTTGTAGGAAAACTCTTCAGTCTGGCAATGCTGCTCCTTTGCTGCTGAATAACTCACATTAAACACCAAAGAAGCAAAACCAGGCTGATAGCTGGTGGTTCTCATCTTGTCATCCCCTCCCGTCCCAACCGTGTGTTCCATCCCTTGTCAAACCCCTTGCTGAGACATTTCAATGTGTCAGCAAGGCTGAAAGGTCTCCAGGGACAGAGGATCGAGCAGTATGTTGCCAGATCAGACCCTGAAATGGTTCAGCCTTGGGTTCAAGGACAGTAAATAGGACAGGGCAGACACCCACAGCTGGAAACCTCTGGACCTGTCAGCTGCTAGAACACTTTTAACTGTTCAATACCACTTTTTCCTGTGCATCTGATTTTCTTGCTTGGGATCTTCTGATCTTAAGGCAATGCTGCCCTACTCATCTTTCCACCCTGACTGTCAAAGGTTAAAGGAAATCCACAGGACCATTTGCTTTGTAACATAGGTGCACTCATAATATTAGACAGACACGGATCTGGCTTGGCAAAACTCTCTCTTTTACAAACCATCTCAACACCTGATCCAAAAATACTGGTGGGACGACCTTGCTAAAATCATTAGCAGTTGCGTATGCCAACTTTTTAGAATCTGAATATCCCTAGGCAGCAAAATAAGTCGCTTCATTTTCAGAAATGCTGAGGTATGGGCTGCAGGACTTCATAACAGATGGGAGCTACTGCTGGTGAAGCACCCACTGCTTTGGAGTGGATTTGGATCCCGTGGGGTGGGAGAGAGATGAGGCTAGAGATATTGGTATGAGAGGTGTTGGTAAAATACTGGGTGATGTAGAGAAAGGGGACTAATTAGTCACAGTTTTGTAGAATTTGAGATCTGGGAGGCATGAGATGAAGAGAACAAGGTCTAAAAGAAACAGGATAATGTATGTAAGCAAATCACAACAGTGGATTCAAAACAGCATTAGACAAATTAATAAAGGACAAATCCACCAGTAGCCATTAAACACTACACCCTGGATTTAAATTTCTGATGCAGGAAGATCTTAAACTGCTGATCACAAAAAGCTGGAAGGTGACAACCCTAAGAGCTGTCTCTTTCTGTAAACATCCTAACCTGACAGCTCCTGGGTATGGTCTGTTAGGACAGAAGATTGAATAAGGCTGTTTTCATATATATAGAATCATAGAACGGTCTGGGTTGGAAGGGACTTTAAAGATGATGCACTTCTAATCCCCTGCCCTGGGCAGGGACACCTCCCACCAGCCCAGGTTGCTCCAAGCCCCGTCCAACCTGGCCTTGAACCCCTCCAGGGAAGGGGCAGCCACAGCTTCTCTGGGCAACCTGGGCCAGGGGCTCACCACCCTCACAGCCAAGAATTTCTTCCTGATATCCCATTTAAAACTCCCCTCTTTCAGTTTAAAACCATTACCCCTCGTCCTGTCAACCCACTCCCTGATCAAGAGTCCCTCCCAATCTCTCCTATAGGCCCCCTGTAGGTATTGGAAGGCCGCTATAAGGTCTCCCCGGAGCTTCTCTTCTCCAGGCTGAACAGCCCCAGCTCTCTCAGCCTGTCTTCATAGGAGAGGGGCTCCAGCCCTCTGACCATCTTCATGGCCCTATCTATTTTTCTAAGGCCATAGAAACATTGTGCCCTGCTGAGCATCCAGGAACATACACATATATTCAGGCTATTGTCCAGTTTGACACGCTCAACACAATCTGTTTTGTGTATTCTCCACACCTTCTGTTCAGGACCATGAAGAAAACTGGAAGTGCTTCATCCAAGTGAGTGCTGCAGCCACAGCTCACCAAGATTTGCATATTCAACATTTCACTCATCTTTTACCAAGAACCTCTACTATGAGCCCACCCATTTGCAGCCCAAGACTTCTCATCATGCAGACGCTCATTAGCCAACAAAAGGGAACAAACATCACATGGGCTTTCCAGCATAATACCTGCCTTTCTGGCCAACTGGGGACATTCAGAATGAGATTTACCATACTAAGGTATTCACCCAGAGTTCCTGTTATAGTCACCAAGCATTTTGATACACAGATCAGCCGAAATTTATTCCATCCTCAAAACACCACTTAAAATAAATCAGATCAGCTGTGGCCATTTTATTTTCTATTTTTTTCTCCTTTGGGCAGGTGGTGACTGCAGTAATTGGTCACTTTAGCAGCTCTAAGATCTGTGGAGTTTAGGAGCTGAGCTTTTGCTGGTATGAGGTCTGGGGGCAAAAGCAGCATCTGAGGGAAGTCAGAAATAGTGTCACAGACAGGTACATCTTCCAAATCCAACTATTTGGATGTATGAGGTCATCCTGCCCCTGCAGAAGTTAATCACTCTAAAAGAGCTGACAGCAAGTCCCTTTTCATGAGCCCTCCCTAACTTGCTTCAGCATAAATTCCTGCACTGAGCTTACTTGGCATCAAATTTATGCAAGCTCAAGGGATGCAGGCAGGCTGGGTGCAGAAGGACAGCTTTGCCCTTCACTCCTGCTGTGACAGACTGGGTGCTGTTGGGAGGGATGGGGGCTCCTGCCTGGCCTCCCCAGTTTTGCAATCAAAACCCATCTGCTACTCTTCATGTTTATCACCTCTCAGCTTCGCAGCACCGTGTTGGTTTTTTTTTTTTTTTTGCCAGAAAAATAAAATTTCTTGTGGGGAAATGATCTAGGAATGTTTTTTCTTCTCCCCCTCATTCAGAGAAAGCAGAAAAGCAGAGCAGGAGACGGGCCAAGCAGGGAAGGGTGAAAAGACAATGCTGTCCAGAGGCTGTTAAATCAGTTTTGGTTCAGCTTTTTTTTCCCCCTTTCCCTTGCCCCTAGAGGAGGCCATGGGGTAATTATGATAATGTTTTCTGGTATTTCCATTTCATTGGCTGATCTCCCAGCCACTAAAGTAAACCCCAAATCTCAACGGGGAGGTCATATTCATCCTTGTTTATGGGACTCATTTTCAGAAATAACACTATCCTTTTTGTGAAACTTCCCTGGCAGCAGCTCAAAAAATAGCTAAAGGCAAACAGA
The DNA here is from genome assembly GCA_013398915.1 of Dromas ardeola. Taxonomy (NCBI): domain Eukaryota; kingdom Metazoa; phylum Chordata; class Aves; order Charadriiformes; family Dromadidae; genus Dromas; species Dromas ardeola. The sequence continues at coordinate 88,377 of VYZM01005405.1, forward strand.
TTCCTCGGTTGGGGTTGAGAGCATCACAGCTGCTCGATGGGCCCAAGGCAAGGGACTGCTGATGATCATCATCTTGGACAGCAGTGGACCAGGTAATCACTGGCATGAAGCAGAAAAGGGGGGAGCAGGCAGGAGGGGGGCTCAGGAGAAAGACGGAAGGAAGGAAATGTGAAAATGAAAACATCAGTGCTGGTGATGTGGAGGGAAAAGGGAGGTGGGCCCCGAGGGTGTCAGACATAGGTGGAGCTGGCCATGCAGATGGAACCCCACACCAGCCCTGCTGATTTTGGTGATCACCTCTGGAAGGGTGATGGTAGTGCTGTCTTTTTGCGAGGAGTGAACCAGATGGGCTGAGGTGGGATGGGGACACAGAAATCAACAGTTACTGAGCTTTGGGGAGCGTGACAGAACTTTTCGAAGGTTTTCCTTTAACTGTGCCTTAGGAGAACTGTGTGAAGGGTCTAACTGAAGCACCAAACCAAGCAATATAAGGTTATAAACCAAGTCCTTTTTCTGCAACAGAGATTGCAATTGAGCTGAGGGCATGAGTGGGAAGGAAATGAAATTAGAGCTTCATTCCAGCCTTGCTAATAGAGCAACACCTCTCCTAAACTCTGTTAGGGTCAAGATAGCTGCTAGGATCAGGAGATTAATCTAATTGAGTCTAATCTAAGGCCAGACCTGCAGCTGCCACAGATGAGCATACCTCTACCGATACCAGAGCATCAGGCTGGGCTGTGGGAAATGGGGTGTTGATGCCGGGCATGCAGACAGGGGTGGCACAACTAAATAATGCCACAGAATAAGGATTCAGCTGACCTGGCAGGAGCCGATATAGCCTCCACTATGGGCTGAGCCAAAACGGGGTCAGTCAGGAGCTTGTGATGATGGGGAATTGCTCAGAAGCAGAAAAAGGTGACAAGGTGGAGGTGGTCAGGAACACAAGGCTGATCAGCGGTGGGGTGGCAACGTGGGATGGTGTAGAATTGAGATCCTGACCCTGTCTTTTTATAAACAGAATTACCTTCTTTCAGATGAGAGAGGATGAATTGTCCTGGTTATTTTGTGATTGGGTTTAGGTATTTGGATTGGATTTAGGATTGGGCCCTACTGGTTTACTCAGGTCCAGATGAACCTTGGCAAGTATGGAAGGACCAGGGATTTGTATGTGCTGCCTTGGACAAAAATGTACCTTGTGCACTCTCTGTTACTGGGTCTGCTGCCAGTCCGTTAGCAAAGTAGGATCTGCTGGGTTGCAAGTCAACTGCTGATTAACCATGGCTCGTATTTGGGGCATATATATGGCTATATTTCATGGAAGAAGTACAGGTATGCTTGGGATTTACTGGATTTGTACACTGGCTTTTGCAGTCACTTTGGGCACATGCGCCTTGGGGAGCAAAACTCCTTGTTGGGTTCAGAAGGAGATTGTGACCCCACTACTTGGCTCTGGAAGCTGGCACTTCAGGCAAAATACATCCCTCACCCCCCAAAAAAAAGCTGCTCTGGATTTGTGCTTGGACTGTGGGGGTCTGACACTTCGTATTTCAGTGATGGCTTACAGCATCTCCCTCGTGGAGAGACAGAGCAGAGTAAATACAAATAAACGGTGTTTATTCGCTTCTAATTTAGGCAATGCTGGATTTGCCCACTGCCCAAATAATTTAATTCTCTCTTTTAATTTCCTTCTACCTCCGTGCTTCTTACCCTCTGCCTGCCTGCATGTTATCAGTGCCTTGGCATAAAAACCGTACATACAAAAAACAACAACAAAAAAACCCCGTACATATAAAAAACAACAAAATCCATCGGGGACACTTTGTGGCAAAGAGGAGCTAACTCGGGGGGGGGCAGGGGGGTGGACCACGGAGTGGTACTTCTTCTGCCCTAAGGGATTTAGTTTAACTGAATAGGCATTATTTCCAGCATTAGAGAAAAAAAAAAAATGTGGTTTGAAACTTATTTCCTTTCAGGTTAACGCTGGAAAGATTTAAAAATAAATAAAGCCCAAGTGCCAGTTGGCCCAGCCAGAGATACAGTAGCGAAAGCAGCAGAGGCACGATCCACTGCCAGCAGCTAATCGCAAAAGCTATGGAGCTGTGGTTTGCTCAGGACACTGGAGTGCCGAAGAGGATGGGGAGAGGAAGATTGTTTCATAGCAGGAGACCCTGGACTGATGGATGGGCCAGGTCCAGGCAGGAGAGAGCAGATTTGAAGCCCCACTGGTGCTGGGTCTGCAGCAGGACTGATGTCTCCTCCCCTTGGCCGGCAGCAGCCGTTTTCCTCAGGTCATGCAATCCAGGGAGGGTACGACAGGAGCAAAGGACATGTCCTGGGGGGGGTTAAGCATCAGACTTACCCACCTGTTATGAGACAGGACGTGAGCCCAACAAGGACTCTCAAGAATTCTTGTTCTTATCCCTGAGCTGTGCTCTGCCCCATGAGGGACAAGCACCCGACTCACTCTCCCGCTGCCAAATATCATCCAGAGTGATGTTGCAATGATGGCAGGAATTCAGATTTAAGAGCTCGGGCAGGTGAGTGCTGAGCTGAGCTCTCTGCATTGCTGTCCTGCCACAAGGAACGATGTATTGTGTGTGTCCCTCACCCCATTTCACTTACAGAAGATGAGAATCAAGCTCATGAGATGTCTTGCTCCTTTCAAAGACCGAGCTTATAAACTCCAGAATGGGACAATCAAATCAAAAGTGTGTGAAGACAGAAAGGTGAAAGGAGGAGGAGACCCAAGAAGCACTCAGATGAAGAAGAGGGTGAAGGGAAAAGGAGTTGATGTGGAGAGGAAGGAAGAGCTGGTTGGATGAAATAGGACTCTGGCCACAAGCTGGGGAAGTACTGAGAGGTTAGTGCACAAGCTGCTCTGCCCTCTACCTGCTTTTCCCAGCCTCCCAGAGGGTAAATGAAGTTGGTGGTTTTGCCTTAATCCCTTGACCACATCACCCAAACCACCGCCTGCTCCAGAACAGCAAGACGTCTCTGCTCCGGCTAAACGGGCTCGAGGACCCTGCACTGCAGCTACAGAAAGCTGAATAACCTCAGCCTTTGTTCAGGGCTGTCCCAGCCCTTCCCGCGGCTGCCCTCACCAGACTGGCTGGTCCCTGCTCTTCATCTGAACCTCAGGTCCAGATCTCCCATGTCTAGGAGGCGTCTACACACTTTTGAGGAGCTTGCCTTCCCGTTTCTCACTGCCCCATTGTCCTGTAAGGAGGGCACTCTCCTACCCTCTATCATAAATCCACCCGCTCTGCCCATGTCCAATAGAGCCCAGGTCTCAGCACAGTTCTCCCATGGCTACTGTAATAAGAAAAATGCCAGTGAATTGAAAGAGGAAATGTCAGCATGGAAAGATGCTGGGCAGAACTGGGAATGTCACATCCTGTCACTGTTTATTGGGGAATAGCACAGGCTGAGCGGGTCTCTTTGATGCCCTTCCAAATCCATTTGCTCTCACTCCGCCTTGGGGAAGCCTCATCCTTCAAGCAGAACAGGAAGAGTGGGAAGAAAATCTGCCTGGACAAAACACAACTTGCAGACTCATGATGACTGCTGATTTGAGCATGAACGTCCACTGCATTTATGCTATATGGCAAAAAAATTTCTTTGGGATGGAGTGATACCATGACAGCGATAGAAGAGGACCTTTATCATCCTTGTCACTTTTGAACTCTTCAATTCGATTACCTGCATGGATCTCATTCTTTAACCATCCTGGCATGTTAATGCCTCTGTTACTAAGTGATCTCATGATTTATGGTCAGCACATGTCATTAATCAAGGAGAACTGACATTTATGATGCATTTCCAGGACCTGGAGTTTTAGGAGAACATCTGTCTCACCAAAATGATTGCCTGCTTTCCTGTTTTACCCCCATGGGGCAAATGAGGTGTAACCCAAGAGGCTAATCTATGAAAAAAAGATCCTTCCAAACAAGGAGAAAATTCACAATGGCTTATCAGTGCTGCCCCAGCAGAGGTGGTCTTCTGAGTGAATAGAAGATGGAGGTGGTGAAGAGAGGTCAGCAGTGATTGGTACTGATTTGAGTTATATTCTTGGATCCTAAATAACAGACATCACACGCTGCTCTTGTGCAACAGGGTTACTGTATTCAGGAATGATTAATCCCAACCTAAAGCTAATGTCTAAAATATTCAGATGAATCACACCCTGACGCTGCCAGTTCTCCCCTATGACTACAGTGGGTCCAGAGAAGGACTTTCTCAGCTGGAGGTATCCACATGTCTCCAGATCTCTCATGTGAGATGAGACAAACCCTAGCCTGAACGCCTCAGCTGGGTGCCCAAGCTGAGGATGAACACAACCCGAGGACTGTCCTCTCTGCCTAGACCGAGGCATGGGCTGCAGGCTTAAACACAAGCTAGAAAAGCAGGTCTGCGCTCTCTGGGCTGCCAGAAGGATGCAAGATTGCTCCTTGGTGCCTACTTGGCAGCTGAATGTGATGCCTGACCCTCCCGTGACTTGGAGGTCCCCTTGTTTGTTGCTGATGGAACCCTGTATCTGTTCCACACTGGTTGAAGTATTGGGAGGACCATAAAAGAAGGTAGAGGTCAGTCTGACCTAGTGTTTTGATTTGTTTCGGCTCACACCCCTGCCTTTCTCTCATCTTCAAGGGATGATACAAAGGAGGGTGCTGTAAGACCCCATATTTCCCAGCCTGTGAGCCTAGCTACGATGCTGGTTTCTCTCTTTCTTTTTTTTCCCTCATCCTTTGAAAGCACATGGTTTATTTTGGTTTCATACCTTGCTGTCAACAATGATTGTTTCACAACTATCAAGCTGCAAGGCTTGATTTCTGGCCTTTTTTTTTTAACTTTTACATTTTATTTTGCCTTGCAAAACAAGAGTCCAAAAGGTCATGGAAGGGCTTTTCTTGTAAAAATGGACACCTCTTTCCTCCTTCCCATGCTTCTACCACAGGTACAAGGAAGATCATCTGAGTACAGACCCTGTGGTCTTGAAATTGTTTAAGGAAAGTCTGTTTCAGTTATGTGACAGATAATGTCACTTGGACACAATAACAGAAGGGGTGTATTTTTTTCTTGATTCTTCATGAGAAAGTTCAGCTCCTTCCCCTTTGCCAAGTTCCCTTGCACCTCTCAAAAACAGCTCCCTTTTTTAGTTTTCTCTCCTGGTTCTCAAAGCTTCAGGCACTGATAATTTTTTTTTTAAGCCTTTCTAGGAATACTCTCCCTGGACAAGGGAACTGGAGTTCAGCCTTTTACTCAAGTACTCAGAATTGTCCTCAAAAAGACAGATGGTTGCAGTCAGCTGGGCCAAGGATGCAAACAGAGCTGTCTTAACGCACTCTGACACGTATTCCCTTGTTATCCTCCCATGGTGGAAAGTACTGATAAGAGTAGGAGAAAGTTATATATCAAATTGTGAGATTAGAGCTCTAGAAAAAGAGGACTTTTTACTTTTATTTCTCATACCAGCAGCAAAAAAGCTGGGGGTTATAAAGCGTGATATGCCTGGTGGGAGAGTGCTGAGGAGGAGGATGCCAACAGTCTTTACTCAGCTCTCCAAACTGCACAGAAATGGGATTCTCTCCATTTCACAACTAACTACCGTTGCTTGTCTGAAACCAGGTCAATACTACTAATGCTGAGGAATGAAAGACTCCCAGCAGACTGTCTAATTGAAAGCCATTTAAGACAACAATTAAAAGAAAAGTCTACGAGTAAGCACCTGCTATCAAGTAGTAAGAATTAATTACCTATTATTAAGTACTAATACTAGCAAAAAACATCCTGGTGACTTTGATCCATGAGTACTAATAATTGGTGTGCCACTGTCACGCCTCAGCAGTCTTTAGATGCTCACAATCAGACAAAATTAGACAAAATACAGATTCATATATAGAAATAACAAATATTGTACATACTCGTCCAACCTCACACATCAAGCCAAAACAAGCTTTTCCTATATGGCTTGTGAAATAGGCATTAATATGCTGACTATAACATCATTAAATTCCCCCCAGGTGCAGCTGGAGGGGGAAAATCTTATTTTTCCTGTTATTTACCACAAAAGTGACAAGAATCCCAATTTTTTTGAGTGAAGAAGTAAGAAAATCAGATATCCCCAGTAAACACGCTTTTTTTCCCCAGCAAGATGCATGGACTTTCCCAGTGTCAGGCTGGTCTGGATTTCCAGCCATGCCCAAAAACACAGCCACTCTCCTTCGCCAAGAGCGTGCCAGAATTGGTATTTCAGGATAAAGGCTTTGGATCCAGGGACTGATGGAAAGGTCTTGACAAGAACATCTCTGAGCTGCTCTGTATTCGTTTGTGGTAGAGCAGTGTCCTCACTACCACCAACTGCTGGGAACTGAGGCACGGAGTGATAAGGGCTGGTGACATCCCACCTAACTTGAAGCATCTAAAATGCAGATGCGTCATCAGAACTTGACGCTCAGAGTCTCTTTAGAAGAAGAGGAGAGAAATAAGCACGTTTAGGAGGTGCTGTTCTTCTCTGCATTATGACTTTGACACCAGGATGAGATGATCACGCTCTGGACTCTGCTAGCTGTATTGGTTATGCTTGCACTTCCACTCTACAAGAAGCCTGGGGTGAATTCATCCCGAAGAAGCTAATCCATGTCCCCTGTAAGTCACATCAGTCCCCAGTTCACTGTCTGCCACGAATAATCATGCAAGTAGCATGCAGCGTGTAGGGGTTTGAGCCTGGACCTTTAACAGTGCAGGCACCCCTCTTCTCATGACCCCGTCCCTGCCAAGACTGGATGAAGCTCACCAAGCAACCCCAAGTTCTGTTTCGTCATAAGCCCTCTGCACCATACCCATCCTACAGGACTGATGGCATCAAGATTGGATCTGAAGACAGTTAATAACCTCATGGGGTAGTGTGGCGGGTCAGGTCTCATCCTCTGTACAGCCACCCTGCTTGTTTCCACTAATTTTGCTGCGCCGGAGCAGAGTGGGGCCAGCTCTGCACTGTCATTTCACGAAGGTAAAATTATTCTGCCTTCAGTAACAGCAGTTGTCACTCACAGCACAGGCTGGAGGGGAGATTTGGGTTCACGCATCTCATCTGCTTCAACCATCAATTTTCCTTGGATATGTACATCAGCTACCATCATGGGTTGCCATCTACAAGAGATCCTTCAAGGGCAAATGTCGGTACTACTGTCAGTAAGTGACGGTAGCATTCTACTCATCTTCTCAAGACTCCCAAGCTTGCAGATGAATGAAGAAAGGACAGAGCATCCCAAGCAATCAGATCCCACTCCTAATTCCAAATTCGTTGAGATTCAAGGAGTGAGCTGATGCAGCAGTTCATCCGAGGAGACCATGAGGAAACCCTCATTCCCTGCATTGCACCTAGCGACTGCATGGCCATGGGATGAGTTAGCTTAGCAGTCTCATCTGATGGAAAGGTCCTATTTTTGGGGAAGGGATTGGTTATTTTCTTGTCAGAGCATAGGTTCCAACAATTCAGGTTGGAAGGGACCTCAGGACGTCAACTAGTTCAAACTACTGTTCAAAGCAGGGTAAGAAATGAGATTGGATAATCAGGATTTATGCAGCCAGGTCTTCAAATTAATTATGCTTCAAGCAGAAGAGTGGGTAGGAAAGGGGGGGACAGGGAGATAACCCCTGTGGTCATGCCCAGTAAGGTGTGCTGAACCCTTCAGATGACTGACCTGGAGGAGCTGGTGTTATTGTCTAGGAAAACCAGACCCTTCTGCTACTGGGGTCCAGTTAGGGAAATCCCTTCTTCCTGCTTCAGTTTCCCCCCTGTAAGATTGTGATGATGATATTGGTCAAACCGTATGGGGCCTAGTGGAGTTCACATGGCTGTTAAATACAGTATCACAAGTATGCCTGATTAACGTGATCTCCTGGAAGCAGTGTGCTTGTTACCTGAGTAGCATTGACAAAGCTGTCACATGGAGTTCAAAAAGAAGTGAAGAGCCGACACTTGCTCCAGTCTCTGACCCTCCCTCTTCCTCCTCTCACTTGTTTTTTTCCATATTTATCTCTAATTGCCTAACCATTTTCTTCTAGCTTCTCGGCACTCATGATCTGCCATGGTATCAGGAGGCATAAATTGCCAACAACTCTCATCTTTCTTAATCCACAGCCATGAGAAGTGATGTCTTTTTATTATGAACAAAGGTTTTATTGCTTTCCTCTGAGGTGAGCAAGCCTCAGCCTTAGATTTCAATGAGAACATCAGGCTGCCTAGACCTGGGCAAACCAGAGAAGAGCTCAGTGGTTGACTGAGCCTGCTGGAGGTGTTATCTGGCAGAGAAGAGTTCCTGTGTGCACATGTGTGCGTGGGGGGGACTTGCAAAAAAAATCCCTCAAGAGCTGAAGGCTGCGATACCCTCCTTCGCACCTGAGTCAGATCTGTCCTGAGTCTGAACTCAGAGAGTTGGAATTTGTTAGCTAAAGATCAATTAGGTACTTAAAACCCTTTGTTGACTAAGTAAAGTTGGATGGTTTGGGGGTGTGGGGGTAGAGAGGAGAAGGCTGTTCTTACAGTGGGGGTAGTCCTCCTGGCTTGAAGAGACACATGTGGTCCAAAGCCAAAACAGCCCCTTGTCCCCAGTTTCAGCAGGTCCTAGGTGACTGATATCAGCCACGGGACTGATCAGGCTGGGTTTCAGTGGTGAGGAATATAGTGCTATGGGGGGACAGAGAGTGCTAACTTGTGGGGCTGGAAGCTGCATTCCTCTGGGCTCAAAACACTGATGGTCAGGGACATAATACTGTTACAGGTCCTTCAGAGGTGCCTACACTGCGGTGAAAGGAGATAAGCAGATGCAGTAGCTTGTTTTCTTGGTGAGTCTTTGACCCCATGGATGAATCCTAGGCGTAGAAAAGTCCTTCATGGTCTCTGAAGGTGCCTATCAAAGCAACAACTCAGACAATAAAGAATTTTGCTGCGATTTTGACCAAAACCCAACGGTTACGGCTATCCAAGTTGTAGGATTTGGAAAAAACATACTATAAAGCCAACATCCCAGAGAACATGTTGCCTAAGTCTTCTACACCTGAGCAGGGCTCCCACTGCTGGTCCCCCCTTCCCCTCCCATGATGGCCCAGCTGCGTGACCTGAGAGCCCAGTGCTGCATCTGCAGGAAACTAATACCAAAGGATTTGTCTCCCCAGGACAAGCAATACCAGTTTCCACAATAAACGTCCTTGTCACAGGAAACACTGGGACTTTGGACTGGTCTCAGAGGGTAACGAGGTGGACAGTAGCCCACCATCGCTGGCAGTAACCCCAAATTGCTATGTTTTTTGCTGACCTATGAACAGGGTCCAAGCAGAGAGATTGGAGGCTGCTATCACCCCCAACACTCCGTCCACAGTGCCAATCCCGACTCGCAGCAATCCTGCTAACAACAGCTGCTGAATCCCCAAGGCCAGTCAGATGCCAACGGGAGCATCCTCTTTGGCATGCATGATCTGAGCCATGGAAATATTTTAGCAGTGAGGTCAGGTACTGCTTGAAAGACAGCCCTGACAACACAAAGTCCTGTCTTTTTTGAATACATTCATCAAACAAACTCACAATCAGGCATTTCAAGGTGCAGCTGTTGGACTTGGCTTTCAGGTGGTGGCCAGAGAGTGATGTATCAGCTGCCAGCATCTGTTATGGATTCCCAGAGGTGGGAAGCAACCCTATTGGGATGCCACTTCAGCATCTCCCTCGCTGTACATAAAAGATCAAATCGCCTCTCTTGGTGCAACCACATGCATGTCAAGGAGCTGGGAAGCAACCTCTGTCAGCAAAGGAGCTGAATCTCTGGACTAAATGGCCTTGTATGTGTTATAGATTTACCAGCCCTGAGGTAGTCAGTCAATCCCAGCTGGAAAAGACTTTTCCAGCTCTGCTGCCCAGAGTCCTGACTCCCAGGCTTTGGACTTGCCATTGTATTTACCCTCTGAGATGTTAATTAATTCACTGATGAGATTGAAGGGTTATTCCAGAGACCTATGAAGAGTTCTCAAGATGCAATTCTTTGTAGGCTGCTGCTCAACTAAATGGAAAGGAAAGGCCCAGCTGGAGATGCTTTTGTGTAGCATCATCCTTGGCATGCCTCAACTGGAGCATCACCCTTGGACAACTGAAAAACTCAAGGCAGAGCTGAGGAGCATCTAGAAAGGAGGGAGGTCAGGTTTGATCTGGAAAAATGAGGTAGAGTGATGGAGCCAGGCTGTAAAAGGAAGTACATCATGCTGTCAGTGTTAGGTCGATGGTTGGACTCGATGATCTGAAAGGTCCTTTCCAACCTAGATAATTCAATGATTCTATGCTCTACGGTCCACTGACTTCATGGACTAGATCTCCCTATAAAGGTACTACACTGAGGACATCCCCGCTTTGTCATCTGAATCCCTTTATATCCCACCTGCCCTTGCAGTCATGGCACGTTCCTCATACATCTCAAGCCTGGAATGGCCCAATATTGCCAGCCAAAAGGGAGATAAGATGTGGAGGTGACTCCAAGTTCAGGCAGTCTACTTAAAGGAGTAGGGATGGGACTTAGGAGCACATGAGGTGTCAGGGAGCTCCCAGCACCAACTGGTAGGGGTGATTCAGCTAACGAGTCACAACTCAGCACCCACAGGGCAGAGCATTCTCCAAGAGGCAAAACAGCCTCAGCTGCAAGTTTGGAATGATCTTGTCTCATTAATTTGGCGATATACTCTGAAAATTTCAGCTACAGACGTACTTTGGCAACTCTACGCTTTACATCCGTATTGCTGAGGGTTTGAAAGGTGAGTGCAGGTGACAGCCTTTCTGCCTCAGTTTCCCCAAGGCACAGCAAACCTTCTCACCTTTCCTTGCCTTATCTGTTTGGACTACCTCTAACTTTTTTTGTGCATATATGTCTAACTGGGAGAGGGATTGGTGGGAGGAGAGGAAAGGGCAGATTTCAGAGCAGGCAGCTGCAACGAGCAGGAATGAGCTGCATGAAGCTCTCTTCCATTGGTGTCAGGGAGAGCTCTGCTTGCAACGGGAATAAGGAAACAGCTCCTGCAGCCCAAATTGCTGCTCTGTAGCCTTTGTGTTGGCAAGTCATCAACCTTTTTGCTTGAAGGCTTGACTGAATTTCCAATGCAGCTGCTCCAGGCCATGCTGTGATGAATTTCTTTTTTGCCTTTTTTTTTCCTTTCTTTCTCTTTTTATTTTTTTTCCCCTTCCAAAACGTCAACTTTTCATCTTACAGCAGGCTGCTGAGCCCTGATGAGTGATCAAGCACAAGATTGCACCGTGGCTCCACACAGCCCATGAATTTTGCGAGGGAGGCAAAGTTTTGGCACGCTTTCCCTGGTGCAGCTTGGAGACCTGGGACACCACAAAGCCTTTCGGTCAGGCTGACCTGCTCCTTTCCAAAGCCCTGTGTGCATTTTACGCTCTCAGTGCCAGATATCCAGATGCATCCAGCCTCCAGTCCCAGGAATTACCCAGCTAGAGACACACACAGATGGAACAGAGACACAACACTGAGCTGACTTGGTGCAGCCCTTTGTTGTTCTCTCCTATCTGGGGAAGAAGTCATCTAGAAGCTAAATTCATTATTCTCACCTTTGATGTCCATAAAGGGGTTTGGTGGATGCTCCTGAGATGTTTCTCCTGCAAATGGTCAATCCCACATCCCTCAGACTGCTGCCCCAGTACTAGGGTTTGGGACTTACTTGTGCCAGGTCATGTCTGCTGGTGGGATGCTACCGCATATGGACCACAGGGAGGTGAGGGTTTTGTGCCCTGTGGACACTGTGCCAACGCTGTGGGCCAGGCAGGTATGGGCTGAATGCCATCTCCACTGTGTGTGCCAACAGACACAGTCAAAAGCAGAGAAACCTTGGTGGCTTAGATGGCTCACAGCACAGTGGCAATATCTGTTCCCTCTGGGGTTCACCTCCATGTACCCTCCTGTATGGGACATGTTGAGCAGCATGTCCAGTAGCTGAGGTTGTGTACGAGTAACAGACAGTAACATAGGGATAGGGCACAGCAAGGACAGATGCCAGCATGGGTTTGGTCAGGAAAATAGTCCCTCAGTGGGGGTAGCTGCCATGGTGGGGGTCAGGCTGCTGTGACTGTGCTATGCCCATAAATGAGCTTCATATCACCTAAGTTTAGACGTCATTTCAGAGAAATAAGTATTTCCTGGGTGCGAGGCATCACCTCCCGAACTAGATACCACCCAAATAAGGCTTGTTTGTCTGCACCAACTGTTGGATATTCAAACTGTGCCTGAGCACCTCTGCAACCACAGGAAGGATATCGGTTATGGACATTGCCCAGGGCAGAAGGTGGCAGAGACTCATGCTTAGGAAAGATGCTGTGGGTGAATCAAACTGTCCAGTACTGTTCTCTGCCCCTGAGGTCCATGGGACAACCCACATCCTTGCAGTCAAACTCTTGTACCTTCTAAAAGAGGATGGCTGCACCCAAACTCTCACGTGGGAATGATCCCTGATGCACAATGACTGTGAGATAGGGAGAGGGATGTTTCATCTAGGTGAAACGCATACAAGGAATCATGCTTGACATTTAATTTGAGAAATAGTCATGAACCCAGGGCCAGGAACTTTTCCAGTTCATATGTAACTTATAGCGGTAGTCACTGTGTCACAGATTCACCGCTTTTCCAGGGTTTAAATCAGAACTGGGGGGGTCCAAAAGCAGGAAGCTGTGAAAGAGAGAGTCTGAGATAGGCTGATTTGGTGGCGTCTGTTGAAAATATCTTTGGTACGTGGAGACTTACTCTTAACTTTGAGTTCTTACAGCAACATACATGTTCAGAGCCACAGTAGATGTGAAATCTGCAGGTAACTAAACGAGTGCTGAGAGTCTGAATAGTGTTGTGGATCCAGGTCCAGTATCTAAATGGCTTTGGGGACAGTCAGTACAAGCTACTGGTAGGAAAGGAAATATGATTTACTGTGACTTGTGCAGAGTGTTTGGGGTAGCCAGCCCTCTGAGACAGGCTGCACACAAGCCCGTTGCTTCGATGCAAATCTGAACTTCTCAGCTGCATGTAGGCAAGCGCAAACAAACCTTCAGAGCACGAAAGGAAGGTCGATGGGGCGGGGATTACAAGAATTGGGGAGGACTTGAATTTCTGGCCTGCTAGAACCCCTCCCAACTCCAGGACCAAAACCCAGAGCCCTGCCCTGGTGCAGTGGAGCTCTGCAGAGGGTGGCGTGGAAGAGCATGACCTGGTGGGATCTCCAGAGCGGCTGCAGCACAGAGCATGTATTCTCTGTAGCCCTGGAGAGCGCGACACCACTAATAGGTCTGGAGGAGCTGGCGTGCAAGCATTCCTCGGCCAGTGCCAGGAAAGCCGCACCAAGTACACAAGGAATTGGCTGCCCTACAGGATCACATTAGAGGCACTCTCAGGTCTTCCCAGCTTTTGCTGCAGTAATACATCATCTGCTTCATTGTCCATGTGAGGCTTTGTGGATAGCGTGGGATGTGGGAAGGGGCTCCTGGGGGAGACAACCCCTGCGCCATCGCAGTGCACTGGCTCCATTTCCCTTCATTGCTGCTACTGAGAGCATCAGGACAGGATGGCACAGGCACAGGGTGGGTTTGTCCCATTGACTGAGGACCATCCTGCACTAGACCACCAGAAATGTGGTTTCTATTCCATGATATGCTGAGTGAGCTCCCCCTCTTTTCCCCACTTGTATAGCAGGGATAAAATCCCTTCTCTAACACTGCCTTTTTTTATCACCTTAGGCAAATTACTTAATTCCTGTGAACTCAAAACATTTTAGTTTACTATTTTATTATTTTATTATTTTATTTCATTTCGATTCCTGAAGGCTTTATAATAATCAACAGGTCTATATCTATTTCTTCTCCCTAAGATGGACCACAAAGACCATCTGCTGTAATGGAAAGGGAGACCTCATACTGGAATTACTTTGTGTGCCAAATTTTTACCCGGATGACTAACTGACTGCCTATCACAAAATCTGCTGTTAGCATCCCTGGGAGCAAAGACGCTTTGCAAAAAAGACACAGCCAACAAAGCAAGTCATCTCAGCTTGCCTCTAAAATGTCTGGGACCTGAAAACAGAGAGCTTGAAACAGCTCTGTTGACTGGAGGTGCACAGATTTCCTTAGGACTCAGGGAGGTCCTGGGAGCATGGATCCATTCTGGGTCCTAGTCCTGAGATGGTGGGAGAAAGGACCTACAGAAACAGAGAAAACATTCTAGCCTGCATTCAGGTTTCTGCAGACGTGATTTCACTCTTTTTTTCCCAAAGGAAATTTCTCCCCATTTGTCTGGGAGCCTACATGTTTGCCCAGGACTTTTTGAATATCCAGCCGACCCATCAGACTCAGCTGATGCCTTTTTCACGTGGATAGCCACCTGCTGGAGAAGACAGTGATGGGCTGATCCAGCTTGCTGTGAGTCAGTGCAATAAGCACAGACAGCAAAATACAGCCACTCAGGCAATCGTAGCCCTACGGGTCCTGTAGCTCTTGTGGCAGAGGATGGTGACACCAGCAAGCTGCCGTTCCTGGAGAGCAGCTGCAGAGCACTCTCATGGTACTAAGCCTTCCAGGAAAACCAGGTTCCTCTTGACTATGACATCTGTGGCCATTATATTAACTGAGACCACTGTGACAGTAAAAACCCTGCAAATCAAGGAAGTTTCTACTAGCGATGAAAAAACAAATCAACCCAAACATCTGGTTTTATTTTGAAGGTGTGTTTTCTCTGTAGGAGAAGTAATATCAGGAAAAGCTGGTCACATCGACAGCAGTCCTTTGGCCAGAAACCAGACCAGGAACCTAACAAACCTTTGCAGCAGCATCCAGGACATCAGATGCACCCAGTGTGCCAGTCTGGGTTCAGGCTAATGAATGTGGACCTGTTGGAGGGGGTCCAAAGGAGGCCACAGAGATGCTCTGAGGGTTGGAGCCCCTCTGCTGTGAGGACAGGCTGAGAGAGTTGGGGGTGTTCAGCCTGGAGAAGAGAAGGCTCCTGGGAGACCTTAGAGCCCCCTAGGGGGCTACAGGAAAGCTGGAGAGGGACTTTTTACAAGGGCATGTCGTGATAGGAGGAGGGGTAATTGCTTTAAACTGGAAGAGGGGAGATTTAGATGAGATATTAGGAAGAAATTTTTAACTCTGAGGGTGATGAGGAACAGGCCCAGGTTGCCCAGAGAAGCTGTGGCTGCCCCATCCCTGGAGGTGTTCAAGGCCAGGCTGGACGGGGCTTTGAGCAACATGGTCTAGTGGGAGGTGTCCTGGCCCATGACAGGGGGGTTGGAACTAGATGATCTTTAAGGTCCTTTCCAACCTAAACCATTCTATGATCCTATGAATTTGCCCCTGCTTAATCCCACATGTATCTGGTAGAAGGGAACAAAACAAGGGCACTCAACAGATCCTGTGCTCTGAAGGCCACAGGGTCTTGTCCTATCTAAAGAATCATTCCATAACAACCGACTATCATAAAAGTTAAAAAATCATCTTGTTGAGCAACTTCTTGTTAGTCTGAGTTCATGCCAAAAGTAAAGTGGGTGGGATGGAAGTGCTTATGGTGTCTCCTATGGTTTTTTCTACATCACGGCGTGAAGGTCAAGCCTGTAAGTGGTCAGTGGTCATGAAACCCCAGGTATTCTCTGGCTGTCAACCTCATTGCAGGTCCAACTCAAAATGTCCACACTACGCCTATGTGGAGCCAACTTGGGAAATTTCCCAGCAGAGCAGCCTACAGCATAACGGATCCAACTTGTGCCCCAAATGCTGCAGGAAAGAGCTCTGGGCTTGTGCTGAGATCTCTTCCCTTGCAAAGGGCTTGGGACAAATAAAAGACACCCCTCCATCTCTGTGCACACTGGTAAAACCTTGGGCGATGGCTAAGTGCAGGCTCAGCCTTCTTTTTAAGTGTGGCTTGGGCTCCTGCTTCCTACGGACATTGATTATTTTCCTTCCAAGGAGGCTGTTCTTTCCCCTTTCTCTAGACTCTCCCTCTCCTGGGTGAGACCCACAGCATTTACTCACTCTGGGCTAGTGTGTACAAGGATGTAGTGACTCAATCTGCACCCCCTTGGGGGTCCTGCAAACAGGCTGGCAGGGCGGCAGAAAATAGAGTTAAAATAGACCATAGAGGAAAACCATATTATTACTATCACAGCCTTGACATGTCTCACTCTCCTGGGTTTTCCCACCCTATTCCCCAGGGCCGCTGCAGCTCCGATGTGTTGGTCCTCCTCTGAGACATTGCCATGCTCCCACCACCCGCTGGTGGCTGCAGGCGCTGAGCCATCAGGCCTATTTTTGTTGCACGGCATCCTAAATCGGGGGCTCAGTAGTGCTTGGACTTGTGTACCTTTCTTTCTTGGACTAAAATGCGATGCTTCTTATTTGGCAATAATGATTTGTGAGAGTCAGACAGTTGCCTGGCTCCCTGCCCTCAGGGGAAGAGAGTGAGCCTCTCCTTTCCCTGCTCTGGGGCCAAAAAGCACTTTTTTTTTTTTTTTGCATTTTGCCAGATGCCTCACAGAAGTCTACCCAGATGGGCTGGATCAGGGGCATGATGGACTCTTTGCTCAACCAGGCACCTTTTAGCTTTGCACTACGGCAAGGTCAACCAGGACTGGCAGGAGTGTTGAAGTCACTGAAGAGCAGATAAGACTGGGAGTCACCTGTGGATGCTTTGGGAAATCTGAGAGATGGATGACATTCTGGGATAGCCGTTTTCAAGAGGTGGTTACTGATCCCTCATCATTAGAATCTTGCAGGCTGAGGTTCCAGATTCCTTCCAGAGCTAATTCCATTCCCTCCAGCTCACTTTTTGCAGTTGTAAAGCTGGAAATACTTGTTGTTTCTTCAGATGTCCGGTCCCCTGGATCTGACTACAGCTCTTGGTTTCCATACCTCTCTTGTAACAACAAATTCCTTAGTCTGGTAAACCTCTAAAGGTTTCTCGATGTCTTATTTTGTCTCCCTGTTGAATTTGCTCAGAAAATCCCCTTGATCTTTTGTTATGAGACACAAGACAGATGTCTCTGGGAACTTCTTCCTCATAGGTGTGTCTGTTCTCATCCCTGTCTGCAGCTTAAGTGATGTCTTTTCTCCATGAGTCAATGCGCATTTAACCCATCTATGACCCAAGTGACTGATTTCAGGGGACGGTGCTGTTCCAGACTAACCATAAACAGAGGCAAAATCAGGCTTAGGTAGATTTCCATGGAAAGCACAAGAATTGTGGTAAGGTAGATTATCAGAAGAAATAATATATCCTACTGCTTAAACCCCAATGCGGCAAACAAGGTGGATTTCCAGAGGCCAAATTCTCATATCAACTAAGCAATGGTACAAATTACACAGTAGACATAAGTTGGAGCAATGCAAGCAGGCAAAGACAAGGGGTCGGGGTAGAGTTTCCAAAACAGGTGTAAGGGACTTGGGAAACAAGCTGGTGACAAAAGTCTGGATCCAAGCAAAGCCCTCGTCCTCCTCGCCCAAGAATCACCTTTGCATGAAGTAGGAAGAAATTGAAGTTGCTGTTACAAGGGTATGCAACAGCACCTGGTGGGATGCAGCATGAAAAGGAAGGTAGATATTCTGAGCTGTAGGTCTTTCTAGGGCATTACAGGATCCACACCATGTAACTTTGAGCCCCTACAGCTCAGATGTCTACATTTGAGCTCTGTGCTCTCTTTGTAGCCAATGAGGCGAAACAGACACTTTATAGCTGTGGTTGGTCAACTCTATTTTAAATGTCTACTTTTAAGCGAGCCTCTATGATTCTAAATAATGCCTCATGTACATTGACAGCATGAACAAGATCTCCATTACCTATAAGGATACAGAAGGATTCCTTCACTGCAGTGTCTACACGAATCCTGCGCTGGGTGTTTCTCATATTCTTTGCATCCTCAGCTTATTTCTTCACAAAAATGTCAATAACAATATTAACATTGACAAGTTCTTTTTCATTCAGCAGTAATTCTGAGCACTAGACGGCAACTTTAGAAATAGATTCCCAAGGAAAAGCCCAATCAAAAGGATGCCAAAGTATTATGTCATTGCTAGGGGCTGCAAGGCCATTTCATAGGGAATCACTGGTTTGGATCTGGGTAAAATGCTTTAACATATATAGGACTTGCTGCCAGGACTCTGGGGTCCTCCTTCTTTTCCCTTGCTAGCAGGGCTGGTTTTTGGCTGTAAAGAAAAAGGCACAGAGCTAGTTGAAGAGCAATTAGTTCTGCGACAAAAGAAATTGGCACCATTAAGAACGTTTCTGTTTCTTTGTACTCTTGTAGGTTCTCATTACAAAAAATAAATGTACGCATACAAATATTAGACAAATCTGTTTTCCCTGAATAGCTGCTTTTATTTCCTAGGCTTAAATTTTTGCTATCTGTGAACGGAGAAGACAGATTTTATGCTTTTTCAGAAAAAAAAAAGAAAAAAAGATGGTTTTTTTCTTATGAAAAATCTTTTCACTGAACATTCCCATTTCATCAAGGAGCCATTTTCCATTAGGAAAAAAAATGCTGAGGGAAATGTTCTGACCAGCTGCTACAATGCATCTTGCCACCTCAGCGGGGTGCTTGCAATTTTAATTAGTGGTTAGGATAGTAATGTGCTGTGCGTTTCTCTGATGTGAAATGCTGGTAAATGATTATTCCAATCGCCTGTTGGATCCTAGTTTCTTCTGTTGCTTCTGTATCTCACTGGGGTTTAGCAGTCTCTTGAGATCTGCAAACCCTTTTAATCATGGTGACCAAAGATGGCCTTTTGATCAACAGCCCGGCAGTGCTGAGTGTGAAGACAAAATCAATTAGTGAAGATGCAGATGGCTTTCCTCCCTCCTCTTCCACCTGCCTGAGCTTCCGAAATGGGGGCAGAGTGATGTTTCCGTGGCAGCATACGGTAAAGAGAAGAACCACCACTGCTGTAAATTTGCTGCTGGACTTGGCCATTCCCAACCATCAAGGCCACCATGACTAGCAGTTGGCCAACTGGTTGTATCTCACAGCCCAGAGCAGAAAGGTGGCTGAACTGAGTTTGGTATGATTCAATGCATATATGCTTCAGATACTCTAGATGGGGAAATAACTTATTACCCAGATAAGCAACACTTGGGCAAAAGGGGCTGAACCACGTTGGAAGGAAAAATTCAAATTAATAGAGAAATCACTACAAAAAAGCAACACATAATTGTTCCAAGGTGACACTCTAAATGCAAACAAATTCAACTAAAAAACCCACTCCCCATCTCAGCCTGACTGCATCCTGTATCCCAGGGGATTTCAGGAGGTGGTTTTTCAAAACCAGCAAAGAATCACGGAATCCCTTGTAGCCTTTTTTTTTTCCACAGTGATAGGTCAAAGGTACAAGGTGATGGGTGGTTGAACCCTGCCCCTGAAATCAAGATTAAGCCTTAAATTATTCTGCATCACTCTAGGTGCATATAAAATACTCAGGTTTTCCCAAAAGTAGCTTGAGAAAGCATCTCTAGCTCTCTCTTCATCAGCGCCAGAATTATTTAAAAATATATTTCATCCATGCCTGTCTGTGTTGGGGTTTAACAGAAATGTGCACAGTTAAATCCTGGATTTCATCAGAAATCAAACAAGCCGTTTAAGAGGTTTAGTTTCCAGCTTCAGCTGCAATGAAATAAAAATACTGAGCAAAAATTTTCAGTAAAAGCTAAACCAATCTCTTCTGGTCTACAATTTTAATGTGGGGGATAGAGTCTATAATTTCCTGAGCAGAAGATTATAGAAGTGCTCCAGCTTCAACTTACTATCAGGTCAGCTCAACTCGAGTGGAAGTCCCCTCCTCTTGCTCATTGTTCTCATTTTGTAAGGTAGCAATAATAATTGTGGGGACTCGTCATACCCAGGGCCACCTGGACCTCCCCAACCATCTCTCTCACAAAAAGGAGGTGGATTAAGAGTTTTTTACTGACACACCTGAAGGAGCAGCTAGAGCCATGGGGATATCCAAGTTGTGGGGTCACAGTGCCGGTCGCATTCTGGCTCCCATCCCCAGCTCAATATGCACCCTGAGAGCTGGTCCCGGTGCCCTTAGGTACATGCAGTGACAAAAGTCTATGTGTTTGTCCGTGTTGAGCCATCACACTCTATTTCAGGTTGCTTCAACCCTGTGACTCCTGAATGGAAGGCTGTTCAGGAACTTTGACCCTTTCTTAGGAGCCCCTTTTCTAATTTCCTGCCTAAAGTTATTCCTGCTCATTACATTTTTTTGTCCTGGTATCAACAACATGTAGTGTATTGATGTCTGGGGACCGATATGCCAAACTTTTGGGGGTCCTGCCTGTATCACTCTTGCTTAGGAAGGGCATTGATGGTGTCATAAAGGTTTGTGGAGGGGGTCTTGGCTCTCCTGGGTGTGTCTATGATGTGGAATTAGAAGGAATACCAGTGCCCCTGATGTGGCATAGCTGGGGTTGAGCTAACCCTATGGTGGGCTTACCATCCTGGGCTGTGGAATAGCATAGTCGTGCAGTGCTGGGACAGGCTGCTCAGCCTCCTTGCACCAAGCTACCTTGAACATCTGAGATTTAAAACAAGCTTAGCGCACTGAACGCTGTGGTCTTGGGAAAATCCAACCAGGGATCCCACAACGGCACTCATTGCGTGCGAATCGCTTTTTTCAAATCTTCCTGAGGTGCTGAGACAAAGGCAAAGCTCTCCTGAGAGCCGGGTCTTAAAGCTCCCTTGAAAAATCAGAATAAATTTCTCTGGATAATCTGGCCTGGTGCTTTTACAAGTAATGTATCTAAAAGTACTTTTGGGAGTGTGAAAAACAGACCGTAGGGGAACGTGTGTATCTCTGTGCGTATGTGCATGTATTATTTTGCTCTATTTGCTTTCACATTTGTCTTCACAGTTGTTACTGTGCTTTGGAAAAAAAAAAATCAGACAAGTATAAATTGCCAGCAGCCTTTTAAAATAACATTTAGAAAGCATTTGGCTGACTAAATGCAGATGTCTCCACTGGAACTAGTCACCTTGGGTTGTCTTCAGCGCCAGCGGAGATCTGCTTAAAATAGATGGTATCTGTGTTCGTTAGTGAACGAGTTATTGCTGGGGAACCCCCCCCTGCTCTGGAGTGGGCACCGGAGCCATGGTCGACCCAGTCCCTGGCATACCTTTGCCTCAGGCTTTCTCAGACTGTTCCTGGGCATGGGTCAGCAATAGGAAAAGCACCACCCCTGATATGTTGCTGGGATGGGGCCACCCTATGCTGGAGGTGAGAAGAGTTTAATACTAAAGGAAAAGTCCCAACTGGTGTCCGGGCACTGGCAGTGTTTAGTTTACTAGAGCTGTCGTTGCATTGACTGGAGTGCCAGGCATGATTTATCTCCTCCTAAAGTAGACACGTAAACAGGGCACATGAATCATGCCTTAAAAGTGCCTGTTTTTCCTCAGTGGCTATAAAGGGAGCCTGGGATATGAGCTCAGAGGGAGTGGTTCCCACCCTTGTCACCCAAAGTGAGGTGGGTGATTTGCCCTCCTTCCTCCTGCACCTCTGCATCCTCTCCATGTGTCTGTCTCAGAATAGCTGTTTAAAATACCAGTCCCTTTTTTTTTTTTTTTTTTTTTGTTAACCACCGCTCTCAGAGTTTATAAAGTCAACAGACATGGTTTACGCAGGGACAGATGTTCCAGATAAGCCATAACATCCTTAACAACTGTTTCAACAAAGTTTTCCTTCCAGTACCCTATCTGCCATAGCCAGAGCTCTGCCTTGGGGAATAGCAGATCACCTGGCTGAGTCTGAGATACTATTTTTTTTCTGCTGCTGCTTGCCCTGTGCAAAATCCACTTTGCTAATCACCAGGCTCTCCTACAAATGATGGTGACCCCTATGCTTGACACCCTGTCGCCTGCCCTAGGACAAATGACTTGCTGATGTCTCCATCACAGCCAAGCCTCCCTGCTACACTTGATCTTTTCAGCATGTCCAAAGGCAGATTATCATTATTTATGAGAAGAAAAAAAAACAACCTAGAAATATCTCACTGTATTTAACCATCCCAGTTCCCTACAGTTGAAAGCTTTTCCAGAAATTCACTTCGGATTCAGAAACAAGTCAGCCATCAGTGTGCATCAACGAGCCCGTAAAACAGCTAATGAGCTTTTGTCTATTTGGAAAGAGATTTTTTTGTGGGGTGAGGTTGGTGGAGGGATTACGACAAACAGTGCCTGCTCACATCCTGATTTGGAGGCTCAACTTGTGTGTCAACAAGAAGCAAAGGGGAAAGTATTTCATTGGAATCGGGAGGATGTTGGAGAGCTGTGAGACGGAGCAGGAAGGTGAGACTGAAGCAGGACTCTGGGGTCATGATTATATGCAAATGGGAAACAAAACTGTGAAAAGAAACCTGAAGTCAGGCAGGTTCAGCCTGCATTTATACTCTGCAGGTGAACTGGCATTATTGGTAGGAAGGCAAGAGAAGGGAAACTTAGCTATTGGAGGCAAAAGGAATAAGTTTTTCTGGCTCTGGAAACCCTCCATCTCTGCCATCAGGGAATATTCTTGATCGTGACGTTTGAACATTTCTTTAAGGATGCTGCTAGGAGCTCTGGGATCAGTATTGCGCTGAAAAAGGCCATTGCTCTTTTTTTGGAAACAGGATGCACGCAACTTGTCATCACTAGCCCAAGACCTTATTCTCTCTGTTCTTGGCTTTACTGACTAAATGCCCTGTGTTCAACTGCTTTCCCAGCAATCCCTAGGTCACCCACTCAACCTGTGTTTGGGACGCTCTTGTTTGCTAGGAACCCTTCTCTGCAGTGGCTGTACGCAATCTTCTGTGACCTCAACCTTCAACTTCTGACCATGTTTTTTGGCACGTTAGGCCTGACTGTGTCAACACTGACACCAAAGCTGTAACCCCATGGTCCTGCTGACCTTTCAAGGTCATTGCTCAGCTTGGGTTCATCACACATATCTCCAGATACATAAGAGACACCACAACAATCGGCTTGTCTCTCCAAGCTGATTCCATCACTGGGGGGATAGTCCTTGCAGCCAGCTACCATGCCACTCAAGATCTGGAGGTGCTCCTCGATCCATTGGTCATACACAGAGCAATCTGACCCCTGATATAATCTTCTCAGGCACACATGAATTTGGACTGTGTGTCACATATCAGGGAAAAAGGGATATTTATACACCAAATTTCCAGGGCTGACCTAGAGCTTCCCAAACCCGAGCAAGTCGAGGGCTAGCATAAAACCCAACATCATCCATTTGCATCTTCTCTTTGCTGCTTCTCATCCTGAAGCTGAGAAAACCAGTGCTGCATTTCTTTTGAGTCCTTCATGCTATTTTTCAATGCCTACCGCAGCTGCATGACGCAAATTCTCCCATCATCGGCAACCCCAATGAACCGACTAAGGCATAGCAAATGGACCCAGAATTTTGGCCGATGTAAATCGAGCCACCCCACTGACGTCAGCTGGACTATGCTGAGGTAGGTTCTCTTACTGAGAGACTGGCTCAGAATGTCAGTGCTCTCACAATCACAATACATGATTTGTATCCACTAACATCTAGACAGATATGGCTATCAGCACGTGCAAATATCAAATTACTGTTTCCCGAGTTAGAAATACTCAGGGGAGCACTGGGCATTTTGGTGCTCACCCAGTCCTGTGACTTTTTGCCGATGCATATAAATGTGTCTGCACCTTAAATTTAGCACAGGGCGCAGACGGTTCTCCATCTGAAAAAGCAGATTGGATGCCTCCTGAAAAAAGAGACACCCCATCTCGACTGCGAGAAATGGGCTTTGCGCTGGAATAACGGAGTGAATTTCTGTCTTGAGTTACACAGAAAAGCCTCTGGCTTTTGTATCTAGGAATAGCTCATGCTAACAGATCGTCAAATAAATAGTGGATGTAGCGAATGCTGGTTTTCTACAACCTGGCATTTCAGGAACTCTGACACCCTGTTGGCTAATAAGGCTGAATGCAAGTTTTAGCTTTAATTTTGCAAGTTCACTGGCTGGTTCAATTGCTTTCCTCTGACCGATGGCTGATTTTTACAGAGCTTGCAGGCACCAGCTGGCTTTACTACCTGAACTAAAAGTCAGTTTAGCTGAAAGATTTCCGAAAGATTCAAAGCTCCTTGAAAGTTATAGTTGCAAAGGAAAATGCATGCAAGCGCACATATAAACATACAATCAAATAGATCATATTGCTTTAGAGGACCAAATAAAAAAAACCAAAACACTTTTGGGCAGCTTAGACACCCCTCAAGATTCAGGCTTTTATTCAGGAGTTAGAGATTAGAAAATAAACCTGCATGGAGGAGAGGGGGGGATGTTACACCAGGAATATTTACAATAGTGCTTCTTCCACTTCTTCTGACATGTCGGGGTTTTGGGCCACTTTGGAGATAGGAACTGGGGTAAAAAAAACCCAGCTGGGTTCAGCTGAGCCCTCTCTTTGTTCTCCTTGTGAGAATTGCACAGCGAGAACAATGACATCCCACGATTACCCCCACAAGACACTCCGCCCTGCAGTCACGGTCTCCTAACTCCCAAAGCAGCTCTCCCCAGTGGGTAATGAGTCCTAATTGGCAGGTAACAAGAAGGGAAACAGGCCTCGGAAGGAGAGAAGGGGAAATGTGGTCTCTGCCATCTGGAAAGCTGGTCACTCAAAAACAAAGACCTGCAACAGGAAACCACTTCTATCAACACGGTCGACAGCCCGAGACAGAAGCCAAATGTCTTTAGTTATAAGCAGGGCCAAACTTAGTAAAGCAGATGGAGGAGGGATGAAATCAAAACAGAACAGCTTTCACTCCTCATGCAGAAGGGGATGCATCTCAGGTTTCCAGAGACACAGGAGGCGCCTGGTGAACGTTTTCTCAGGATCTCGTTATGTTTGCACAGTACCTGAGCGGAGGATGGACATGTTTCCCGTCCCACTTATCTCCCCCTGCCCCTTCACCCACCCTCTGGTGCTACCTTCTCCTTTTCAGTGGGAACAGAGAAAGAAAATTGATAGCAACACCATTCACTTTCGGCATTGGTCCAAGAGCACTTTACTTCCCCGCACCAAATGTGATGGTGATTCAATCCACACTGAAATATTTGGGCTTCTCTTGATGTCCCAGAAGAGGATCATGGCCAGGAGATCATAACTTCTGATGGTTTCAACCCACCTAATTGTCATGCACCACGCTAATGAGCAGGTCCCTGTGCTGCAAGAAATACTTTCAACTGAGGCACTTTGTAAGGCTTTCTGAACAATGTGAAATGGCAGAAGACTGATGTCATGTGGATGCTGTGGATGCGTGGGGGAAATCTGGGACCATGCTGCGCAGCACATAGCTCAGGAGGTGAGAAAGAATGATCCAATACCT
Source organism: Dromas ardeola (assembly GCA_013398915.1). Taxonomy (NCBI): domain Eukaryota; kingdom Metazoa; phylum Chordata; class Aves; order Charadriiformes; family Dromadidae; genus Dromas; species Dromas ardeola. The sequence goes on from VYZM01005405.1 coordinate 113,788, forward strand.
TGAGGAGCCAGGAAGGATCTACTGGTGGGGAACATAATTCTCCTGAGTAAATTGGGTCTTTTTGCTTGCATGGAAATTTAATGATAAGCCATCAAGATGTAGGGTTTACCTTTCCTTCTAAAAACACCATTGCCACAACTCAGGCACCTCTCATTTAACCTTACCTACCTACTACAGCATCTAAATTAGGAGCAGAGTTTTGTGGTAGCCCCCACCCACCATAAAAGTCAAGGGATGGGCTCTGGACGATGATTCGGTCCATCTTAAACCATGACTCCTGTTGGAGGAGCCTACACTGACTATGGGGAAAAGCTCAGCTGAGTAGATATTGACTTAGGTCTCTTCACATTGTGGGGGAGAGTGTCTTCATGTCTACAAATATCCTTCAAGCTGTTGGCTTAGGTGGAAAAACCTTCCTTAACAAAACACTGCTGGCATTCTTTGGTGTATTCCAATGTCTCCCAGTTTAGAAAGCAGACCAGCTGGAGAAATGATGCAGTCCCTTGTTAAGAAAGACAGCAATCCAATGGCCAAGGGTGACATCTGGTCATAAACCGCCCTCAAGAAAACATATTCTTGAGCATGTTTCCCACTAATGGGTGTCCTTGCTAACCAACAAATTGTTCAGCCTTTTTGCAGTGAAGAAAGGGCTCTGAGGACTGCAATGCCTGAGTGTGGGTTTATATGTATGCAATAATATAGGCTAGCAAAAACCAGAACCCATGCAATTTCCATTCCAGAAATTCTCAGCTGGAAATAAACTGGTGATCCCTTACCCTTCTCTCTGCCTCCAGAATGGACAGAAGTTATCTATGGATCATTATTTATGTGTTCCTTACTAGTGATGTGGCAAAACAATCCCAACTATTCCTGGCAATGGGGCAAATGAAATAGTACTGTTCAAATCCTGATGGTTTTCTCCCCAAGGATGAACGTTCCTCTTGATCTTTGGGCTTTCTGCTGATATTTGGGTTCGAAGTCAATAGCTTCTAGAAAAACACAGACAAAAGCATCCCCAGCCAGACCTTCTGGGCATGCAGTTCAGGCTGTCACTACTGGAGTGAGGGGAACTAGCCTGGAGATCATGAGCTCATGTCTTGCCTGGATTAGGGAGGAATCCTCAAGGAGACACCGAATGGCATCCACCCATTTTGGTTTTTTGCTTTTCCCATTACAGAAATAACACGAAGCAACTGCACAGACTCATCTGGGTCCCAAATAGAATTGCCTGCTCCCTTTGCACCAACCTGCCAGGCCCAGACATGCACATTGCTTTTCCACACCGTTCTCCGGGGCCTTCTAAAAGAGAAGATGGCAAGTGCCATCACTACGAGCAATTTAAAAAGATGTTACCCATGCCTTATCCTCCCACACGTTGTCTCCTGGTGAGCACAAAAGGTTAAGTGAACTTGGCATGTATGAACCTGGACCTGGCAGGAGTTTGGAGTTTGCAAAAGACCTAAAGATGAGCGAGCTGCCCGGGTGGGATTTTGTTCCAAAAGGCTGCATACGGTTCCCCGGTGCCGGGACAGGACACCGAGTGTCTCGCCTGATTCTGGGAAGATGTCCTGCTGAGCTGGAGGCATTTCAGCGCAAAGCTGATTCCTGTGCTTTAAAGGGCAACATCTTACTTGAACTAAACAACCGCAGAGTCTTGCCTTTGGCCCAGACATGCATGAGTCCTAGTCAGCAGAAAGATCTGAGGTCTACCCAGAAGCAAAAATCAAGGCTGAGACAATCACGGTGTTGTTTTCTAGGGAAGGGGGAATGAATCTAATTTTGGGACCCCTAAATTTCAGTCCCACCTGTCCTGAGCAATGCACTAATCTCAGAGACAGCCACCCTTGTCCCATCACAGGACACAATAGGACCAGCACTCCCAGGCAGTGTAAGAGACTGATGTAGCTGGGGACAGAAAAAGGGTGGAAAGGAAAAGCTTGGTGGGAGAGGAGAGAGGAGAACGATGACGAGGAGCACTGGGAGAAAGGAGAAAAACCATAAAGCTGGGAAAAAGATGAATTAAAAGAAGGAAGATGAATGAATCAGAGGAAGCCAAATACTGTGTAGACCTGCAGCTCAGGACAACAGGTAGGAACCAGAATCTCATCTCTCCTCTGACACAAACTCAAGGGATGACCACAGGCACCTTCCTTCACTGTTCGGACTGTAAACTCTCTGGAGTAAAAAAAGCATGTAAATTTGGCCAGCACGGGGGAGCACAATGTCCTTTGGAAATGTTTATCAGGAGGAGATGTGAAGCAGGAAAATAAGTAAATAAACAAAGACCAGAGCCAAATAAACAAGGGGTGCGGCAAAGAAAGTTTTGATTTGGGTTTTGACACTGCGCCCTGAATCCTCCGTATCTCTGTGTCCTGAGAAGGCAAAGGATTTGTCACAGCTCTATATTTGCTGCTGCCTTCTGGTTTCATTTAGCTACGTGTGAGCACGCGCATGTGTGCAAGAGGTGGAGCTGTGGACCAACCTTAACCCTGCACTTTTCGCAATTGGAAACAAATGGACGTTCTCCGTTTTCCATTCACTGGTTTTATAACAGTTTGAAATTAGACTGATGAGGTGTTTCCTTGCCAGCACCATCTATCTTGGTCTAATTACACAGGCTGTGCTAATTGCAGGAGCCAACCTATAGAACCACAGCATTCCTCTTCTGTGCTTCTAGGGGGAAATGTATGGGGGAACTCACGTTCCTGCTTACTCTATCTCTCCCTTCTGCTTGTTCTGTCTCCCTGCGTGATTATGCTCCTGAAATGATAATTAAAGGATTGCAAAGAGAAGGGGATCTGGCAGAGAAACAGCGTTCCAGGCTCTGGAAATGATCCATGAGTCTGGAGCCTGGCTAACAAAATGCAGAACAAAGAGCTAGAGGGAAAGAATCCAGTAATTCAGCAAAGTCAAGGCAAAGTGAGAAACAGCAGGTCTTGCGATGTGTCTTCCTTGGTGGTGAAGTGATTGGGAAGGTCTTTGCTTCCCTGCTTAGATAATGTAGCTTGAAACACTAGGGGCAGTGAGATGCACAGATACCTCTTATCCCTGCACAGTTGGAGGTAAAGCAGGATTAGGACCCCCTTTCTTACAGTGAAGGAACCAAGACGCAGAGGGAGGCTAAGTGACAACACCATGGCTGTCCAGCAAGCCCGGCCAAGGCAAGAACCTTAACCTATATCCAAATGTGAAGTTAGTGCTGTGACAGGGGACCCAGCCTGCCTCCCCCAGCAAGCCCAGCACCTGTGTGGGATGCAGGGAGACAGACAGATGGTCTTCAGCTCTGTCCTTAATTCCCTTCTTGAGACCGCAGAGGAGAATAGGGGTTTTCACTGGGTTGGGATATGTGGGACTCGATGGAAAAGGATGGCTCCACTCTGAAAACCGGACACATGAAACTCCTGCTAAGACAAATAATTACCGAGTGGAGGAATGGCTGTGAAACACCGTGAGCCTTTGTGCAACCTCCAGAGCTGGAGGCCTTGAAATTGCAGCTGGGGCAGGAGAAAGGGAAGGACCACTCCCAGCAACTCTGGTTTTTATTCCTTTTTCTGAGCACCTGTGACTATCCTCTATGGGAAACAGGGTCTGGGGCTGGATAGGTTTTTCTTAAGTTCCTGTAGGGCAGGAATGATTGTGGTCTTGCTGGAAAATGGGGTAGGTAAAGTTAAAGTTTCCTTGATATAGAGGTGGGTATGTGGATCTACAGACGGAAAACCTTCAATTTTGTCCTCTTTTTCTATACCCTGATGCAATGGTTGCATTTACACTGGCACATTGAACCAAACCAGGGTGCTTTCTCTGGTGCTGTCCCTCTTGCCTTGTTGCAGGACCTTCCCCATCCTGGGGCTATGATGGTCCATATCCCTGCCCTGGGCAGGGACACCTCCCACCAGCCCAGGCTGCTCCAAGCCCCGTTGAACCTGGCCTTGAACACCTCCAGGGATGGGTCAGCCACAATTTCTCTGGGCAGCCTGTTCTAGTGTCTCACTACCCTCATTATAAAAAATTTCTTCCTGATGTCCAATTTAAATTTATCCTCTTCCAGTTTAAAACTGTTCCCCCTTGTCCTGTCACTACAAGCCCTGGTCACCTCTAGCACCATTCCTAGTGAGCAATATGGAAGGTCTCACCAGGTCTGGCTCCCTCCATAGTCTCCCAGTTCATCCCAGCACCCTGGAGCATGGGGGACTGGAGGAGATCCAGGCCTTGCATGCTAGTGGCCACTAGACCTGCTCTGCTGGAGATCCCTGGATGGGAGCCAGCTGGTGATCTCTGCTCCTCTGTCCCTTTGGAGAAAGGACCATGCCTGTGCAGCAAAGGGATGGAGGAATTTCCCTGGCTTGTGGCTGTGTTCCTCCGGCTCCCAGCTGCAGCCAGCCAACACAGCGGGATGCTTTGAGACGTTTGCTGCCATCTATGGCCAATAATAAATAATGCAAAAGCAGATAGAGAACCGGGTCTGGCTGCAGACTGGACTTTCCTCATCTCTGTGTCTCCACAGGGGTGCTTCTCTCTATGGGGGCCAGGGCTGGCCATGGCGATGGGGATGGGGAGGCAGGGAAGTGCCGTCTGAAAGAGGCTTTATAGCAAACCCTTCCCAGCAGATCTATGCCATGAAAAACTTCTGTCCAGGATCCACAGGAGACCAGGGTTCTGCCAGTCATTTGACTCAGAACCCACCAGTAACAGCTATTAAGTGCAGAGACAAGAGAGACAGGAATTCTTTTTGATAGTCTGGGGGCTGCAAATGGTGCTGCACGGCTGCCCCGCAGCCAGACATTTCCTTCAGTTTACAGGAGCAACACACACACACACACACACACACTTGTCCTTTCCAGTGCAGAAGGCCTTTTGTAGATATTCCTGCCCCTTCCTCTTGGTGTCGTTTCTCTCTCTTTTCCCCTTTACACCCTGGTGTCTCCAGAGGAGATGCCTGGAGAGCATCCAACTCTGAATTTGGGACTGCCATTGCATCAGCATCCCACAAACCTCAGAAAGCTATTTCCGATGTTCATGAAAGGTTTGAAGGTTGTGATTTTGTTCTGGCAGGCTTGGCACCAGATCACATACCACCTCTACACCCTCTTTGGTTTCCTACCAGATCAGCTGCAGCCACTGCTGTAGCACAACCCTGTTTTCGGTGCTCTGGCTATAGCTGCAGAAATGCAAGTCCTTGATCTGTCCTGGCTTTTTGTGGCAATGTCACAGGTCACAGATACAGTTTTAATGATCCTGGGATAATTGGGAGAGGGTTGTTCAGAACAGCTCGCACCTTGCAGCAGCCATTTAACAAGTTTTACCTTCTCCCTTTGACCCGTGCAACAAAAAGGTGGACAAAAAATAGGTCCTTGATGGTTTTCCCTGCAAGCATGGTGGGGACAACCAGGCACTGGGGAATGGGTTGTGCATCTGGGTTATAGACTGGGGCCACTGGGGGTTTGGATGTCCTAGCAAGGGGCCCTCTTGGAACTAGGTGGTATATCCCGAATCAAAACGCAGAGCTGAAACTCCTCTTCCTCCTCACAACTACATGCCAGATGGAGCTTGTGAATTTTTGATGTCTGCTGAAACTCAGAGAAGTGAGTGATCCTGATAATGCTGTGGAACTGCCCAAGATCCCACAGGCAGCTGATGATAAAACAATAACACAAAGTGAATAAGAGCCTCACCATTGCCCCAACGACTAGGGAGACCCCCTTTTCTGAACTGCAGGATGAAGCAGGGGTCCTGTTGTGTTGTAGCCCACCATTCACATCCAGCCCTGCTGGGAAGGTCTTTGTGTAGTCTATGTTTCCCAATACAAGGGATATAAAACCTGTCAGGTCTCATGTGCATTTCTCACCAGTTCTTGGCCCATGTCTTTCCCTAGACAACCCCATTGCATTAATTCATGTCCCCTCTAGTGACAACATGATCTCATGCTAGAGACCTGCCTCCTGCTCCACGACTGGGCATGAAGAGTCACCTGCAAGCAGGGAAGCTGATGGGTGCATGCATATATCTGCTCCAGGGACTGAGAGCCCACCTGGGATCACTGCTGGTGGCTGAGACACCATGAAGCCATGTCCTTTCACTGTTGTACAAAGTGTGGAAACATTAATCTACCCCGCTTAATGCAAAACCCATAGAGGGACAAAGTCTGTGTTGCACCACATGGTTGATACAAAGGGTATTTTGGTGAGCAAACACCATCCAGGGAGTCCTTCACCCTCCAGGCTGGTATAGGGAAGCCCCAAGGATGACATCTGGCATCAGCACAGGAGAGACACTCACTGGGTGGGATCTTTCCCATACTAACTGGAGACATTTGGGTGGGTAAAACAAACACTTTTAAGACAGGATTCTTTTGATTTCCTTGACACATTGAGCTCTGTGCATAGATAACATGTCCGTATGCGTGTATGTGGGTGTAAACAGCGTGTTCAAGCACATGATGTGGGCTTGTTTGTAGGGTAATGCACCCGAGCTACTCTACCAGCAAATGCACTTTGTGTGCAACTCAACCGGAATCACTGTGGGCTTTCTGGCTTCCTCCCGAGATACCATCAGTGTGTGCACCTGGGCTCAGTGCACACAAGGTTAGCTGGGAGGCAATGGTGCAACGGGTGACCAGAGACACAGATCTTCCATGCTGTGAGTGAGGGCTCTTCTTCAGTCCCTGTAAGAGCCTAGGCAATGCATCTGATTTTCCAAGGACACAGGTCTTCTCCTACACCCCTCCAACAAAACCACAACTGTCAGTTGCATCAGAGTATCCTACAGAAAGCAGAAATTCAACTGACAGACTACAGCATCTCTCTTAACATGGTACAAGTATCACACAAGATCAAATTAATTTTCCTCTTTCAGTGAGGCATTTCAGTCCCATGCAGAATTCTGCTCAGTCTCTGCTGCTCCAGGCCACCACTACCCTCCTGTCTTTTGCAGAGGACATGCCACCCATCCCCAGCTCCTCTTGGGCTGGGACATGCTTGGAGTGTGAACGCTCCCTCCCATTCACTGCAAGGCAGGAACATGAAGCACTGGCTGCTTTATGCTCCTGGCCTCCATTCTCTTTCCCTCCTTCTTTCCCAAGAGCCATTGGATGAAGCCAATAACACAGTTTAACTTAACAGGATGATATTTATGCTCTCAGGGATGTTTGTCCCTCTTCTCTTTTAGAGCTGTCACCTCTCAGTGTTGCACCCTGTCCTCAAGTACTTAATGCAGCTAAGTCAGAGGATCCCTGGGACAGACTGGCTTTGACTCATGGACTCATGGATTGGGACACAGGGAATTAGGCACAGACAGAGTTGCCTCCAGAAGACACCCCCACCCGCATTGCAGCCCTATTCTACAGCTCTTCCCAAGAGGTGGAAAGCCTTCTCCATCCTGTACCTGCTTTTCACACACTGGGGACTTTTCAGAGCTGTGTGCCCCAGCTGCTGGGTGTGGGTTCTCATTTGAGAGGGTTTCAATGCCCTGCTCAGTCTGTGCCCTGGTGTCTGGACATGTGCTAGCTTGACTGCATCCATGCAGCACTTAGGGTGTTTGCATCCCCACCCTCCCCCCCGAAACGGGATCCTGGTGCAGTGCCACTGTGCACGCACAGCATGGGGCTGCCTGCGAGCATCTGGGAGCTGCACAAGTGAGCGTATGGTGTCTCCCTCCCTCCTTCCTGGCGAGGCAGGAGAAAGCGTTCCCACTGTGGATGGCCACTGCTAATGGCCCAGGAATCCTCAATGCAGCTGTTTGTTCTGGCACCAATGCAGCGAGGTCCTGAAGTCAGTTGAACCGCATCGACTTCCCTGCCAGGGTCAGATTTCAGAGGTATGCGATTGGGGATGCCCCCACTGAATGTTTCCAGCACCTGGCCTCCGCCCCCTTCCCTGAGCCTGCCATCACTTCTGCTGGAGGGAAACCTAAGCCTTTTCAACACGGGCAGGAGAACGCGGCCGCCAGGAAAGTGATTTACAGCCCTGCGAAATCCCATCACCCAGCCAGCCCACGAGGCAACAGTGCTGCTATTGTGACAGCCGGTTTGGCGATAGCAGAGGATCCCTGGGCCAGCCCTTCTTCCTCTGTTCCCTTCCTCCCCTACTGCTTCCCCAACCCAGGTCCCATGGCCCTGTGACCCTCTGACATCTGGGGCACTTGTGCAGGAAAGCACGTAAATGAGCTCCATGGTCCACAGTCTGGTTGGGTCTCTCGGAGCCAGTGCGTCTGGTGTGGCCACCATACTGATTAACTGCAGAAATCAGAGAAACTGAAACCAGGATGGGGTGGCAGAGTTACCTCCACAACCCCAAGGAAGCTCCACGTCCTTCCAGCCAAGTTCAGCCCACCGCCTGCGGTAGTCTGTATCAAGAACACAGCAGATGAGGAGAGACCTGCTCCTCCACAGGGCCACTAAGGCCTCTTCAGAGCATCCCATGGCAAGAAGTCCCACACCTGCTGGATGAACTTCTGCATTCCCAGCTTCAGACCACCTCTGCGGGGCAGGATGGTGATGTCAACCCATGCCTCACACCTTAGAGGAGTCAAAAGATGGTGTGTTGATGCCCTACTCTGACTCCTGAGGCACCCAGGTGTACCCAGATTGCTAACTCAGCTCAGCCACATTCTTCCCTCCAGGTGAAATGAATTTGGGCTGTTTAGCTCAGAAAGTCAAATGGAGCTCGGTGACAGATCTGGACACAGCAGGGAATGTGGTGGGAAATAGCACAGCTCTGAAGAATCATCCAGACTGGTGGCAGCCAGGATGTTTCCAGAGCCCACAAGTGACTTTGAACATAGAGATACCCTCTCTGCCTAGGGAAAGAGGTGTGTGCCCAAGAACCCCCAGTAGATCTGTGGTGAAGACACAGAATCAACTTTCTTCACTTTATCCCACCAGCCTGATGATGACCAGCAAAGCTCTGCGTAAGTTCTGGTAAAGTTGGAAAACTTGATGCAAAATGCTGTGGATGCTAAAAGTTTAAGGGAAGGCCGGACAGATTAAAAACCAACCAAACAAAAAAATCCCCTCAGGTCCCATATGTCCATGGGAAAAAAGTCTTGTTCAGGAAGTCCTTGAACTTTGTATGATTTGGGTATTGAAAGGAAGCACTGCATTATGCTTGACCTGTTACATGTTTCCAAAGCCATCTGCTCTTGGCCACCTACAGAGAGGAGACTCAGGAACCTTTGCTGAGCTGTAGAGCTGCTCTTTGTAGAAAAGCTGTACAGATTAGTCTTTCTGCATCCTGCTCTCTCGGGTATGAGTTTTCCCTCTCCAGAGACATGGAGCAAATGTATCTGGAGTATTGCACTGAGCAGGGCAGGCAATTAGCGTGTTTTGGGAGGCCTCTAGGAAGGATTGGGTGCTGTTGTGCTGAACGCTGTGTGAACACAGTGAGGACCTGAGCAGGGTTTCCTCCATCCTATCTCAGGAACTGAAAGTGTCTGAAAGTTAGATGTTTCATCTGAGCTAATCTTTGCAGGCTGCTTTTGGCCAGCTGAGAGAAAACAGTTCTGAATGAGAACAGCTCAGTTTAGGAGAGATTTTGACAGCTGGATGTTTCCCTATGAGTTATGTACATGTGGGTTGAGGTGACCAGCTCAGACAGAACTGCTCATCTTTTTGACATCTAAAGAAAGAAGTCCCTCAGCTTGAAAGATCACACAGCCCTTTCCATCTCCTCTCCGCTCTGAAGGACCACCCCCTGTGCCCAGGGCTGAGCCACAGACTGATGGGTAGCCCCCAGTGCACGTGCCTGTCCAAATGAAGACCTCATGCAGACAGAAGGACCTGCTGCCACTTCACAGGACAGCCAGTGTTGGTGTGGAGAGACCCAGGGAGCTTCTGGTGTTGCAGGGGGTTGTATGGTGGATTGCAGGATGCGAAAAGAGGTGGTGTGCAGGGGAAAGGACCAAATCATTGTGCACTGCAGAGAAACAGGACTCTGGGGTGGTCCTCATGGTCTTACATCTTCCCTGCCATGGCTACCGACTGGACCTGCTCTGGTGGGCTGGTGCTGCAGGTTCCCACACTGACATGCGTACCTCTTGTTTAACCACGTACCAGATGCACAGCAAATCTGTCCTCTGAGCCTCAGACCTGGGTTTGGTTTGAACTGTTAACTTTGTCCTAGTGTCTGGCCTCCACGTGTGTGGGAGCTTTCCTGTTTAAAGAAAACGTTTCACGGAGGGTTTGGGGTGTATTTCAGCAGGAAACTTTAGCAGCTTCTGCAATTGTAGTGCTTCCTCTGCTTCGTTCTCCTCCTCTGCCCTCAGAGGGCCTGCAGAGCTGATCAATCCTGCTTCATAAATATTTTACCGACTACCTAAATACGAACTGAAGAGACTCTTTGCCACAGATCAGAATCCCATTGCAGACAATTGTTGTGCCATGAGAGTGATACTCAGGCTAAGCCCTTGGGATGCCACCAGGAGACCAAGAGATGGCGTCTCTGTACTGGTGACTCCATGTCTATTTACGTGGAGATTTATGTGTCTATTGTGGCATGGAGAGGGTGATCACCAGCGGATCCCCTTCTAACATGGTCCCTTGTCCCTTCCTCAGAAAATTTATCCCAGATCATTTCTGTTGATAGGGAAAGACATGAAGGACCTAAGGGGAAGGGTACAGGGAGGTTGTCCATCCAGTTGATGGTGTGTGTCCTCCATCTCTCATCACTCAAGAGGGGTTCAGAGCACCTCTCTATCTTTTCTCCAGCTGCTGCCTCCAGGGAAACCTGAAGCTTCCCCACGTGGCAGCTGTAAATGGAGAAGGAAGGACCAGGCAGAGGCACAGCTTCGGGTCGGGGGATCACATTCATCCTGGGGCTTCCTGTTCAAGGGTTCAGCCTCCCAACAGCATCCTTCACTGGTGGCTATAGAATCATAGAATCACAGAATGGTTAGAGTTGGAAGGGACCTTAAAGATCATCTTGCTCTAACCCCCCTGCCATGGGCAGGGGCACCTCCCACTAAACCAGGTTGCTCAAAGCCCCATCTAACCTGGTCTTTGAGCCTTAGACATGCCTTGGCCTTGCACTTTTCATGTCCCCTCATGCGTGAGAGGGAGGGAACTTATATGAGCTGCATCTCCCAAGTTGGAGTCCCACCACCACTGACAAAACTTCTGCTACCTCTGGCCCACTTGGGTCCAGATCTGATCTCCCAATAAGAGCAGTTGTGTTTATTTCCGTTGTCTCACAACCATAAGACTAAGAACCCTCTCTTAGCCTTTGCTCCAACCTTCTCAATGACACAAGTGGGTCATTGCCCTTGTCTTTGAAGCAAGCTCTAGGATGAGGAGGAAAAGATACACCTCAGAGCAGAAACCCTGACAAATTAAGCCTTTCCTACTGAGCCCATCACAGGAGATTTTGAGACCTGGGACTGCTGACATTCTGCACAAGTTTGAGACTGAAATATTCTGTGTTTGCTGAGCACATTTATTTCCCCGGTCATTCCTGAATGCCAGTTGTGCAACGTGAGCTGAGAACTGATGATGCGTTGCTGGGGTGCGTGCTGTGTCCATGCACGCAATACCTCTTGTAGCAGACCTGCTTTGCATAAGCGCTTTGCGAGCGAGCAAGAAAGCCCAAAGGTGGTTGGGTGACCATCAGATTTTGAAGGCTGTAAACTCAGTGTACAGCATTTGCTCCCCTTCCCCCTGCAGCTGCCAGAGACCATGTGCAGAGCTGGTGCGGGTCTGAATTTTAAAGAGCGTAGTGCAAAAATATCACTGCTGCAAGGCCAATCTCATTTACCAACCTGATGACTTTTACAGGAAAATAACACGCTCTTTTCCTGCAAGGCAGACAGAAATATATGGTATCGGGCCTGCCTTTATTTCCCACCCTTCTGGGTATTTGCAAATGAGTCTGTCTCTTTCCAGTCTTCTGCCTCTTTTAGGTGCTTTACACTATTAGATAAACCCGCGGTAGAAGGAAAGGAAATTGAATTAAAAATTGATCTGATCTACCTCCTGGGAGCTCTATGAAAGGCAGCATCCCAACATTTCCTGGGTAGAACAGGAGGAAGGAGAAATAATAACCCTTAAAAAGGAGGAAAAGAGAAGTGGGAACATCAATTAGACTGAAAAGATACACAGGTTGTGCTGCCTATACACGAATTTAGTAGATAGATGGTGCATAGGACTACCAAGATGTATGACAGGTGATATTTCCCAAAAGCCCTGGTGACTGAGGGAGTAGAACTGGCACCAGGGGGCTGGTTCTCCCAGTTGTGTGGATTCATACAGAGGTATAATGGCCCAGAGTTTTTGGAAAATATCTGGTGTTCTGGGGGCCTGAACTTGCAGCACTTTTAGAAGGCTTGAGTCTGCAGATCCAAGTGTATGGCTGGAGGATGCAGATCAGCAAGGTCTGGAAATCAGGTCCAGATTCAGAGGATACAGACTTCCTCATGGATCACCTGCCTTGAGCGCAAACAGAGGCTGGTCCAGGTCCCCGCTGTGTTCATGCACCCAACTCCCGTGCGCCCATGCTCTGCAGTGACATTCTGTGCCTACCCAGAAAGTCAGAACTTGAAGCATAAATAAACATGCTGTAAAACACCACCAATCCAGTAAACAGTGAAGATTACAGGGACTGATTTGGCTGGCCTGCATTAGCTGTTTTGCAGGGCTACGGTGATGCAAAACAGCTGTCAGCTTGGTCATTCCCGTGAACAACCATCTCGTATTAGCCCAGACTTGCACGTGGGTCTGGGCATACTTGGGAATCTGCTCGACCAATTGCACCCTCCGTGCATATATACTTGGGACTCTGAAGGATGTCTTCAAGATATTGGCATGCAAGTGCCTGGTAGCTACTGGCTGAGAAGAAGAAACCCATTGAGCCAAAGCCAGCTGTGGAGAATGTAATTACACAGTTAAACTCGGAGACCACTGACAGTCACATAATAAAGGAAACCCAGCCTCGCTGGACGCAAATTGCTTTTGTTTTGCTCGAGAAAGGAAGGTTTTGTTGACATCCCAGATATCTGCTTTCGGACAGGAACACTTAGAAAGAATCACACAACAATGTCTTACTCCATTAGATAGCTCTACCCAGGCTGATGGGCTTCCCTGTCCAAGAGGGCTGCTATTCTGGGCTGGGGCCATTAGAATAGCAAGTCAGCTCATCTCACCATCCAGTCATCACCATCATGTGCAAAAAAAACCTCCAGGAGCACATTAAAAATGTAGTGATTCATTTAGGACATGCTGTTTTCTTCCTCCTCTCCTTCCCTGAAAGACAATTGTCTGCAGAGGGGATTGTCTCGGGGTTTCTGAAGATCCTGATCAGGTTTCTTTAATATATCCTCTGCTGGGAAGTTGTCTTAGAGAAGGAAGGTAAAATTAAACAGATCTTGGGTAGGGAGAGGAAGGTGGAGGTGGTGGGCTCGGTGGTCTTTGGGAAAATTGCATTACTGCTGAACTGTTAGAAAGACAGGTCTAGTGGGAAGGACTGTGTCCATTTTCTTAATCAAATGCAGAATAAGCTCTGTTGTAATTGCTTTGGCAAGGTGCTGGAGGTGTTTTGGAAACTCCCAGTGACAGAGAGTCTCTCTCCCTTCACTAGGCAGTCTGTTTTCCTGCCCTACTATCTTCTCTTAGGAAGCTTCTCCTGATATTTAATGCTATTTCCTTTGCTGTAATCTAAGGTCATTGCCTCCTATCCCTGAGGGACGTGAGGAACATTTTTTTCTCTTACTTCCTCTGTGCAGAAGTGTGGTGGGTTCACCCTGGCTGGACATCAGGTGCCCACCGAAGCCGCTCTGTCACTCCCCTCCTCAACTGGACAGGGGAGAGAAAATATACTGAAAGGCTCACGAGTCAAGATAAGGACAGGGAGATCACTCACTGATTACCGTTATGGGCAAAACGGACTCAACTTGGGGAAATTAATTTAATTTATTACCAATGAAATCACAAGAGGGTCATGAGAAATAAAACCAAATCTTAAAACACCTTCCCCCCAGCCCTTCCTTCTTCCCAGGCTCAACTTCACTCCAAATTTCTCTCCCTCCTCCCTGTGATCGGTGCAGGGGTGCAGGGGACAGGGATTGCGGTCAGTTCATCACAGGTTGTCTCTGCCACTCTTTCCTCCTCAGAGGGAGGACTCCTCACACTCTTCTCCTCCTCCATTGTGGTGACCCTCCCACAGGAGACAGTCCTCCAAAAACTTATCCAACGTGAGTCCTTCCCACGGGCTACAGTTCTTCACAAACTGNCTTATCCAACGTGAGTCCTTCCCACGGGCTACAGTTCTTCACAAACTGCTCCAGTGGGGGTCCCTTCCATGAGGTGCAGTCCTTCAGGAACAGACTGCTCCAGTGTGGGACCCCCACAGGGTCACAAGTCCTGCCAGAAAACCTGCTTCAATGTGGGCTCTCCACGGGGTCACGTCCTCCTTCAGGCATCCCCCTGCTCCAGTGTGGGGTTCTCCATGGGCTGCAGGTGGATATTTGCTCCACCGTGGACCTCCATGGGCTGCAGGGGGACAACGTGCCTCACCATGGTCTTCACCATGGGCTGCAGGGGAATCTCTGCTCCGGCACCTGGAGCACCTCCTCTCCCTCCTCCCTCCTTCTTCCTTGGTGTCTGCAGAGTTGTTGTTCTCACATATTCTCACTCCTCTCTGGCTGCTTCTGTGAAGTTTTTTTTTCCTCCCCTTCTTACCTATGTTATCCCAGAGGCATTACCACCGTTGCTGATGGGCTCGAGCTTGGCCAGCAGCGGGTCCATCTTGGAGCCGTCTGGCATTGACTCTATCGGACATGGGGAAATCCTCTAACAGCTTCTCACAGAAGCCACCCCTGTAGCTCCCCCACTACCACAACTTTGCCACATAAATCCAATACAAGAAGCCTTTTATGTGTTGGAAGGCTGTAATCATGTGTCCCCTTGATCTTCTCTAGACTAGACGTCTTCTCTCCTCAGCCCCACAGATCATGAGTTCTCTATTGCTCTTGGGCCACCTCAAGACACAGCCGGGTGTCTGCAGAGATGACCTTTGCACTTGCTATAAGGAGTTTTATGGCGATCAAAGAATGCTGTTATTATTAACGTCTGCAGACAAAGTTAAAGATTTCTCCGACATGGAGCCTCTAGAAGGAAGGTATCAAGGTCTCAAGTGTGAATCCAGACAGACAGCTTAAAATGTGGAGAACCTGTGATTTGCCAGACTTTGATGCTAAGGACATGACTTGCCATGTTCTAAGTGAGACTGTGGAGTCTCATGGAGGTACTGGAAGTGTTTCTCCAACATGCACACGTGCTGTGTCTAGATAACCTGGTAGCTATGGACTGCAAACAAGAAACCCACTGACCTGAGGGCTGCTGTAGTAGCTTCATGGGCCTGTGGAAACCCAAACAAGAGGTGGCAATGATTCATTGCCTGCCAGAGTGGGTCAAAGTCACGTCCTCCACCGGACGTATGAGAAAGCATTATTCCTGGACTCTGTCATCTAAGAGTGACAAGACTGCTCAGCAACAACGAACCAAAGGGATGCTTACAGCAGATGTATAATCTTTGAGTCAAAAACCTTCTAAAGTGTCCTCAACAACGTGATGGAGGCTGTGCTTACAGGTCTTTGGAGGGTGGATACAGGCTAAACACATCTTTGTCATCTGAGGACCTCTCTCAAGCCCACTGGTTCTTGATAGCATTGGCAGTGCTTAGTTGAAAGAACAGGGGAGTGGCAATGCATTTGTGGAACATCAGCTAAAATCAGGAGGTGGTAGATTTGAGAAACTCATGCAGTATGTGGTTAGATTCATTGCTGCAAGCTGTTGTGGCACAGAGGACCTGCAATGATTAAAGGCGTGACCAAACCAGACTTTCTTGTGGAAGGGCAATCCACTGAGAGTTACTCAAAACAGAGACCCCAAGGCTAGCTCACAAGTTAGGTGTGTCACTGGAGTGGACTAGTCTCTGACTTTCTCCTGTGGGCAAAACATTTTTCTCCTTTAAAGAGTTCCGGAATTTGCTGGAGTCTTTGAACTCTCATGACTACATCCCATTAAACACTCTGCTTTGTGGCCTGGGAGATGGCAGGTCTCTGACCTCTGCCTGAAGGAGCTGCAAAACCATGGCTTGGTTGTGATACCCTTGATCTTGAATTCTAACATTCTGCCTTTGATTCTGCCCATCACTACCTGCTTCAGATGAAGGTGAAAGAAATTTTGTGATACACAGCTATTAAATAGTCTTCCATTGGAAGAAACTTCTTCTTGGCCTTTATTTACAGCAGACTGGCTTCTGTCCCGAAGCATTGCAGTATATCCCCAAAACGTTATCAATGTCATATTAATGGTACTTCTATCCATTTTTATGCCCTTAAAACTTTCTCTGTCTCTGGTCATAATGCAATCTTACGGCAAAGACTTTCACAGATGAAATGTATATTTGCACATTAAAAAACAGCATGAGGGAGGGATATTTTACCCAAAGGCTCCCAGAGGTTACTCCTCCTAAACATTCAAAAGTTTCATAGACTTTTTAATGAGAAATAAGAAGAGTCAGGAGACGGTTTTGGAGAAAACAAACTGATACCCTGCACAAACTCAGCTGATCCTGCTCAGATGACCAGGGCTCTGAAACAATATCCATGAACACTCAGATGCAGGGGGAGAGGAAAGACAGTTGTTTCAGAGCGGCTGCTGAAACCACAGCGCTGTCGTGCACAGTTCCCGTTGTTATGGTCTCTCGAATCCATTAACTGTGATTGTTTTACACTTCCCCCTCCCTCCCATCCTGGGCTGATTTGCAGCAGAGGCAATGAGAAAGCAGAAAGCTTCTCTGGCCAGACTCCATCCTCTACAGGGGCAACCAGGCACTGGGGAACACCAGCCCCCATCCTCATTTTCCCCTCAGATCACCCACTATATTGCTCTGCTGGTGTCAAAACACCTTTGAAGAGGAGTTGGCATAACCAAAGTGTCCATGAGATGCAGATCTCTGTATGCGTTCTCCCGTCCATGCTGAGGATCCTTCGCAACCGAAAATAAAGAAGCCCCATCTGAAATGAGACACTGGATTCACACGATAGATCTTGGAGGGGGAGGACAGGAAGATGTTATTTTTGGCCGCTTGCCTACAGCAAAACCAGCCACCACTCTAAAGCCAATAGATCTGTATTAGCAACTCCTGTGGGAGGTACAGGCTAAAGATTTACATCAGTATTTGTAGGACAAACACATTTTGAGGCCACAGATAAGAGTCTGTTACTGTTACGTTTATCTTTATGCAGGCTTGCAGCAAAACACATCTCTCCTCTGAGGAACTTATGGCTCAGGCCCCAGAAATTAGGGTGTAAAGTTGTTTTGGTGATAACTCCCTCAGATTGCAGTTAGTACCTAGATGCTTCGAAAGCCAAGCCTATAGAAGCAAGTTGGACAAAAGATATAAGAACCAAAAAAGGAAGGGGCTTCTCAAAGTCACCCCAGGGTGATTGGCAGAGCCAGAAATAGCACACAGGTTATTTTGGTGCGGAGCCATCTCCATCCTTGGCCATATAAAGGTTAAGCATCTAACCTAGCGTGTTGTTCAAGGCTCTTTCTATAGACCACAAAGAAAAGCCGGAACAAACAGCAGGCAATACAAACCACCTTACATGGGATGAGAGGAGAGGTCTGACTGACATAATGACTATAGAAGAAACCTCAAGAAATAATTTTTAAAAGGCTACATAAGGTGAGAATAATCCCACTTGCTGGTCTGCTGTTCAATGGAGGCCAACAGCAGGCTCGGTCTCCATCTAGGCTGGTGTTCCCATGCCCACAACAGCCAGTGGCTCAGAAGGTCTTGACAAATGGCCCCCAGTTTCTTTACAGAACCAGAGTAAGCACTAGCATTTTTATCTAAAGGTCAGAGGATTCAAATGATGGTGGTCGGAAGGAAATATTAGTGGCTAACTATTCCCTTGGCCACAGAAATGTGGAAACTATTGACTGTGCGGTGGCTTTCAACATTTCTCTGTCAGTTGTGAGCCCCTCAGCATTTCTTGGTGGAGGTGTGGACCTTGTATCAAAACTACATGTGTATAAGTGACAGATTTCGGGATTTTTATCAACCTTTCACAAACCTCTCAGTGTCCATCGTTGCCAATGAAGCTGAGGACTTCAGACTCAAAACAAGGGAGGTACGGCCTGAAACAGCACATACTGTTTGTGGTTCTAGATGTTTCTAAAGAGGACGGGAGGCCATGGTGTAACTGTACCAGCCACTCTTCAGCATTACATGAAAATGCAAAGAGGTGGCAGGGACAGGGACTTGCCATGATTTTATTAGAAGTCTCTGCTCTAGCGGACGTTTTCTTTCTGGTCTTTGAAATTAGTAGGTTTATTTACAACCAGATAAATGTCTGTTTTCTGGCTTTTCTTCCCAACAAAATAATTTTTAAAATTTTCTTTAAAACACACAATTAGATTTGAAGCCCAATATTCAGGAATGAAAGGAAGGATAAAATTCCCAGCCTTGCTGCAGTCTTGGAGGGATTTTTATTGATAACAGCAGCTTGCATTACTACAACAGGTGCTGGTTTTGACCAGGAATTGGAACTGTCCAGAAATTACTACAACAAAATCACTTAAGCCAAAATCCACCACGTGTACCTGAGCTGTCTTGTGGCGAGTCTCTCCAGCTTAGTCGACAGAGAAAGACAGACTCTGCTTGTGAGGGGTGATGCACCCTTTCCAGGTCTCTGTCCTGCTCCACTGACCACAGAGAGGAAAATCCCAAATCTCGCTTTGCCAGAGGCTGGTCAGTGGCAAGAAACAAGGTGTCAAGTGCAACTTGATGCCCTGCAATACCGTACTCGGCCTCCAGCTCCTGCTCCATGGCTTCCTGCTGGTCCTGTGCCATGTCTACCTGGCCTTGGCAGATATCCTGGACAGCCTGGGTGCCTCTAGATGACTAGGAGGCAAATTAATTGAGCCTTCATTGCCTGCGTAGAGTGAACTGAATCTCTCCCCAGGCTCATTGCTGTGCTGGCTGGAGCTCCATGGACAAGCTCAGACCACAAAGTCCAGGTAGACACTTAGACGTCTCAGAGCAGGCAAGAGGAGTCTCCTGCCCAGGATGCCCAAGAGAACCTGGACCAGAGCACAAGGCAGTCTTTGCCTCTAAAAGCTTCCAGCTCCAACACAGCCAAGAGGAAACAGGAGCACTTGGACGAGAAAGCAGCTTCCTAAGTATCCCCCTGTGAGATGCTCACACAGCTACTTGCGATGCCTGTGTTCACTTAGTTCAAGACAGTCTCTGCATTCCCCAGAGACCAGTTTTGGCTCTGGAGTTCTTACTGTGACTGTCCTCTTTTAGTCACGTTCAGGACTCCTTTTTAAAATGATTTAAAAATTTTAACTCATGCACAAAATGCAGGGTTTTGCTCATTTCAAAGGCACATTTCCCAAATCTAAACACAAAAACTTCAGCATCAAAATAGCTTAACTCCGAACAACAAAAGACCAAATCATCCCCAAAACGCTGAATAAATGAAACCAATTTTCTTTCGAGGCATTTGCAGGAGAACACCTATTCATATACAAACAAAGCAAACAGAGACAATCCCCAGAGGGGTTAAAACACACAAGATTATTGTTTTCTTTTAATTTGCCCTGACACTTTCCTTTAGCACACAGTGACTGGCTAGATGATGAACATGAAAAACAGCAAATGATGTTTTACCTTCGGTAACTCCCCCGAACTCTTTAGACATCTACTTTGTCAAGCCCTTCCAGAGGCTGACTTGCTGAAGGACACGCAGGAGGGAGATAATAGTATTTTCTTACTCATTTCCCCCTACCCTATAAGTACATAAGTAGTCAGCCATGCATCAGGACTACGAGTTCTCACTCCTTTATCTGCTGTTTTTAAAGACTAGTTTTCTTTGAGCCTTAGCTTCTGGAGTCATGTGTTGGGGGACACACAGCTCACATTTAAAATAAAAAAGAGCATTTACCTGCCATGGCAGCAGAAAGAAGCTGGAGATGATTAACTCCAGAGTGCCAGAATAAGGGGAGAAAAAGGAAGAGAAATAAAAACTTCCCCTTTTTGAAAAGCTCATGATATTTTAAGCAACTGTCATAATTTTGGGACCATTTTCCATCTCTAATAATTCAAATGGGTTGCTAAGGCAGCGTTTCCTTCACTGCAGCATTGGGTGCTACCTGCAACCTTCTTTCATTACGAAGAGGAAGAGATGTCCATTGTACTTCAGAAACTGAAGAGGTTTTTTCTACATTGCAGAGGGGAAAATTTACAGTCAATTGTTGGCATTAACTGGCAAAATAAATTCAGAGCAGACAGTGTTCACGGAAACTGGGAAGCCTTTGAGAACATCCTGCTGATGCCACTAACCATGATTCCATAAATGCAACATTATTATCTTAAAAACAGGGAGGATGGCCTAAAGCCCACTGTGATGAAAAGATGCAATAATAAAACTACAAAACCAGGTAAAGAACAGAAAAAAAAAAAGAGGAGAAAGATGCAACGCTAAGCCAACAAACCTAGGCTTTGCCTTGTAGCGTGGCCTAGCACCTCCTGTTTGGAGGCGGCTGACAGCTGCCTAGACCACAGGCAGAAGCCGCTTGTGTCAGTCTGCACTCATGGGACCCGGTAGACAGACACAGAGTCTCTTGAGGCCTTCAGCTTGCCTCACTGCAGATATCCATGGTATCATGAGCTCATGGTGATGTCATGGTGTCTTATCTGCTCTCCTTTAGGTGCTTGCTCTAGCATCTCTCTTCTTGCTGGATCTCTGCTGCCTATGGAGAAAAACTGAGTTACCTCCCTCCCTTGGAGATGGAGAAGCTCCATCTTTTGGAGTAGCCTCCAAAAGCAGGTGAGATCCATCTCATCTGACTTCCAAGCAAGTCTGACAGCGTCATGGTCAACTCCATGCTTGCTATGGGGCCTCCTGCCTCCCTCCAGGCAGCACAGATAGAAGGAAAAACACAACTTTGCATAGCCAAGGTGTCTCCACAAATCCCTCACAGCATGCTCAGGTCTTGATCACAAACACAGGCCCTTCTCTTTCCTCACATTCCCCACTCCACCAGCATTTGCAGTGTGGTGTTACGGTCCCTTTCCCACCCTGGGATGCCCTTGTGCTGGGCACGGCTGGGCCAGCTCGTCTGCTTTTGTTGTCAGGGACTGGGAGGATGGTGGGGTGGATGGGAGCTCTGAGACAAGGGACCAAGTATGCTTCTCTGAGGGCAGTCCCCAGATGTGGCTGCACCCTGGCTGGTACCCCTCTGTCTTTATGTGACTTGCCATAGCAGGTCCCCTGATCTTCTCCCGTCCTGTCAACTCACTTATGGTGTCCTGCCATGATCAGGGAGAAACCAGCATGGAAAGTTCTGCAAACTGCCCGAGTGGACCCAAACCTGAAGTCCTGACAGCTTTCCTTAGACTTTATAACACCTAATATCATCTAAAAGCCAGACACAGCTGAGAGCCTGTTTCATGCTGCCTTGGAAAGCAAAGCAGCCTCAATCACAGGGACAATGAAGGGGCCCTGTCTCCTCCAGTCCCCTCTTCCCAGGAACAGGAATCCCATTTATTTCTCTCCCAAGCTTCTGGTGCAGCCTCTAGGGCCCTGCCTTCCCACACTCCTCTGCTGCTTCTCCTGCCTGGATGGTGTAGTTAATTTTCATGCTCTCCTCTCCCCACTTTCTTGCCAGTGCTCATGGGAAGGGATGAGCAGCAAAGTCCCTGCACAGACGATGCAAGTGCCAAGGCAAAGGTTCAGCAGGTGGGTTATAAAGCAGGCAGCCCTCTCCTCTCGTACTCCTGCAGGCAGAGCAGCCAGGAAACCCCTGGAGAGGGTTTCTTTCTTTCTTTCTTTCTTTTTTTTTCCCCTCTTCCCTTCTCCTTTCCTTTCCCGCCTCCATCAGCAGCCACCTCCTGAGCCCGTCCCCCCGTTTCTCCCGGCACCATGCCTTCTGGAACGTCGCAGCTCCGCTCTTTCATGAGCAGTGTGTGGTATTATGACTCCGGCGATGCTGAGCCCTGCCAGCACGCCTCAAACCACAGGTATCTGACCCCATCCCAAGCCCCATAACACTGATTAATGTCCTGATTCACAACCCGATAGGGTTGGCAGCATCAGTGGCCGAGATGGGACACCACCCCACTCCCTGCTCTGTCCCCTCCTCCCTGAAGACCTCTCTCCCTTTGCTGGAGAAGGGGGGGCGGGTATCTGCTCCAAAAAAACCACCCGGCAGCAATTGCGGGCAGGGAGCGCGGGAGCTGCCAGCGGCGGCCAGGAGCTGTGCATGGTCGGGGTGCCGTTACAACAAGGCCAGCTCTGTGATTACGGCACATTAAGCTCTCAGTGTGGTGCAGGCAGCTCTGGGGCATGACGTCCTCCCAGCTCCAGCCAGTCAGCTCTGGCATCCCCCTCTGTCTCCTCCTTTTGCTGGGTATGGAGGGGAGACACTGGAGGGCTTGACGTGCTGCTCACCTGGAGCTGAGGGCAGCCATGGCCTCAGAGCCACCGGGGAAGGCACGGTGGGGAGAAAAGCTGCGGTGACTGGGCATACCTCAGCGGGAGATGGAGGGGTGGGAGGAGGAAGGTCCCCAGAGAGAAAAGCACAGGCTGCGAGCCATTGCAAGAGGGCAAATCAACCCTGGATCATGTTGCAATGGGGCATCCCTGCACCTTGCTGGTGGGATAGAGGTATCCACACACTCCAGGGGTACTGGGTGGTGGCTGGTGGTGAGAGTCACAACAGAGCCTTGTTTTAGGTCTACTGATGCCTTGGATGTGACTGTAGCAGGGATCCAAACAAGCAGCCATGGAATGGGACCTGCTGCAATGTGGGTCCCTGCCCATGGGGCCACAAGCATCACCTAAGCCTGTGTGAGAAAATAAATCAGCTGGGTCCTGTTCTCTGTTCCCTTTTACCATGCCCATGTCCATACGTCTACAGTACAAGGGTGGTGAGGCACCAGAACAGGTTGCCCAGAGAAGCTGTGGCTGCCCCATCCCTGGAGGGGTTCAAGGCCAGGTTGGACGGGGCTTGGAGCAACCTGGGCTGCTGGGAAGTGTCCCTGCCCAGGGCAGGGGGGTTGGAACTAGATGATCTTTAAGGTCCATTCTAACCAAAACCATTCCATGATTTTATGAATATCTTTTTCCCAAAGCAGTGTGGCTTCGTACAAACAACCTCCTACAGCCCACAGTACACCTGAAATGTGCTGAAGCATTATTTGGTGTAGTGCAAGCTGGTGAGATCTAAAGACAGTCCAGGGAGTGTGCTGGCAGTAGAACAGCATGGAGGATCATGGGAAGGCACTTCATCCCATCAACAATGCTGATAACTATTCTGCAGGAAATTTGGCTGCTTTGCAATTAGAGGAGGGATGAGTGATTCACCTCCATGTCAGCAGAAACAGGAAAAATGGCAAATGGAAGAACGCAGGGGTCCACCTGGGCTCTCTGCTCCTGCTCCACCTCAGGTGTCTCCTTCACCCAGCTCTGTTCATGGGATGGCAGTCAGTTTACCCTTTGGCTTGGCCATTGTTCTGCTTATCTGGGGAACTCAGAGCCCTTATCGCTCCAGGAAGTGCTGAGTCAGGTCAACCAAACACATGCCCACATTGACCCCTACGGAGATCCTCTTTGTGTTCCGACTTGTTGGCATAGAACCAGGGCCAGATCCTTACCTGGGTGCAAAACACGGACTGACTGTTCCATTTTCACCAGCTGAAACGCGCTCCCCTCCCCCTGCTCCTTCATATACCTGAGTCATCTTTTGCTGATGACAGAGTAAATTGGGAGTACACAGTAGCTGTGACTTTGAATGGCCCGATTTCCTACTTCCAGTCCTACAAAATATTTGCAAAAAGCACTTAAAGTTCAGTTTGTTGATCACACTGACGTTGTCAATGACGCCAAGGGATGCAAGGGCAAAATCAGTATAAAAATTTGGGTAGAACAGAAGAAAAAGCAATCATCTATTGCACAGTCTGCTTTAAACACTGGGGCTAAATTTGCTCAAGTCTCTTCAAGTCAGACATCATGATTTGGCATCCTTTAAGAATGGACCCAAATCCACAGCTGAATTCAGCCCTGTCCTGTGGTTTGAAAAATCCAGCCTGCCAGCATGCTTATCATCCTTCCCCACCGCCACCATAGCCAGAAACAAGAGTGACACCCCCCCCTTTCAGATCTCCCCCACAAATTGCTCATATTTAAATGTTTTCAAGAAGGCATTCATTGCACAAGGCAGCCAGCCACAAAAGAAGCTACTGAAGCATGGCTGAACATGGTTTGGAGAAGCATCTGGAAACTGGGGGCTTGTCATCTGACCCAGATCTCTCAATTTGCAGAATCTTCTCCCTTCCCGTCCAGATGCAACCCAGGACCAGGAGACCAGGACCAGCATATGCCAGTTGGGCTTCTCCAATTTACACTCTGGCTCTCTCCTTCTTTCCCTGCAGTGACACTGATTGACATCAGATGAGATTCTCTTGGCCCTTGTGCACTCCACAGGAACACCACTGATTTACGCCAGCAGAAGGCTCTGGCCCCTTGAGCTTTGTGGTTTGTATGATGAGGTTAAGGCAAATCACAGAGAAAATCTGATCCCAGGAATGAAACAAAAAAAACCCCAACAACAAACATGCTTCATTGTGGTGGTGAAAGGCTGACGGAGAAACACCAGTCATGGTGGGAAATGAATTGGAAATGAAACTGGTACTCTGCAGTGGGATCATATGGTGGGATGCTCCGAGACTGTTTAACAATGCTGTGGCATGAGTCAGAGCTGTACGGTTATACCCACACGCTCACTTGTATATACACACATCCGTAACGGTTTCATACCAAACCCCACGTCTTTGTCAGCTGAGGAAATAAGGCCTCGAGGCCCACCCAGGTTCTGTGGGGCGCAGTCACAGATGATCTGTGGTGGGATGCTCTGCGGATGAGTGGGTGCCTTGAGGGTACGGGGCAGCTCTGAGATGCACGACCACCCATTGCTGACATCTAAAGCCAAGCAAGGGAAATCAGCCCTGTCCTGCTTTGTCCCCATCCAGTGGCTAGCCTGGGTAAACAGTTCTGGTAATTTAGTGAAAATAAGCCACGTCTGCATTAGATACAGTGCATCAGACCCTCTGACCACCTACTGGTGTGTTATTTAGTAACCATGGCTCTTTAGACTGGGAAAACGTTTCCACCTCAGTGCCTATAGAGCCAGCTCTCTCTCTTTTATCCTTTTCTGGGAAGAACAACAAAAATCAACCATGTTTCCAAATGCACAAAGCCCACCTTCACTCCCCACGAGTCCTCTGTGCCTTAGCTGCACACACAGAGCATGAAGTGCCTGAAAGCACACAGAAAGTCAATGGGAGAGCTAAATTTCATCTCCTCGTCTCCTCTCCTTACTGAAGAGGGCATTTTAGAGCAAGCAATTCAGTCAGTGTAACCTCGAGGGCACTGGAAGAAAACAAAAGCCCAGAGGAAACTTCAGGGATATCAACTCTGAGAGGTTAAAAGGCTTCATAAGCTGATGGCTCTTGACAAGCCAGAAATTCTGGCTTTTGAAGCTCTATATGTTGGTTGACTCTTAGCAGTCCCACCTCTTATCAGCTCTCTGCCACTTTTAATATTTTTTTTCTGTATTTTTACTGAGCTGAGTGAAATTGTTAACCATGAAATAGATATGCTGGGTAATGTTGCTTTATCGATCTTACTCTTCGAGTGCAACCAGGAGAAACAGGTCATTTCCTTGCAATCACTCGCCATAGCCGCTGTCTCAAAGCTACTTCAGCTCTGATTGCTCAATGCCTGAAAGGGGAAGTGGTTTGGGATGCAGGAGTCAAGAAGAAAGCCAAGGTAACATTGAGGCAAGGCAGCGGTTGAGGCAATAAAAGTGGGATAGATAGAAATAGCACGTGAAGTTCATGGAAATCAGTCCACTAGTTTCACTGGATTTTGGAATTTGGTTTGTATCTTTACAAAAGAGGCTACTGGCTATTTACTCCTGGGGGAGATCAGGCATTGCCTAATGTGTTTTAATTCACAAGATCAATGGATTAATTACTCTGCAGGTCAGCTTAAGGTTTCCTACGGCTGAGCAGTCTCTGTGTCACTAAATAAAGTGGGTTAGAGACCATTTTGTTGGGAAGGGAGACGGCAGTAACTGTCTGGGCGCAAGTGAGCTTGTGCGTGAGCCAGATTCAGCCTTTTCTTTTGGTGGGCTTCCATGTACCTACAGGGAGTGGTCTGAATGCAGACCCATGTTCCAGGTTGGTGAAAAATGTTGGTTTCTTTTTCCCTAGCCTTGTGAAAGAAAGGCCAAAGACAGTGACAGAAATGACAGAGCCGGCTGTCATCACGCTGGGGAGATGTTCCCCTAACAGCACAGTGCAGGAAATTGTGAACAAAATCACGTTCAAACGATGCTCCAGGAGGAGAGGTTCTGCTCGCCTCCTGGGCAGAGCAGGGCCAGGGTAATTCCAGCTTCTGAACCCCTCCTTTTCCTCCTGAGCTAAGAAATGTCCCACTCTATGTCTGCTACCAGCACTGTTCCTGTGGTCAGTGTATGGGATGGGCCCGGGGCTCTCCTGGAATTCCGCAATCCCTTGAGTGCCCCAGGCATAAAATATGATTAAATATTTTCAATATTTATGAGATTGAAAATATTTAATCATATTGGTGATATTTAATCACAGGTGAATAAATGAAGGCAATAAGATGATGATTACATGACTTACTAGTAGTCCTAAACAGCGGCGGAGTTGCCCAAAGCCCCACTGAGTCTCAGTTAATTGATCATTTGTCCTCTGCTGCGTACCCAAGAGGTGGTAGTTCCCTACCATCTGCTGCTCCTTACAAAGTGCCTCATCCCTTGATCCGTGGCAAGCATGAGTTTTTTCATACCACTCACTTTTCTGTTAAAACATATAGAAAAAAAAACATTTAGGTCCCAAGCCAAAGTTCAGTAAAGCGAAGAGAAGGTTTTCTAAGGACACCCAGTGACTTCCAAACCTGCCTTTACAGATGCAATTTGAAGCTGCTCCTTGCTCTCAGTGTGGCAAGACCAAGCAGATAAATCCACTGAAATGCTTGGAGAGATGGGAAGGGAGACTGAAGTAAAGATAACATCAGGAACCCTGATCAGCAACGGGGCAGCCATGTGAAAAACGAGATAACCAGCCTGCCTCGCGTGCTGAGACAGCATCTCCTGTCTCCAGCCCTTGCCCCAGACACTGATCTAGGAGGGGGTCTCTTTCGAGAGGCCACGTCTCCTTTTGATGAGCTGCCCGTATCTGACAGACGGCTGATACTCGAGGTCATTACGGTGGAAAGACTCAAAGACACCAAACATCTTTGGACTGTGAAGGTTCATTTGTTCTGCACTTTGCTGGGGTCAGAGAGGTGGGCCAGGACAGGTTGGTTGTGTTGCTTAATCCTGCCTGGCTCAACACCTTCCTCGACCTGGACATAGGGGGAATGGTTTGGCTTGACCATTTCACTGTCCCGGCAAGCAACAGGCCAGAAAGCAGGTAAGTAGGTACCAACTGTGTTGTATCTCAGCTTGTCCAGGCAACTTCTGAGTCTTGGAAGTCCCTGTTTACGTCTGCACTGCTAAATACAAGGGCTGGGTCCTGTCCTCTGGCCCTGAAGCCAAGTGGCACAGCACACCTCATGTCTACAAGCCTAAACTTATTTTTTCCCCCAAATAACAAGAGTGTAGCCATATCCAATAGAATCATAGACTCGCTTAAGTTGGAAGGGACCTTTGAGATCATCTAGTCCAACCATCAATCTAACACTGACAAAAACCATCACTAAACCATATATCCAAGCCCTATGTCTACCTGTCTTTTAAATACCTCCAGGGATGGTGCCTCAACCACCTCCCCGGGCAGCCTGTTCCAATGCTTAATAACCCTTTCAGTGTAAAAATATTTTTCCTAAAATCCAATCTAAACCTCCCCTGGTGCAACTTGAGGTTGTTTCCTCTTGTCCTATATACCCCTGACCTATGTTATCCTGCACCAGCACCTGGCACTATCTACAGGACTCATCTGATCAGAAGACGACTATGCTAAGAATTGTGCTAATGATCAGATGGTGTGGTTGATGGAGGGGTGTCATGGTTGGAATGGGGTTGGTTTTCTTGCTAGCGCCTGGTGTAATGCTATGTTTCGGATTTGGGATGAGAATAGTGTTAGTAGCACATAAATGTTTTCGGCTGTTTTTGAGCAGTCAAAGCCTTTTCTGCTTCTCACACCACCCCGCCAGCAAGTAGGGTGGGGGGGCACAAAAAGTTGGGAGGAGACACAGCCAGGACAGCTGATCCCAACTGATGAAAGGGATATTCCATGCCATGTGATGTCATGCTCAGTGTATAAAGCTGGGTGAAGAAGGAGGAAGGGAGGTGATGTTCAGAGTTGTGGCGTTTGTCTTCCTAAGTAACCGTTACACGTGATGGAGCCCTGCTTTCCCGGAGATGGCTGAACACCTGCCTGCAGTGGGAATCTGGGAATTAATTCCTTGTTTTGCTTTGCTTGCATGCATGGTTTTTGCTCTATCAATTACACTGTCTTTATCTCAACCCATGAGTTTTTTCTCACTTTTACTCTTCTGATTCGCTCCCCCATCCCAACTAGGGGAATGAGTGACTGGCTGCGCGGTCCTAGTTACTGGTTGGGGTTAAACCACGACAGGGAGGTTCAGAGGTAGCACGGAACATACGCTGAGCTCACATTGAACGCCGTGGCTCACACTGCTGTATGTGTATTTATTGCCAAGGAGCAATAAATATGTATTTATTGCCTGAGGTACAACTGGGATGGGGTATGGGTCTGTCAAATGGAGAATTTGGGGGGCTTTATGCCAGCGTAACATGACTACAACCACGGTGCCAAGGTAAAACCTGCACACACTGCTGCCCGCTCATCCCTTCTTGTCCCCACCTCTGTGACCCAATCTCTCCCTCGCATGTCTCGGGGATTCATACAAGCCTTTGCTGTGCAGATACCATTCCCTGACACAGCTACAAACCTTCTCCTACATTTATTTCCTTTTTTCCATCTTGGGTTAGTTTAGTTAGTTGAGTCAGCTCATGGAAAGGTGCACACGGTCAGGAGGGAAGAGAGGAGACAGGAGCACAATCCCTGTGCTGCTGAAATGCCTTGAACCTGGGATGCTGGAGGGGTGAGAGGGAAAAGGGGCAGAGAAATCCACTTTCTGCTTTGCTTGGTAAAGGGAAAAACACATGGCCAGAAATTCAGGCCAGCCTTGAAGAAGATGTCAACAACCGAACCATCACCTGAATGCTGTCAGAGGAATTTGTGCTACAGGAGGACCAAAGTACAATCTGTTAAGAGGATGCCATCAGTCCAAAATTTTCCTTTCTTGAAAATCAGGTTTCTGGAAGTCAGTCCAAGCTGAGCCTCCAAAGGAAAAGGAAAACCCTAAAACACAGAGCCCCTCTAATCACTGGCAAAGGTCAGCCTGGCCTCAGTGGAAATAAAGGGATTAATGCCAAGCCAGGTACATTAAGCACTTGTTTGGGGGTTTCCTTCCCATGACACAGGACAGCAAAGCTCAGGCTGACCCAGCGGGTATTCCGCTGGCTGAGTTTCAGCCTCAAGGATAATTTGTTTATTGCCACGTCGCGAGAGGTGCAACACAAAGATCATCTCTAGTACAGCAGCTCCTGCAAGGCCAGCCGAAGTCTGAGGTGTTACGGGGTGAGATAGCCAAATGATATTGTAACAGCCGAGAGGATGCAGAGGGAGAAAGCAAATTCTCCATGTCAGGGAAAAATATCTTTGATATGGTCTAATCTTTAACTCAGGCTCATCCTGTTGAGTTCTTCCTTTCGATCAGGGCTCGCCCCAAGGAATGCATTTTCTTCGGGTTGTTTTTTTGTTGTTGTAATGGTTACTAATTGAGAGACGTTAAAATTGCAGTTACAGCAAGAGCTGAGCAGACAGAGAAACCCCTCTACGCTTGCCCCTTCGCAGAGAAACAGCCCATCCAAAAGTGTGGGGGATGCCTGCTGGCTTCTCCCTTTGATCCGGACTGTGTCTGAGGATGAGGTGGTTTGGAGGGATCAGAACTCAAAAGGCTGAGACAAGACCAGCAATAGCCATGGGGTTGGAGAGCTGCACAGTTTAGTGAGTACCTAAACACATGCCGGACTTCATCGCCTTTTCCCAGCGGTGCGGGATGAGGATGGAGCTGCTCGGCAGCAAGAAGGACCAGTTCCCAGGAGGGGTTTAAGTGAGAGACAGCTGTAGTCCGGCTCTGCTATTCCCTCCTCCTGGTCTTTAGGCACAATGAAAATTCAGCCACTGCAGGGTTTGGCTGGAGCCATAGCTCCGCCACCCACTCCAGGGAGCAGGATTTCCCCAGTCCTCTATCTCGGTGCCAGGAGAGGTGTTTTACCACCTCACCCCACACTGCTTGGTCAGAGGCTGCCTGGTAATAGCTGCGATTTAGGGGTTTCAGTGTGATGAGTGTGGTGTCTGTGCCCCAAATAACTTTGCAAACCAGGGACTGATTTCTACCGAATTTGACCGAGGGGCTGAGCGGTGCGTTTCCCAAGCAGAGGAAAATCCTCCAGCTGGCATTTTTACACCCTTGGAGAGTCCCTTATCAGTACACCCAGCTGAGGAAAACAGACGATACGAGACACGCAGCTGTGGGACGACTCTCAGACTCTCAGCATCGTTTTTCAAAGGGACACAGGAGTGCAGGGCGGCGGTGGCAGGGCCAGCAGCTGTCTCTGCTTGATCTGTCTGGGTTGGGGGTTACCCCTTGCAGGGACCGCAGACACACTGCCCTAGCCAGAATAATCCCACTGTGATCTCAAAACACTGCTCGAGGGCTATTTCTAGGAGGCCAGAAACCAAACAACAACTGCCTGGACCTGAAAGGCACACCTCAGATTTCATTTCCTCTAACCTTGACCCCCTCTGCATGCACAGTTGCCCTCTTGCTTTTCCTTTTCCCGATGCAAGGAGCTCACCCCAAACCCAGCCTCCTCAGGTCAGACTTGCCACCGGGCAGCTGAACTTTTTTTGGCTTGCAAGGGATGAAATCACAGCCCATGCATTACCCTGACGTGGAGGCTTGTTTGCTTTATATTTTTGCGGTTGAGTATTTTATAGTCCGGGGATATCTGCTAATCCCGAAGTACAATAACAAAAATCGTATCTTTCATAAATACACGGGGCAGGGATGGGCACGCTCCCAAGCGTGTGCGGAGAAAAGAACATTTCAGACATTGTTTCCCTGCACTTGGAGCCTGTCTTTATTTAATGAAGTTAGACAGCTAGTCGGGATTTGCAAGCTCTCCATATAGGAGTATTTTATTAGTATTATTCTTTTTATTACGGGCCGTATTCCAGTACTTAAAGGGGGCCTATGGGAAAGATGGGGAGGGACTCTTTATCAGGTAGTGTAGTGATAGGACATGGGGTAATGGTTTTAAACTGAAAGAGGGGATATTTAGATTAGATTTTAGGAAGAAATTCTTTACTGTGAGACACTGCAATAGGTTGCCCAGAGAAGCTGTGGAGGCCTCATCCCTGGAGGGGTTCAAGGCCAGGTTGGAGGGGGCTTGGAGCAACCTGGTCTGGTGGGAGGTGTCCCTGCCCACGGCAAGGGGTTGGAACTAGGTGATCTTTAAGGTCCCTTCCAACCTAAACATTCTATGATTCTATGATTATCTTTCCCCTTACGGCTATAAATTATTCAACTTCCAATCCTTCCCCTTTCCCAGTCTATGCAGATGTGGGTCTGATCAGAGGAACAACAAGAAACAAGTCAAAGAGCAAAACACTGACCAGCACCTCCTTAATCCAGCTGCTTTGCTGGGGTCTTGGCTAATTGCTGACCTATGTATCGCTCTGGTGGGAACTTTCTGATTTATACTGGACCTTCCCACCAGAGATTAACACCAACACTGGTGTGGACACAGGTCCCTTGGGAATAGGGGCTGGGACCTTCCTGCAGGTGACCTGGCCGTGCTTGTCCCTGCTTTGGGTTATGCCTGAAAGAAAGGGTCCCCAATCCCTTAATGATACCCCTTGAATTTCTGGGGGAATGGGGCCATGGCTGAGGAACCACTGGCTGCAACAAACAGAAAAGGGTCGAGACCATTCTACTGCCATTCTACAGTCCCTCTAATGTGCAGCGACTTCTGCAAGGCATCGAGCACTGCTGAAAGGCAAGACCCTCCCATTCCCAAAATGGAGCTGTTCTGGTCCAAAGCCCTGCAGAGGGCTGGTGGCTTATTATTATTATTAGTAGTAGTAGTAGTAGTAGCATTAGCATTAGCATTATTATTCAGAATATCTTCTCCAGTGACAACTGGGTTGGGGGCTGCCAGGCTCAGACTGGCAAGAGAAGGAAACAAAGTGAAAACCGAAGGGAGCAGCAGAGCAAACCATGGAGCTAACGGCCGGGAGTGGGACGTGGGGAGGTTTTTCTGCGAGGAGCTCTGGCAGCACCTTTCAGATAAGACCATATTGCCTACATCTTGACTTCCCCCATGCTCTGCTGATGTTGGACCCTACTTTTAAAGCTCCTTTTGCACACATCTTCTTTTTGAGCCCACGTTTGCAGGACTATCTGGCTCTTGCTTCCCTGTCCCTTGGACCAAATAACAGAATTAACCCAAATTTCCCCCCTCACCCTGCCAGATTTCAGGCACAAATAGCTCAGTCGACAAGAGAAACTCCCCTCACTGTTTAGGCAGGTATTAATCACGATATTCCCAGGGAAATGCTTGGAGAGGATTTCTCTGAATTGCCAGGGGAGTTGGAGGAGAGCAGAGCTTCACCCAATACTTCACCCCACATCAAAGACAGCCATCTGTCCCTCTCAGCTACCCCTCAAAAGCTCAGGACAGGAATGCTCGCCTCTCTGTGGACTTTACGTGGCCGAAGGCTCATGGCAAGGGCCATGATTTCTGCACAGACACTTTTAACTCTGCGAGGACTCACTCCCACAGCTGAATTTCCCACCCTGGTTTACAGTTAATGCAGGGACATGCAGCCCGCGTGCTGCGGAGAAGCGATTCAGCTGCCAGCGTCCTGCCCCATGAGGTACCGGTGACACAGTCAAGCAAAGAAACCATTTCCCACCCCTATCTCAGCATTCTTGCTTCAAAAAATGCCTTTAAGTATCATCTTTGCTGGCTGACAAAAGCAATAACAGGAGTGACATCTTCAGATTTAGGATGCATCGTGCCCTTCCCGATCTCGGCGTCACCAACTCTCAGTTGCAAAACGACCGGGCTGCAAAGAACCCAGCAATTAGGGACACAGCTCTCAAGATTCCAGTCTTCTGCCCTCAGACAGATGAACTGTGCCCTGAAGCTGGGAGTGATCGGCTGCCTCAGTCTGTGGGAACCCTCCTGATTCAAAGCCCATGACGGAGCTTTGCTTTGCTCTGCCAGGGGAGCGAAGGAGCGGGTACCACTTTTTGCTTCACCCAAGGTTGCCACGGAGCCTGTCTCTAAATGAAGTCTGGGCATCCCCATCCTTCTGCAGCTGCCCTCATTGAGTTTTGCTTGTTGCTTCTAGGAGAGAGGCGTTTGGTGATTTCTATTGATGGCAGGACATTAACCACACTCAGACCTGCTTAGCCCAATATCAAATATATATACAACCCCTCTTACAGTGCAGCAATTAAGGTATCACTGTGCTGAAACATGCGGTCAATACCATACAGTGTTAAGCTCATCTGAAAATCAAGTTAGTTTGGGAAAGAAACAACAACAGCCAAAAAAAGTCAGGCTCTAGGCACCCTGCAAGTTGTTCCCTGCCTCGCAAGTTGCTGTAGGGTGGGATGACATGGGGTTGACCTTCTTATTCTGCCTAAGTGGATGCCAGAAGGGACACACAACATCTCTGCAGCCCCTGAACTGTCAGGATGACTTTTCAAACCTTCTGGCAACTCCTTCAGCTGTCAATAGTGGGTTTGCAAAGCAAGGGAAGTGTCTGAAACATGCATTCAACCTGGGCCTAATTAAACCGAATGGGGTTTTTAGCGGCAGGACCCTAAATCGGTACAAGAGGGGACCAGACTTTTGGAAACACAACAGAGCGAATACACTGGTGTGTTCCTCCTCTAGTCCTTCGCAGCAATTTTCCCTGCTTTCTTGCCCCTCTGTGACTCTGGCAGAGCTATTCCTGATTTACGCCCAAGTCCAGCTCGCCCTGAGGCTGGTGCGTGGGGCACGTGCAGCCACTCCAGCCATGAGCCCCTGTCCCCTACCCACGCTGCCGAGCAAATCGCTTGTGATCTGAAAGTTTCTGTTTTGATGGGAATATAAAAAAATACCCACTGGGAACATGAGACAGCTGACGTTTGTCTCACTGTCTGGTCCTCTGCACTTTTTAGAGGTACTGGGATGTACTGGAAGAGGGGAGCAAACCGGGAATGAGACATGACACGCACTCTGCAGCCCTCGCTTGTATTTTCTGGACCCTGAAGGTTGTCAAACTACAACCTAACTGTTACAAGAACCTGATTTTCACTGGTACCGACAGAGACACCAAAACCAGCAGGAATTTTGGTGCTGACCTCAGCGGCAGCGGTGCTGTGGAGCTGGGGGGTAGCAGGTGCTACAGGACCTACTGAGCCCTGTCACGACATGGTCCCAAAGCCGTTCACCGTCACAGAATTGCGAATCCAACCCCAGAACAGGGGAGAAACCTCAACCGTCACTAAAACCTCAGCAAATCTAAACGTGGTACCCTCAGTTTCCCCAATTTTCTTTGGGTTTTGAAAGGTTTATTTGTGCTTAGAGTTGGACTAAGACAGGGATGGACTGCAAGAATGATTGTTTTCCGCAAAGCTGTTTCTCCTTGTGTATTAATGAGATGTTTCCCTCCAGCACGATGCCGGACATGTGAGGGAAATACCCCCCACCAACCCCACACAAGCTCCTAATCAGTCCCTACAAAACCCAGGGGACAGGGCCCAGGGCGATGGGTTCCTGGAGGGTCAGGGATGACCCGGCTGGAGTCAGTGTCAGGGGCAGCCCACTACCTTTCAAACACATCTCCAACCCCCTTGGAAAGCAGGCAGGGCTTTAGGTGGTGGTCGTACCCTTTCCTGTGCCAGAAGGCATTGAGAAACGGCCAGCAGTAGTGGTGATTCCAGGGATGGAGAAAGCAAGGAAAGCACATGTCAAATATATAATATCTGGTGGCTGGTTCTGGATGACATGTCCCTTCGCTTCTGCAGAAGGGCTCTGAAGACTGCTTGGGGTCTGTAGATCTTAGCCCACTCCCAAGCACCACCAGCAAGGCAGTTTTGACAGATTTTAGCCCTTTTTGCTCCCTCTGTAAAGGTATTTTTTTCTCGGTGTGTGCAGGAACAGGTGAAAACAGCTCCAGGAAGCAAAGAGTTAATACTACTTCCATGCTCCTGAGTGTAAACTGTCTGCAAACCCTGCGCTCTAAGGTCCTCTCCAAATTTAATCCCAAAGAGGAAGACACTGTTTCGACGAGACTAAGCAGATTTGCAGATAAAGCAGATTAAATTAAAATTAAATTCATCGTCTCGAGGAAGGAGGTGGATTAAAAAAAAAAAGAAAAAAAGAAGAAGAAAAAGAAAAGTTACACTTTACCCCTAGGTGTCTTTTAAGTTATTCCCCAAATGCTTTCCCCAGCCCCCTGTCAAACTGCACGCGTTCCTGTCCGGAGGGGTTTAAAAGTGATTCAAACTCTTGGGGAAGCACAGACATTTTAATTTCATCTGGTGCAGCGACTCTTGAGACCAACTGCACACACTATCTGCCAGCGAAAGAAACCACCGGGCTGAAAAAAAAAATAATAAATAAATAAAAAAAAAAGAAAACCAACCCCAGCTTTCTGCCTTCTAAACCCTTGATACAGTAAATTACTCATCAAGGAAACAGCCGCGGAGATCGGTAAAGAACGCAAAGGGAAAAAAAAAAAAGATTGAGGGACTCACCAGAGCGTAGACTGAACTCAATACAGAGCAGCAGAGGATCAAACCCAGGCTGTGATAAACCAGATATGATCCCATATCCAAGAGGCTTCTTGCAGCATCCAAGCTCGCTCAGGGAAGTAGGAGGATGAGAGGTCTTCCAGCACTCGGCTTGCAGATGATTTCTCCTTCTCCTTCCCTCC